>CM068281.1:10858215-11210871 GCA_034703905.1 Chenopodium berlandieri | reverse complement strand
ATATGGGAACTTTGTGCTCATGTTTACCCTGGTTATAAATAATCCATTTGTACCTACCCTGGTTATTGACACGGTGGATTGGTAAAATGGTTTAGTAAATGGTTTAAACAACCTACATTGATTCATGTAGTTACACGTAGGTGTTACGGCAAAACAAAAATTGGTACTGAACCCGGTCACTGCTGTTGAAGAGTTCCCAACTATGCATTACGTTCATCGTAAATATCCACACGTCCAGAATTACAAAATCACTTAGATTCTACTGTACTACGACGACTTAGTTATTAGTAACTTGACTAGTCATTAGTTATTATTAACTTCACTAGTTGGGTGATGTAAACGTCCTCCTACTACGACGCAGGTATTTGTACCACCCTGGTTATTAATAATCCCTTTCCGTATTTAGTGGTTCATACTGTTACGTGCTAGTGTACCACCATTTCTTCAACGGTACCTAAGTTTACCTGGATTACAAAACAAGGGCTACTTCAAACTTGACACGTTTGATTCGTGGAATGGTTTAACCACCAACATCGATCTAAAGACAAAATTTAAGGACTAAGACAACTCTACTGTGTGTTGGTACATGTATGTGTTACGGCATAAAATGGCATTGAGCCTTTTCACTGCGTTAGTTGAAGAGTTCCAACAGTGCTCTCCGTTCATTGTAAATATCACTATGTCCTGAATAACAAATCAGTAAGATTCTAGTGTACTATGACGACTTAGTTATTAGTAATTGACTCTTGACTAGTACTTAATTATCAGTAAATCTCTGTTACTCACTGTGAGAAACGTTTTTGCTTCTGTCAGGGCAAATTATATATACCACCTTCATTAAAGTGGTACAAATGTTTAATCCATTCGTAAATCAAATGTACACTTATGTAACGAAAACGGTACATTAATTTACGAACTGCCACAATGTGTGAGAAAAAAAAAACGTTTTCTCCCAGTGAGTAATGGGAAGAATTATTAGTAACTTACCCTGTCCATCTAGAATAATTGGTGTAGTAGTACATTTATTACGTAAGACATGTACCATAAATTAATATATGCATGCGGACTTTTAATTAACTTCTAATGGGAGATTTCCAAGAAATTCTCCCCACTAAATTCAATTATCCACCATCATCATCACAACTCCCAACCCACTACATCCACTCCGTGAACCGTCAATTGAAGTCTATTTATGTGCCAAAACTCTTTTTGCAACAAATTTAACTTCCTTCTATTCGGGCAATGCGATCTTCCTCTCTAAAAATTCAAAAATGGATGTAGTAGTGAAAGGGCGAAAATTTACAACCTCTATGGTTGACATCCTGCCGTCAGAAGTGTTGGGTCCATTCTAGGTTTCCTTGCAAGTCATCCCCTGCTGATTTATTTCGGTGCAAATTAAGGTACGCTTATACTTGCCAGATGCACTCTGTTTCTCATCACATACACAGATAATGTAATAGTCTAATTTCTGCCGTATAACTTGATGATAATAGTTGTAAAACACTGCGACGGATAGCCGAAGAAAAAAGGGGTCCTTCAACAAATTGACCTCCGCTGGATTAAACACGGAATGTGGTGGCCCACCGAGAAGGGGCGGATAAGTTCTTCATGACGTGCGTGGAGAGATATGAACATCCTGAGGCAATGCTTGACTTTGGATTTGTACGTTCTCTTTTTTGTTTATGGGAATTTTATTCGTCATAATTTTGTTGTAGACTTCTAGTCACTGTTTTAGCATTTTTCTCTTACCGTAGCGACAATACTTCAACACCTTGGTGCTAGACGAAGGCTTGACCATGTTGGAAAGAGCAACTGAGTTGCATAATTCAATGGCAGCATATGTAGTAAGCCATATATACATATACACCGGAGAAGAAGAAAGGGGTGTTAAGCTTTTGGAGAACACTATCAACAGCATCGGATCTCCAGGGATAGTCCAGTGCAGAAGGAAGTTACGTCAGATGGCGATGTCAATTGGATGCGCATCATATGATTGAACATTATATGCCACAGCCGAAATTATTCTGCAAAAAAAAATACACCACGAGAAGAGCTTAAACCCATGGGATCCTCTTTATGACGAGGATGCGGAGATTACAATATCTTGTATGACATGCAAATGCATTAGGAAATAAGCGTATTTTATGAAATACTGCGTGGTCTACTCACCGGTCCCGTGTAATGAATATGATCTGTATTAAGGTCATATCTTTTTTCAAACTCGTAGATTATGATTTGTAACTTTGTGTTTACGTTACACGTACTGATATGGTTAGCAGTTCGGAACAACACCACAAACAGAGTGCATAGTGGCAGTTTTCAAACTCACAGTGGCAGTTTCGTAAATAAATTGTGCCGCCGTGATAAGTGGTATAATTTTGTCATCCATTTGGTAATTAAAATGTACATCGTCAATAAAGTGGTACATTTTACTTACTAAACTGCCTCTGTGAGAATCAAAACCATTTCTCACAGAGAGTAATGGGGGCGCCATAAAAACTGATCCAATGTAGAACTAAATGTACCACCTCTATATAAGTGGTACATTTTATTTTCAATACACGAAACTAAGTTTCCGATGGTACATTTTATGACACTAAGCATAGTTTCAACCTATACAACTGAAACACCAAATATCCATCCCGTTTACCACCCTAAACAATCTCGTATGTTCACGTCTAAAGTGGAGCAAAGATAACCCAAATAAATGTCCAACGTACAGATACCAGGAAAACATAGTTTCAAACTTGGGCAAGTAGGAAAACAAATTCAGTCCCTCCCCCTTCTACTTCTTTCACAAGCAAAGGCGAATTGAAAAGGGTAACACCATATCTCCAGAGTGGTAGAAAATATGAGGTTTTGTACCACCGGGTCGAAAGTAGTATAATCTTGAAATTCTCTAACACCACCTTAATAATTTCGTATATTCGTGACTAAAGTGGTACAAAAATCACCCAAATGTATAGGTATACAAGGAGTTTTAGGTAATCATAATGTTTTACAACAAATATGGAGATTAACTGTAATCGGTTCTTTTCAAATATAATTTCAAAGATATTTTAAAAACATGTTTACATGATTTGTGAACTAATGCGATTAGTTACTGCTAATAAAATCCGGTCCTAATCTTAAACAAACTTTATAAACACAGTAAGAAGATTGCAATAATTCTAGGGCAAAGCCCTTAATAACTATTACATTACATCCTAATGTCCACAGAATAGATCATAAGCAAAATGTATTCGCTGAGCATATCAATGTAGCATATACTACTACACTTCTAATGTTGTTTTTCAAACAGACAACTAGATAAGTATAATACAACCTGAAAGAGATAAGTGGGGTGAGGGATAGCACTGAGATCAGCAGTAGTGGAGAAATTACTACTTAATGGGGTTGTACAGCTTTCGTAAGTTCTTTTGGTGTTTCTTTCCCACTACATGCTTCTAAGACAATCATTGCTTGTGCACCTAATATTGCAAACATCACACCATGGTTCTTCGATTTTTCGTTTTTTTGAAAGGTGGTGTTGTGCATTGTTACTCACCGGAAGCGGTGTTTTAGCATCAGCTTGGTTGGGGTAGATAGGGAATCGGGATTTGTAGCTTTCGTAAGCTCTTCTGGTGTTTCTTTCCCCCTAATGCATTTTAAGACAATCATTGCTTGTGCAGCTGATTTTACAAACATCACACCAAGGTTCACCGATTTTACTTGTCCCTGAAAGGTTGTGCTGTACAATTCGATTATCAGGAAATTTTTACAATGAATTTGTAGTATAGGTGTACGTATATTTATAAATAATAAGAAGTAAATGTTGATAAAATTACAGTACAATTCAGAAAAAAAGGATTAACTAATAGGAGAATATAATTTATTTACGCTATGCAACTACCCGTAGTTAAGTAAATCTAAACTCAATCATAAACCATAAATCATTAAAAAAAACAAACAAATGAATCCGGTTATCATAGAAAACGAAAGCATACCACAGAATAAGGAGAAAAAGGGTAGATTGTTTGACAATCCAGTTTGCTGATGCAGCACCCGGGTCCGAATAAACCGATTGTGCTCCAAAACCCGGAGTGAAACCATAAATAGGAAGAGAGGCAGAAGGGTTAGAGGAGAGGTATGGAAATTGATGAGTGTATGAGAATGAGGGATTAACAATTGAAGGTGACAATGCTTGATTATTAGGTTCAGACATTGTTTTTTTTTTGGTAATTCCAAAATTAAAAGGGAAACAAATTTGGGAGAGGAATGATGAAGAAAAACTGAGTACATAGGAATGATGAAGAAAATGTATGGCCTCCAACACTTTATTTCACTGCGAAGTACTGAAGTAGCACATGCTTTAAAGACCCTGTACACAGGTTTGATTTGACAATTCAATGGGAGTATCAAAGGGGGGATTAATGGGGGATTAATTAGTAGACATGCATCAAAAGCAGTATACAGGAAAACCGGGAAACGAGAAGAAATAAGATTGAGAAACCAAATATTTTTTTTTTCAAGATAATTTTAAAAAAGTATTTTGAAGAGCTATTGTCAAAGATTTTTTCAATAGCCTTTTAATAAGTATTTCAACAATATTCACCAAATATGTCGTTCCAATATTTAGTTTTTCACGATATATATCAAGGACGCGACGTAAGGGTCAAGTACTTGACATAATGTGCAGCGGGACACAACACTAAATAATACGATAAGTATAGTGTACCTTTAGCATCCTCAACTCCAGTCGAATAAATTTGAATCGTCCTTCACTTAAAGGCTTAGTAGTAATATCAGCTAATTGATAAGTAGTAGTAGAGAAAATATGGATGGTAAATTCAGTTAATAATTGTAATTAATTGCTCTAATTTTTTAAATTGGTCTTTCTTAAGTGATGTTTGTGTAATTAATTTTTTTCAAAGCTATTTGTGTTTTCTTCACAATTTTAGGCCACGTCTTGATTTATATGAATTGGGGATGAAAAATTAAAAGCGATCATTCTTAAGTGTTCACTTACCATGATTGCATTACCAACATATACGATTTACAACTGGGTGTGTGTCATTTGTGAAAATATGGGTGTGGTAATAGGCCGATTCAAATCAAGAATAAATTTGGATAAAGTGATACTTGACGACAATGAAGACAGATTGACAATGACACACTTTCTGAAACGCAAATAGTTTTGACCGGTTGACAATGACCTAACACTGCCAGAGTTCATGGGAACCAAGCGAAATATTTTCTCTTTCTAACATTGCTTCGTTCATTGCCATCAGACCCTTTTTTGTAAAAACCCCTTTACACATCTTTTGACTTCTCCGTTTTTTTTCTCTTTTTTCTCAGATTGTAACAAATCTGTTGCTGTAGTTCCAATCCTACGACACCGAAACCATGGCGTACAACAGTGAAGTGAGTGAGCTGCAAGAGCAACTTGAAGTGGTGTACACTGAATTGGCTGAAATTCGTGCCCAGTGGAAGGTCAAGGCAGAAGAATTGGCTACAATTAGAGCGGCACATAACGCAAAGCTACAAGAATTGAGGGTTTTGACGGCCCAGTTGAAGCGGCTTACGAATGTTGGTGTTCGAGGAGGTCATGTGAGGGATGAAGGTGGTGTTGGTGGAGGTCCTGGAGAACGGAATGAGGTTGGTGGTGTTGATGATGAGATGGAATGCATAATTAATTATAAGAACCACCACAGATATGCTCTGGTATTGTTTTTAACTTGCGTATGTGTGTTTGTCTTTATATTCGTGGAATAATTATAGGTGTGTGCCTAATTTTGTTCTTGTCCTGTTTTCCTGTCCTGTTTTTCGTGTGCGTAGCCTCTTCCTAGACGTTGGAAGTCTTTTGCTTCTGGTTTTTCCGGTCCTGTTTGTGTTCAGCGTGGTCCGGGAGGGCCATCGTGGCATGTGGAATTGCTCGGTGCTAATCTTAGTCACGCTCGTGGTCTGTACATGTACTCTGGTTGGGAGAAATATGTGGCTGACAATGATGTCGAGCATGGTGATACTCTCAGAGTCCGGTATGTTGGTCGGGGGGGTTTCCATATTACTGTTTTAAAAGATGTTGATGATGGTGATGCTGGTAACTAAGAAGTCAAATGTGTATTGAAACCTTGTGTTTGTTTATGTCTGTAGTAGAACTTAATTGTGTTGGTTTATGTCTATTGAAACAATGTTTTGAGTATTGTAGAACATTAGTTCTACTATATTAAATAATTTCAAAAAGAATTTCAGCAGCCACATTACCCAAAACAGAGGATATACTTAGCTTTATTCATATGAAATAGCAGATTACAGCTACTCGTCACATCATTTCAAAGCTACCAATAGTAACACCAAATACATAACAACACTAATTTTAACAACAAAATGAACAAAGTCAGCAAATTCATCAGTTTTCTGCATAAACTCATTGAATTCTCGCCTCAGAAATTTAACACTTGTAGCTTCAGCTGTGTTACCCACGCTACCAGCTGTGTCACACACGTACTGCTCCTCCTGAACCCACATGAAAAATTCACAGAATCTGCACTTGTAGTAGGGCCTTCCCGGGTTTGAAACAGAGCTTGAGAATCGTATATCAGCAGCTCTTGAGGGGTCACAGTTGCAGTTTACTGATTTGAACCACAAACCACTTCCACTCCTGTTGGTTGAAGAACCCATGCCAGAAGAAGACATTGACAAGTAGAAATCAAAAAAGGGTAAAGGGAAATTCCTCAATTTGATAAGAACAACAATAAAGCTTCAAATAAGTGGGTGGGGTAGTTTAAATAGAAAGAGGGACGGTTGCAAATTTTTTTTTTTTTTGATTTTCTTAAAGGAATTAAGAGTCCTTGATTTTCAAAATGTATTTATTTCTCTTATTGAGTAGTCTACAGTAGTCTAGTCACGTGACAGAAGTCATCTATCTCCTCCTTTGACTGTCTCTTACTCATCCCTTATTCAAAACCTTGATTCTAGTAAAGGAGCTATTGGGTATTCCAGCCTTTTTCGAATTCCCACCTATATTACACTGAAGCCCGTTTAACTTTCTCTCTCATCCGCCACTTCTCCTCTCCAAATTCTCTGATTTGTTTCGTCTCTCTGAACTTTTTGGAAACGAAAACCGTAATTCTGTGGTTCGGCTTCAATGGCGCCCAAAAGAAAGACCAGATCTTCCAAACCTTCGTCTTCAAAAGCTGCTCCAACCGCTTCTTCCTCTAAGAAGAAGGTTACCTTGATCTCGTCTTCCGAGCCTTCCTCCTCATCGGCGTCCTCCTCAGATTCTTCAGTTCCACGGTCTCCAGTTGACAAATGTCCGACTGAACCCGAGGTAATTTCTTCCCTTCCTTCGTCGTGGTTTAGAAATAACCAAACACTGGGTCAGTGGAAAGATGGGTATCATTCTCGTGGACTGTGTTTTTCTGCAATTATGAATACAGACCTAATTGATTCTGCTGCTCTCAATTGTTTTAAGGTCTTTAGAGAGTCTTCTTTATTTAAAATGTCATCTCTTTGTGACATCGCATACCCGCGTCTTACTCGTCTTTTTTACATAAACATGGTTGTTTCCAAGAGTCGTGGTGGGGAGACTAATCTTAAAACCCTTGTGAAAGGGAAACAAATAATCCTGAATCCGTCTACATTGGCCCAAATTTTAAAGACTCCCCCTGATTTATGGACAGACTCTCATCCCCCTCGTCAGGAATGTGTGTCTAAGGCAAGAGAACAATATTTGCTTCCAGACCTTCCACAAGCTAGGCAATTAACTCATTCTTCTCTGAAACTTGAACCGAAAATTATCTTTACATATCTTGTTCGATGCATTGTTCCCCGCATAACTTCCAGGGAACTCGTCACAGATCAAACCCTTGAAATAATATTCCTGCTCCTTAATGGTTACGCCCTCGATTTACCTAACATAATCTTGAACCACATGGTTCACTGCTATTCTTCGGCACGCCGCCATACTCCTCTTCCTTACGCCAATCTGCTTCCCAAAATATTTGAGTTCTTTGAAATCGATTAGGGAATGAGGAAGTCGAAAGAAACCGAACCCCTAACATTGGTATGGATACTTTTAACAAAATCGGGATTTTCTGTCTTCCTGATGGTACATGGAAGCTCCGATCTGAGCTATCCTCTGATGAAATGTCTGCCCTGCCACCGTCTATGTCCAAAGGGAAAGAGAAAGCCCCTGCTAACCCTCCTTTGTCTTCCTCTCGTCTTGATGCCCTCGAATCTCGTCTTGATGGCCTCCACTCTCGTCTTGATGCCCTGGAATTCTGTCAAGATGAAAATCGTCGAGATATGATGCTTGAAATTCAAGACCAAGCAAAAAAGTTGGACCAGACTCATGAACTTTTGGCAATTGTGAATGCCAAGATCAATCAAATGTTCTATCTCAATGCCCTAACCTACACAGCCACTGGTAGCATAATGCCCTTACATGAAGATGCTGCTCAGCAGGCGCGAGAGAAGTCTGCCAATGTTCTATTGAATTGTGTACGTAGTGTGAAGGACAGGCCTATTTTACGACCCCAGCAGACCGAACCTACAATTATTACCGTTGAGGAATATGGGGTTGTCAAGAAATACAGGGAAGCGGAGGAGCAACGGAGGATTGATGAGATGATGAAGGACAAAGTCTTCGCAGAAGCTCATGGGCGCTGGTGTAAAAAGGCAAGGGATGATGTTCGCTTTAAACGATCCACGAGATGAAGGCCTTGAATTTGTGTTGTTTAAACAATTTTCCTTTGAACCTTTTCAATATTTGGTCTGTACTAAACAATGTTTTTGATTTTTTGTTGCACATTTCTTCTCTGGTTGACTGGATGTAATGTCAAAAAAGGGGGAGAGTGTAATGGTATTTGTCTTAATATCTTGTAGTTTTTAAGACCAGTATGCAGTATGTGATGTGCTAACGCACTCGTCTGTTAAGTTTATAGTTTATGTGTGTGGTTTCAACACCTTGAGTTTATCTGTGGAAATTGCGAATTGAACCTCTCACTGTTCTAATCCGTTTATTGATCTCAAGACCTTGAGATTATATCTACCAGAACCGCGAATTTTACACAATGTTTGAAAACCTAATGTTTGCAGATCTTGTAGTGTTTGAACTATTTTAAGAGCATGCATTTTGCGTATACGCTATTCTGTGAAAGTATAATCAATTACTTTTTCCATTGTTTCTCATCATAAGAGGTCTTGTACCAACCAACCTTTAGTGGTACCACCGTTATCTTAATGGTTCATTATGTAAAATCTATTGTACCACCCAAAATTCAATGGTACTAAATATCCAACGAATGTACCACCGTCAATAATGACGTATGTTTCTTTCTTAAGCGAGGACAAAATTAAAAGGGTCACAGCATCTATCGACAGTGGTACAAGATAGGATGGTTATGTACCACTGCTATAAAAGTAGTACACGTTTATATCCACCCTGTACAATTTTGTATGTTCGTGTCTGAAAAGGGTTCGAGAATCGCCCAACTGTATAAGTAAACATACTGTTTTAGGTAAGCAAAATGTTTTAAGACAAATATGGAGAACAGTTGTAAACGGTTATTGTAGGCGAGTCATACTGTTTTGGTAGAAACCAACTGTGATTAGTTAACTAATGCGATTAGTTGCTAAAAATTGGGATTAATTAATACAAGCTTTTGAGGAGGTGTGTCAAGTTCAAACGGAAAGGCTTGATTTGACTTGACAATTCAATGGGAGGATTAATAAGTACTCCTAGTAACGCATGAATTGCAATACAGAGGGAATCCTGGAAACTGGAAGAAATAAGTCTGACAAACGAAAAGACTTTTTTTTAAAAAAATAATTTTCCCAAAAATAGATTACAGATCTTTCCAAAATGACAACTCAATGCCAAAGTGTCAGAGATATTTGCAGGCAAGTCATTCGGACTGCTTTTGTACAGTGATGGAGGTCTTAATCTTTGAAAATGAGCAGTGAACTGTCAACAAAATGGCTTCGATTCTCGTGACTTGGAAAAGATCGGACGGGTGAGAGAGTTGAAGAAGTTCTTTGCCAATACTGGTTGTCCGATAGGAATACAGTTGTTGTTGGTGTGATTTTTTTTCAATATGTTCATTTTACCTATTTTAGACCCCTGCATTGGAATACTTTTCGACACCGCGGTTTGAAATGGATTTTTCCGGGACTTTTGCAGGTGGGGTTAAATGATTTTCAATTTCATTTGGTTTATATTTTTTATGTAGCGGATCTAATAATTTATGGGTTGTAAACGATCCGGGTAATGAACTGTCAGTGGGTCAAATGTTGTTGCACTTGAGTGTATTGGTTACATTGAAGTTACGGTTTGGGTCCAATTCAGATTCCAACAAAAGGGTTTGGGTTGTGATCGAATAACAACCCTTACGTACCACCCAACACATATTATCTTACAAACATAAACACCTATATGATACAACACACTTGTACATTTTATTATCTAACTCAAATTACCATCGTATTCTACCACCAGCTATACGTAAACCTCATAATCGCAACTTTAAAAAACCCGAATATAATTATTCCGTCACAATTGCATTACCCGAACACCAGAAACGATTTAAGAATGGGTGTGTGTGATATTTGGAAGTAAGTTGCGGTAAAAAGGACGATTACATAGTTTCACCATGGTAATAGGCCTTTGGCAGTTTTTTTTGACAATTATAGAGCAATGCCACTGACACACATCATCGTGATTCAAATATTGTTGACAATGACAACTCAATGCCAAGGAGGCATAGATCTTTGAGATGGAGTGTCGGGCTGCTGTTGTTTACAGGTTCCTATGACAATGATCATAATGGGACTACAGTGTTGTATGACGTACTCTATGAAAATGAGCAGTGAACCGTCAAAAATTGGCTTCGACTGTCGTGATCTGTTTCGCTCGTCTGAACTTATTTAGCCCCTATGACATACTCCGTAGTGATTATTGTTCTACAGCTATGTTAATTTAATTATTGTTGTAAAACCTACCAAAAATTAATTGTTGTTCTAAACGTAACTGCAGCCTGCAGGAACAAAAACTGTTACAAAATAGTGAATTACAATGGTTATTAACCCATTCACTACGGTTACAAAAAATTGCGGAAACGCTAAAATAAAAAAAAAACCATAAAAATATTATGATTTCTATTATATTTCAACACTTACATATTTGAATGGGTATCCGGAATCGGAATCGGTACCCGGTTGAACCAATTCCAATTCCTAAATTTTAGGACCCGGTTGTACCGGTTCCATATTTTAGGACCCGGTTGTATCGGTCCCATATTTTAGGACCCGGTCCCAACCAATTCCGGGTACGGATCCTAAAATTTTGCCCGGGTACCTGGTTTGCTCACCCCTAGTTAGTACCGTAATAATTTCTAGTGTTCGAATTGGTTGCAATGATAAGTTGTTGAAGGACCAATCGTTTTGGATATAAGGATTCTCAAGGACTACAAACTAGATCTTACTCCTTCAATTCTGTATTACAATCGATGTAGGTCCTTAAATCATTTTTCCAATCAAACGTGTCAAGTTTGAGGTACGCCTAGTTATGTGATCCAGGGTACCACCAAGACAGGTTATGTACCACCAAAATTAGAGTGGTACGTATAAACTTTTAGAATGAGCCACTGTATAAACACTTGGATTATTAATAACCAAGGTGGTACAAATACCTCCGTCGTAGGAGAACGTTTACATCAACCAAGTCGTCGTAGTACATTAGAAATAATGTGACTTGTATTATTTCAGGGTACCACCTGCTCATTGCCGTTGAGTAGTTTCCAACTGCGCTCTATGGTCCAATATCCGAACGTTCTGATTTGCAAATCACTAAGATTCTAGAGTACTGTAACTTAGTTATCAGTAACTTGACTAGTAATTAGGCATAATTAGTAATTACTAACTTGACTAGTTGTTAGTTGTAAGTCACTTGACTAATTGACTAGAAATTAGTTATTAGTCACTTGACTACTAATTGATTTTTAGTAACTAGTCGGGTGATGTCAACGTCCCCCTATGCCGCAGGCATTGTACCATCCTGAACCCCAGGTATAATCCATTTCTTTTACCCAGTGGTTCATTGTATAAGCTTGTTTGCACCATCAATACTTCAGTGGTACCAAAGTTGTCTTAATGGTATCTTAGTGGTACCCTTGACACATGACATTATATAACAGGTTTTGTACCGGACTATAGTTGTGTTAGTGGTACCCTTTGATCACATGACACGGTACTTGAAACTTTCCACGTTTGATTGGTAAATTGGTTTAACAACCTACATCGAACCAAAGACAGGATTCTGGGATTGCAATATATACTCACTAGGAAGAACTGTAGTATTTAAGGGTCAATAAGCAATAAGGTGATGGCAATACAAATACATACCCTTCATCCTTTGCCGGAATTTACGATGCTCTACGGTCATCGTAAATTCCGGCAAGGATGAAGGGTCAATAGGGTGATGGCATAATAACAAGTATACTCTAGAAGTGGGGGTTGAAAAGAGTATGGCCACCTGTCGCAAGTTTTAAATTTCAAGGTCTTGAACGATGTTTAAACTATTCAGTTTCAAGGTTTTTGCGATTTACTTCAAGGCTTATAAAGCAGCAAAATAAAGCAAAAAAGGCATAAACGAGACAGATATTATTACGCATTTCGGAAAAAATTGACGACGTCTCCACCTACGGTTGTGCTAAGGCGTAATAAACTGTTTTAACTATTCAGTGTCAAGGCTTTGAGATTTACTTCAACGCTTAAAAACAAGTTGAGTAGATAAAACTGAAGTAAAAGCAGTAAAATTAAGCAAAAAAGCAGTAAAAGAGACAGATATTATTACGAAGTTCGGCAAAAAATGCCTACGTCTCCGCCTAGGGTTCCTCAACCCCTAGGTTTTTAAACTTGTTTTATTTATTTCTTCCTTTAGAGCCCTGAAGCACTTACAAGATCACCTCTGTTCTACCGGTAATGACCCGATTACACTTTAGAAACATATAGTAAAAATTCAAAATAGGAATTAAAAAAATGCAATGGAGGAATAATGATAATATGCGTGACTGTGGCTTCTGTTGTTGGGATTGGGGTTCCGATAAGAGTTCTCATGACACATATAAACTTCTCATTACATCAGGCTGCTCGGGGGAGAAGTTACAGGAGTCTGATTGTCGCTGTAACAGAGAGATTGATCACACCGCCTTCCATTTACATAGGATTAAGCTGCCTGGACATGATTTGGCCGTGACTGAAATCTCTGCTAGTGATGAATCTTTCAAATAATTTAACCATCCCTCTTGATCAAAATGACAGGTAGTCTGCTCAGATAAGAGCATTGCAAACACTGACCGGCACCGGGTACTTGTAAAGATAGCATCTCTTTCCAAATCCAAGCACATCATTCTGGTTACATCTCCCTCAAGTTTTGATAACCAATTTTCGGCTTTTCCATCTTATCTGTTAAATTCTTCTGCTCTATAACTAAATCCTCTTTCTCTTTAATTAGCACCTGAATCATTTCATCTTTCTTTCTCAAACTTTCCAATTTCTCCCTCTCTAAAACCTCCTTAACTTCCTCATTAATTGTTGGTTTTTCATCCCCCGAGAGGTACTTCCCCAAGACCCCAATTTCAACAATTTGTTCACTAGTCATCCCAAAAACCCAAAATTGATAGTTATAGTTCATCACACATTCAAACATCACTTCCGATCTGGGTTCTGGCGTGACTACTAAATAAACCCACCCAATTAGAAAAAAACAGCTACCAGAAGAGTAAATGTTAGAAAACCCCATACCAAAGCGTCATCATGGAGAAAAAACCACTATGGGAGAGGAAGTTAAGAGGTTTTAAAGAGGGAGAAATTAGAAAGTTTGATAGAGAAAGTTGAAATAATTCAGGAACTAAACAAAGAGAAAGAGGATTTAGTTATAGAGCAGAAGAATTTAACAGCTAAGATGGAAAAAGCCAAAAATTGGTTATCGAAACTTGAGGGAGCTATAACCAAAATGATGTGGTTGGATATCGAAAAGAGATGCTACCTTTACAATGACCCCGTGCGGGAGAATTTGGACGAGGGTTTAGAGGCAACGGACTTTCTTTTGGGCACCTTTGCTAAAAAGAATGAAGCTTTGAGGTGGAGATGAAAATGAAATAGGTGGAGACAGGAGAGAGAGAGAGAGAAAACGACGGCTTAAGTAATGGATGCAGTGACGGTTTAAGAGGAGTAAGAAGGTGAAACGGTGGAGTGAAAAGTTGTGATTTGACAATTCAATGGATGAAGGCAATTACGGTACATATGCATGTATTTGGCAATAGGGACGCAGGAAACAAAGTTAATAAATTCCTTGAAAATCGTAAAGGTTCTGTCAAAAATATAAGTAATTTCCAAAAAGAATTTTTCAAAACATACTCCGTATAATAAATATCCATAGATATATTCATCAAATATTTTGTTCCTATTTTGTATTCACTTCCATTTTTCTGTTCCAATATTCATCAAATTTTCTGTTTTAGCTTTTCAAGTTGTTTATTGTCCCCTTCCTATTTATGGAGTTCATACCTTACTTAAATTGATTAATTTAAGATAAGTTACATTGAAAATAATACTTGACTACTAATTGTAATTGATTTTGACTATTACAATTAATTTAGGATTCAACTATTTTAAATTAGTCAAAATAGATTGAGGAATATCATGAGACCAAGGTTCTATTCATATTTGGTTTTAAATTAGGTCAAACATGTGTACACATAATTAAAACACTTTGACAACTTAGTACATGGTTATTGTTTTTGGGATTTGATTGTTTATAAATACAAACTCTTCTTAACAATGACATATTAATCGTAATTTCTAAAACGCAGAGATGTATAGTAACCTGCCATGTCATATTGTTACTTTTGGAGATGCATGTAGACATACGTTGGTAGGTAATTTGGTTTTTGTTTCATATATTATGTATGATTTATTGTTTTTTTTTCCCTGTTTGTAAATAACTTTGTGAATATTGTAGGTACTCCCACAGGAATGGACTTCCTTGTTGGCTGAAGTTTGTAGTCCTGTGGAAGTTCTTCGAGGCCCTAATAGTCGTATATGGCCTATGCAACTAGTGAAGGTTATTGAAGATACCAAAAATAATATGTGTCTTGATATTGGGTGGGAAAGTTTTGTTAAGGAAAATTACTTGGCTGATGGTGAGATAATGTTTGTTTATTATGCTGGTAATAAAATTTTTTATGTCAGGGTCTTTTCTCCGGCTATGGTTGAAAGACTTGCTAGTATTGAACCTCTTCAAAAAGATGAGGATATATAAATTTATGTAATTTTATATTTGGACTTTATGAATAAATCATTATTAGAGGTAATTTCAAACTTCATTATATATTTGACACTTTTCAAATATTTTGGCATGTATTTCCAAAATAATAATTAGTTTAAAAAATAGATGTATGAAAATGTATATCTAAATAGTTAACTTATCTTAAATCCTGTCAAAGGATTGACTCCTTGATAGCAAAAGCCGTTTATTCCACTTGAAACTGATTTCAGGACCTTGAGGTTTATAGGGTGCAAAAAATTGGCTAACTGTATTCAACCCCCCCTTCTAGAGTATACTTGGTACAATTTCATCACCCTATTGATCCTTCGAAAATAATGTTTAAAAAAGTACAGACCGACAGAAAAGTGCAAAAATAATTGTAGTTGTACCGCATAATCTTTCAAGACCTTGACCCTCATGTCAGCGTTAGAAGTAATGTGTAGAAAAATAATTGTAGTTGTACCGCATAGTAATTTGACCCATAAAAACGGAAATAATGAATGAATAGATCGAAAATTATGAGATTTAACTATTTCTTTATCTTCGTTTTACTGTGGGAAGATATAGATAATGGGGAAAATGGTGTCATCATTCTGTCTGACAAATTCGTTTTGTGCTTGTACGGGTTGTACCCCAAAAAATCATTTTGGCTCGAATCATTAAAAGAAAGTATCAAATGATTCTGGTCATACATTCGAGTAATGAAACGTATTACAAGTAGTCAACTATATTTCTTGTCACCCGATAAATGGGCTTTATTTAAACTCTAATCAGATGACAATGAACCACTGGAAAAGTAAAAGGGTTACCCCTCATCATCTTCATCTTCTTCATCTTCGTCATCCTCATCATCTTCATCGTCGTCGTCCTCATCATCTTCATCCTCATCACCAGCATTCCCCTCTTGATTCTGGTCCTCCATCTCCTCATCGCCATTACCATCATCAGATCCCCTGGAAACAGCCACAGCACCACCCCTGTCATCCTCGATAATCCTGTCAACAGCTTGGTCATTTCCAACAGCCGTGTCATTTCCGGCATAACCTGGCATTGAACGGATTGCGTGAATTTCCCTCTGAAGGCGTGCAATTCGTGGTACCCGGAGCTGGTGCAAACGGGCCGATAAAACCCTCGCTTCTTCTAGCTTTGCCGTATGTAATGCTCTAATCTTAGCTACTTCTTCTATCTTTTTCTTCTCCTCTGCGTTAATTTCGTCCAACTCTGAGTACAACTTTTCAAGATTCCCTTTTACCTCAGTCACGTCCCTGTCAGCCATGGTAGTTTTTCTGACAACTAGAGACAACATTGATAGGGTAAATCCATGTTTCTAAATTGGTACAAAACAGGGGGTTTTTGTACCATCATCACTAAAGTGGAACAATAATATCATCCATTTATTGTACCATTTATGAATGATTTCATATCATTGTGACTTTAGTGGTACAAAAATCGCCCAATTAAATTTAGAAAAATCATAATCCCGACATTAATGTTTAAAAATTGGGCAGAAAGGAACAACAAATATCTCAGTTCCTTCCCCCTCCACTTCTTTGACAGGCAAAGACAAAATTGATAGGGTAAATCCATGTTTCTGAAGTGTTACAAAGCAGCGGGTTTCTATACCACTTTAATTGAAGTAGTACATTTCATCATCAATATCATGTACCACCCTGAATAATGTCACTGCATCGTCACTACCAGTGGTACAAAAAGCCCCCACTTAAATTTCATGAATTCATAAACCCGAAATAATTTGTTTCAAATTTGGGCAAAACGGGGAAAAAGTATAATTCAATCCCTTCCCCTATCCGCGTCTTTGACAGCCAAAGACAAAATTGACAGGGTAAACCCATGGTTCTAAAGTGTTACAAAACAAGGGGGTTTCTGTACCACCGTCATGAAATTGGTATAATTTAATAAGCCAATTCTTGTACCGCGTTGATCAATTTCGTATAAGCGTAACTAAAGTGGTACCACATGCGGAACGATATCAAAAACACCAACAAATAGGAAACTGACAATAACACCACGAAGTAAACAAAAAAAAAAAAAAAAAAAAAGGGACACATAATTACAGAGAAAGACCAGGAAACATAATTAAAGCGTCCCAAACCAGTAAACGGCTATTAAGAAATTGGAACAAACCTTGGAGCAGAATTCACTTGGCGTGGTTTTTTAAAGGTTTGCAAGAGGGTTTTGAAGGGGGATGAACAGGTGTTTTACTCTTCGAACGAAGCATGGAAGTAAAATGAATAGGGTGATGAACCGATGTAATTAATGGTTTCAATTCTCGAGGGGAGGTAATGATGGCGTTTCATTTTAAGAAATTTAATTAAACAAGTTCACTGTTGTTGGTTTTTTTTTTTTTTTTTTTTTTTTTGTTTTTTTTTTTTTTTTTGCGGTGACACCTTACCAATTTCTAATTATATTCCGGTTGTGGTAGTTATGTGTAACCCCCGGAAGTGTCTTGATGATGTATGCAAATCATTGTTCTAATTCGTAATGGAAATCGTAAATAAACATTCATTGTCCAAATTCATTCATCAGGGATCAAAATGAAATTCGTAATCAAACATTCATTAAGGATCATAATGAAAGTCGTAATTACACATTCAGTCAACTAGCTGATGGTGTTAGGTGATTGGTGAAACATCAATCAAATAGCTATTACCCATACGCTATCAACCTTTGCACAAATAGGACTGTTTAGCGACTCAGAAAAATGGGAAAAAGGATTTCCCAAAAATGATACAAGTGCAACCATTACGAAAATTAAAATAACTAAGGACCTGTCTTGGTGGTACCCAGGATCACATAACTAGTCGTACCCTCAAATATCCGAGGGTCGACATCGTAAAGGTGTTGAAGCCTGAACGTACACTTGAATAGGTCTTGCGGTTTACTTAGGGTTCCAAACGAACGTTCAACTTTCAAACATCTATTTTCAACATAAATATTCATCCTTTCTTTAAATATTCCCCCTCAACAAAGCAAACTATTTACATAAACATTTTCAAACATCTATGTTTGAACCTAAAATAAACAATTGTCCCAATTTAATTCGTCGTTTACTGGAGTCAGACTCTTTACTTGTGTTCCCTGGTTTTTCTTTGGATCTACACTCTCCACTCTGTAACACTGTATGTTTTTTATTTTTTTTCCACTTCGTCTTTTTAGGGGTATTTTTCATTTTCATGGTTTTGTTTATATCTCCAATGTTTAGTTGTTTTTCTGTCGTCTTTCCGTTCTTTCTGGCTGGTATGTTCATGGTTTTGTGTTCTGTTTCCTGATATCGCCATTGTTGGGATGAGAATTATTGGCAAAATCCCTTTTTTCCTCATTTTTCGTGTGGGATTTTTGTACCACTTAGTTAGGATTGAACGGAATTGATCTGAATTGTAGTGTTTTCCTTTTTGCCCAATTTTTTAACTAATTATTCGTGTTTATGGTACCACTTGTCAGGCCAACACACTTGTTATGGATGGTACATGAAATTGTACTACTTTTATTAGTGGTGCTGCTTTGTACCACTTTAGACACATGGAATTAGGGTTTCAATTTTGTCCTGTCTGCCCAATTTTTACACCATGATTTGGTTTTCCTGTCTGTTAGACCAGTACATACGGCAAAGCTGGAAGAAGCGAGGGTTGTCAACGAAGCTACCATGAGTGACTTGGAAGTGACTGAATTAGAAGGGCAACTTGACAAGTTGTACTCAGAGATGAACGAACTCACTGCGCAGCTGAGGAAAATGCTAGAAGAAGTAGATAAGGTTAGAGGAGTACAAATGGCAAAGAAGTTGAAAATGCTAGAAGAAGTAGATAAGGTTGTAGCAGTAAATATGGCAAAGCTGGAAGAAGCGAGGGTATTGTGGGCCCGTTTGCGCCCGCTCCGGGATCAGCGAATTGCACGCTTTCAGATTGAAATTGGTGCAAGCCGTTCATCGCATTCACAGTGAGTTACTATTGCTACGGTGCCGTTAATCATGTGCGGTGTACTGCTCACGACAACTGATTTCAGTGCTATCCCTCCCCCGGCTAAGCTCTTTCTGGTTGTATTATATTTATCTATTTGTCTGTTTTAGAAATAGTATTACAAGTGTAGTATTGAACTATTTCAAGAGAATGCATTTTGCGTATACGGTATTCTGTGAAAGTATAATCCATTTCTTTAAGTTGATGGATTGAAGTACAATCTTTTAAGCATCTCTCAATTGTGCGACAAAGGCAATGAGAGCTTAGTGCGTGGATTGCCTGAATTAAATTTCAAAGAAAAAGAGCTGTGCAAAGCATGTACTAGAGGTAAACAGGCTAAAGGCTCTTTTAAGACCAAAAAGGTTGTAAGTACCTCTAAATCCCTTGAACTTTTACATATTGATTTATGTGGTCCTATGCGTGTCAAAACTCCAAAAGGAAAACAGTATATCCTTGTGGTTGTTGATGACTATTCTCGCTTTACTTGGGTTTCATTTTTAAGAGAAAAATCAGAAGCTTTGTTAGAGTTTTCAAAAATTTGCAAAGAAGTTCAAACTGAGAAAAACCTACCTGTGGTAGCTGTGAGAAGCGACCATGGTAGAGAATTTGATCAAATCAATTTTGAAAAGTTTTGCTCTAAATATGGTATTTCTCACAACTTTTCAGCTCCAAGGACACCTCAACAAAATGGGGTTGTGGAACGCAAGAACCGCACCCTTGAGGATTTGTCCAGGACCATGCTTTTGGAAAATGCTTTACCAAAATACTTCTGGGCAGAAGCTGTAAACACAGCTAACTATGTTTCAAACCGTTGTTTAATTCGCCCTATTTTAAAGAAAACTCCATATGAGCTTTTCAAAGGAAGGAAACCCAATATAGCTCATCTTAAACCATTTGGATGTACTTGCTTTGTTAAACGTTTTCAAGCTGACCCTAAGGAATCACACTTAAGTGTTGTTAAACGTATTTTAAGGTATTTGAATGGAACTAAGGACTTTGGTCTTTGGTATCCTAAAAATAGCAACTTTGAGCTTGTTGGGTATTCGGATGCTGATTTTGCAGGTTATAAAGTAGACAGGAAAAGTACTTCAGGTTGCTGCCAATTTCTTGAATCATCTCTCATAAGTTGGCACTCTAAGAAACAAAATTCCGTAGCTTTATCAAATGCAGAAGCTGAATACATTGCAGCCGGTGCTTGTTGTTCACAAATATTGTGGATATCTCAACAGCTTAAAGACTTGGGCCTTAATTATACAGGAATTCCTTTAAAGTGTGATAATACCAGTGCTATATCAATTGCTAAGAATCCTGTGCAGCACTCTCGAACCAAACATATTGATGTTCGACATCATTTCTTAAGAGATCATGTGGAGAAAGGTGATATTTCTATCTCTTTCATTTCTACAAATTTTCAAATTGCTGACATTTTTACTAAGCCTTTGAGTGAAGAAAGATTTAATTTTATACGGCTTGAGTTGGGAATGCTAAATAAGGATGCAACTTCGTAGGGGGAGCCAAGGTACGTTACCTAACTTATTTAATTGCTTTAAGTAGTTGTTTTTGTATTAAGGGCAAATTACTTCAGAGTCCTGAACTATAGTTCAAGGCCTTGAAGTAAAACTGCCGAAAAATAAATAAATAAATCTGGAACAGTACTTGGTGATTATCCTCGTGAATTCTCATTCAATGTACTTATTTATTATTTCTTTTGAAAACGTTTTCAAAACTCGTACATTCATTTAATCTATTTGATTTTTAAACAGTCGCACCTTTTCACCTTTTATCTTTTTACTCTGTTTTTGAAAAATCTTTTACTACCCCGTACCTATAAATGCTTGCCTGCATTCACTCCTTCTCTCTCATCCGCCAAAAACATCTCAATTTCTCTCTCCTCTGCTACCTCTGTCTTCTCCCCTTCTACATTCTTCCATTTCCGTTTTCTCTCTCTTACCTTCTCAATGGCACCCAAACGAAAACATGTTGCAATTAAACGAGCTCAGAAGAAGAAGCAAGCCAAAGCCCAAAAGAAAGCTCCAAAGCAAGTCCCGTACTCTGAACCCTCACAAACGACATCTTCTCATTCACCAAGTCGAGAAGAGGAAACCCCATCGAAAGCCATTCCTGTCAAAATTCCTGAGAAATCTCAAGCTTCGGCTTCTCAAGAACACACCTTTGAAGTGCCGTCCTCTCTCCCTCCTTCTTGGTTCAAGAATTTCACAACCCTTGGCAAATGGAAGGATGGGTTTCATTCTCGCAAGATTTGTTCTTGTGAACCAATTGCTATGGATCTTGTCAATTCCTCTTCGCTTCAATGTTTCAAGCTATTTCGTGAGTCTTCTCTTGTTCATCTTGCTTCTCTGCCAAATTTTGCATACCCTCGTCTCACTCGTTTGTTTTATCTTAATATGACTCTTGTTAATTCGAGTGAGGGGCTTTCAATTGAGTCAAATGTTAAAGGAATCAAAATTAAATTGAACAATCAAATTCTGGCAGAAATTTTGGGGGTTGCTCCTGTTGTGCATGATAAGTCATATCCTTCTCGTCTTTCTTGTATTACTGCTGCTAGGACTCAATTTCTTTTGCCTAATACCCCTACTTCGAAGCAGCTCACTCACTCTTCTCTTGATCTTGAACCTAAGATCATTTTTCAATTTCTGACTCGAACTATTCTGCCCAGATCTAATTCAAGGGAATTATTGACTGATCAATGCCTTGAAATTCTGTATTTGTTGTTCAATGGCTATCCTCTTGACCTGCCCTCCATTATTCTCACCTATATGTCTCACATTTACAACTCCTCTCGTCCTGCTGCCCTTCCTTATGCTAATCTTTTGCCAAAAATCTTTGAGTATTTCGGTGTTCCAATTGCCACAGAGGAAGTAGATCGTCTTACTACTCCTCGTGTGGGCTTGGAACTATTCAACAAAATTGGGATTTTCCGGGTTAGCAAGGATACATGGAAGTTCGTCTCAGACCTCTCTGATGAAGAACTTGCTGCCATTCCCTCTGCCTTTAAACCCAAAGCTGATATTCCTGTTCCTGCTTCAAAGCTTCAAGCTCTAGAATTTGGCATGGAGGATCTTCGCCAGTCCATGTACTCTTTGTTTGCAGATATTGAGAGGAAGCTTGATGAAATTAGTGCTCAGTTGGCTGGTTGAGTAGGGGAGTTGCAGGACTCAAGGCTTATTTCTGCTTTTCAAGGCCTTGATGTTTTTAAAACAGTTATTTTGCTTCTTTTGGTCTGTAATAACTTTGAACTTATGTTTTTATGTTGTTTTCAAACTCATGTTCCAGACATTTTCTCCCTTGTTGGATGTCAAAAAGGGGGAGATTTATTTTGTGATGTTTGTGTGTTAGTAATGATTAATGGTTTATGATGGTTTATGATCTATGTTATCTTACTCTAATCATTTGTCACAGGTTTATTATTTGGTTTATTTGTCACAGGTTTTGACTTCCATCAAGGGGGAGATTGATGACTCCACCTTGTTGTTTAGTTTGATTTTCACTTAGTTTTATATTTTATGTTGAATGATGGAAGTCAAAATGATTAGTCAATGTTTATTTAATATGCTAATATGCTTAGCTTATTTTGTGCTTAGCTTATTTTATGTTGTGCCAAATTATATTCGAATATATATCCTGTTAAGCATGCTGACCCATTCGTATTAAGCATTATTCGTATATTATCTATTATGGAACTGATTTTATCTTTATGTTTCTAAGATAGTATTTTCTTTATCTATCTTATTATTTATCTTATTTGGCTGACTTGATAAGTTTTCTATTTAAGATAAATATTGTTGTTACTTGTGCTTGCTGACCTGGTTTTTAGGAAGCTAAGTATGCTGTAACAGGTGAAAGCACAGATGGAGAAGTTGACTACAATGGTCAGCAACAAGCCGGAAGACATGGCCAAACAAATGACCTCTCTACAAACTCTGGCAGAATCTCAGGCCACAGGTTTTGAAAGGGTGGAGGAAAAGCTTGCACAGGCTGAAGGAAAGTTCACTGAAGGCAACAAGGAGATCTTGGAAACAATCCACAAAGTAGCCTTCGAGGAAGTAGAGGAAGACTCCCTTGATCCTACCAATGCAGCCTTTTAAACCCTTGATTGCACTTTTTCAAATTTAATATGTTGAACAATTTTCTTTTGTTTTTGTATATTTTCTTTGACTTTTGGTTTGTAAACTATCTTTTGCTAGATTCACTCTGTTCTTTTTCTTTTCCTATATCGGGAATTGTTGCCGAACTTTGTAATGATATTTGTCTCTTTTACTGCTGTTTTGATTTATTTTACCGCTTTTAACTTCAGTTTTATTTACGCAACTTGTTTTTACAAATTGACAAGACCTTTACCCTGTATTATTAATACAACAAACACTCTACGAATTATTTTACAAAGCCTTGAAATTGATCTCAAGATCTTAACCCTCTATTATTAATACAACACTACAAAAAATTGACAATTGGAATAATATTTTATACTCCCGCCGGTTTTGTTTTAATTGCAACTTTGGTGTGATTTGCGGTTCAAGAGGCAAAAGAGAGAAAGTTTGGCCCACCACTTGGGAAAGTAGTGGGAAAGTAAGGGTAACATAGTAATTTTCAGGGATTTTGTTTGCCCAAAATAGAAATAAAATAGAAGGTTGCATTTAATTTAAAGCGGACTAAAATGGCAAAAGTTGCAAATATCCAAAACCGGAGGGAGTATTATTAATGCAACAAACAAAAGAAATACTATTGCAAATGAATTAACAATATCCAAATCCTATAAGATTATTCAGAACATTCCACACTGAAAAAAAATACAAATAGAAATACAAGCAGAAATACAAATAGAAATACAAGTGTAACTGAGCTCATTGATCTGTCCGCTCGGGCATTCGGCCCCTCCTTTGCCTGGCCTTGAAGTTAACCCCAGACACTGGTAAATCATCTAAATCATCCATCTGCATCCAAACAAAGTTACGACAGATTCAGATTCAAAGTACACAGGTGAAACAACTACTTTAAGATCAAACCTCACATTATTCGATGCAGCTTGTAGGGGTCCAACACTATCCCTTGCATCCCTTGGGTGTTGTTCACCGTAAGCAACATCCAATAGCTTCAACCACACAACCCAATACAAATGGAAAAAGGTTACTCTAAACCTTATTTGATTGAAGCAGAACACTATGCATACTAAGCAATATAATACAAATACAAAAGTGCTTACCCCTAGTTTCCCATAGTCGCCGGACAGCAATTTGTCTGATTTTGCTGCCTTCCCAATCTGCTGCATTGTCCACACTTTAATTCTTGGAAAAACATCCCACTGAATAGGATCCCTATCCAACCGATCCAAGTAAAATATCTGCCAAATAATATAGGCAAAACCAGCAATTACTAAACCACAAAAGCACAAGATAAAAAAAAAAAAAAAAAAAAAACAGGCAACAATACACTGAAACGAGTAAACAGGGATTTTCCCCACTGAAACACATACCACGTCAAATATTGCACACCCGCCGCATCCACTGGCGAACCCATTAGCATAGAAACGTCGAGCAAAATTTTGTACGCTCTCCAGCAACTTCGACAACACTAAAGAACACCAATCGTACTTAATTGCCTCCATAGCACAGCTTATGGCAGGTAGTAGGTCAGACGCTAGCCGAGGTGACTGCGTGGGACACAACACCATCTCTAAAGCAATTATCAAGAACAACGTCTTGAATTCCTCTTCCTCTACAGCATCAAAGTACCCCTCCAACCGATTCATCATATCTGAACTTAATGGTATGCCTACAGACGTGTACACCAGACCACATTGTCTACCAGACTTGGACTCCCACGATTTACCATACTTGAGAATAAATCTCTGAACCTTCACACGATCATCTTGGGTCATGGTTTTAGTACTAGGAACAGTCCTAGGACCCATTGGTATCCCTAGTACCCACCGAACCTGATTCTTTGAAAACCGAAACTCAAGTCCGTTGGGACTCCTAAGCATTTTACTGATTGGATCCATCCGTGTCATGACCCAGTATGCCAATTGCCTTGGTAAACGCATATCTAAAGCAAGACGTAAAAGACTGCCAAATCCCATCTCACAAACCCAACGTCTTCGCCTGTCATCAAATTTCTGACATATGCGCCCAAATGACTCGATGCGGCAACCCATGTTAGGAGGCTGCCAATGAAATTACAGTAATTAAGTTAATGTTCCTATCCCACACCCACTGACAACTTAATTAACAAGCAAACTTACCCGACTTCTGGCCTTTGAATGTTCAGCCATCACCTCCGCCCTACCTTTGACGGCCCCTCCATAGCTTAATCCGTCAAGCACTAAATTCATTCAATGATTCCTCAATCGTGCAAACAAAACAATTTCACACACGCAGAATTCCGTAATGTAGTACCTTAAACAATTCTGGATACAGAGGCATGGTCTTCTGCTCACATACATTACTCTTGTTACTGAGCCCATACCCCTCTTCATCTTCAGCCCCAACCTTCATAGCCACAACATCACAAAACATTAAACCGTAATTCAAAAGATAATCACATCCCCATAAAACCACAGTTCAAAACATCATCACATCCCCAGCCTAAAGAATATCTTAAAAAAAAAAATCCTCACCATTGTACGTTTACGCTTACCATTCCCCGCTGACATTTTCATAATCTGTCACATAAGAATACCCACAATAACCAATCAAAGCAAATCGAACGAACGAAAAACAAAATAATGACCACACAATAACACACAATACTGACCACACAATGTCAAGATTCCACACAATATCACATAGAACGAACGAATAATGACCACCAATGAATGCATAATTCACCTCATTCCATCATATTTAATGCTGGAATGAGCAACATAATTGCACCCGTAATTAAAGAATTCCGATTATATTCCGCAAATTCTACAACTTCCATTATTAATTTATTCCATTTACATCCAATTAACAAACATAATCGCAACAATTCCCTTTTTTTAGTTACCACTTGTATTCCGCTAATTCCACAAGTTAACCATTACAGTCAAACTATTACCATTTTTACCTTTGCTGGTACAAATACGAATTGGGACTGCAACCCTAGCATCGAATTAATTCCGTCAACAAAGAGAATCGACGAACACAACATCGAACCCCAAACATAAAACATTCAAAAAACAGAAAAACAAAAAGCCAGTTCGAAATTACATTGAATCAGAAAGAACCTGGATACACCAACAATTCGAGTTGGGACCTCGTCGACTTGAGTTCCGCACAGAATTCGACTCGGACCTCTTCGAGCCTCTTCGGGTTCGGTTCCGCCCAGAAGTCCAGTTGAGCTTCAACGAAGTCGAATTGAAAAATCTTCGACTAGGGTTTCGGAGTTTTCTTGAAACTCCATAAACGGCCTGTTAACGGCGTCTAATGCGAGAAACCCAACATCAGCACATGTGGCAAAACAAGTAAACCACGTCAGCAAAATGAGGCCTAATCACCCATCCACCAAGTCACTTATAATAGGTGAAATGTCGCCTATACCCCTGTGAGTAACATAACCTGTTACTCACTGTGAGTAATGGGGGCTCTGATAAGTCGCGTTTTGTGCATATTTGTTAGCTTATTTTTAGTCGATTTTTTTTAGCTTAGTCGAGTGTTTTAGTCCATTTTGGTGTAATTTGGTTTAGTTTCAATGATTCAATGCTTTTATGGGTAGTTTCGTTGTTTTTGATGTATTTCAGGATTAACGGAGCTAATTTGGAGATTTTACGAAGTCACGAAGCTGAGCCGAGGCCCACGAACCTTCACGAGACCTTACTCGTCCACTATTATGACACCTGTTCACTATTATGCTCATAACTTTTGATATACAAATGATAATGGAGTGATTCAAATTGCATTGGAAATTAGACTTAAAGACCTTTCCAACGATATATTACACGCCTCAAACGGAGCTCCGGATATGAAGTTATGACTGATTTAAGATGAGTGATACGCGCAGCAGAGCAGGCACGTCCGTGCCCATCACCAGGCACGTCCGTGCCTGGAAGACAGACTCAGCAGCGTTTTTGTTTTTAGAGAGGCACGTCCGTGCCTCACACTAGGCACGTCCGTGCCTCCTGGGATCCTTGTGCGCCAAGCTTTTTGCCGACTTTCTTATCTTTTCTAGGGCTATTTATATACTAAGTGGTGTTTTATTAATTAATTAAGTTTATTTTATTTTTCAATTCCTATTATTAAGAACTAGTTCTCTATTTTTATTTCCTTTACTTTTGTAATTCAAGATTCAAGCTTTCTACCTTCAATTCAATTCAAGATTCGGTATTTTCTTTTAATCTCTTTATTTATTCATGTTTTCTTTATTATTTATTGTTCTTGTTTTTTTTTGTTAATATGTTAGAGTAGATTATTGTTCTAGATTTAGGTTGAACCCTAATATGGTTAATACTTAATTTATTCTTTTAAATTCTCAATTAATTATTTATATTGTTCATGCTTAATTGACTGCGCTTATGCCAATACTAGATTAGAGATAATTAGTATTGTTATTATTCCATTGTTTTAATCGCAGCGAGAGTTGGGTTTTAACGGATTTGAATAGATCAATTAAGGGTTTGATATTCATCACGAGAGTAGTTGAATGGATAATTAGGAAGTTAGAGTAATGTGCTTAATGTCTCTAATTTGCATGATTCCATGAGAATAGGCTTGATTGTGGGTTAGAGAAGCCATTGATACTCGAGAGAGGTCCTTGGTATTATTTAGGGATTACTTTTCCTTGTGAGCATATAACTAATTGATTGGGGTAGGAATTTATCTTGTATTGATTATATTAGCGGTAATACTTAATTCTAGAGTCTTTATTATTATTAGATTTATTTTGTTAGTTCATAGTATATATTATTCAACTCATTATTTTATCTTGATTCGGCTATTGTAATTCATAGAAACCATTGTTTAGTCCAACCTTCTCTGTGGGATCGACCCTGACTTACCCTACTACATATTAGGAGGTTTAGTTAGGTTTTTATTATTTTTGTTAGGTGTGCGACCGCCTACCAAATTTTGGCGCCGTTGCCGGGGAAGGTAACGGATTAATTTGGTTTTCTTTGAGTTTATTAGTTGAGTCTGTAAATATATATATATATATATATTTTTTTTTTTTTTTTTTTTTTTTTTTTTTTTTTTTTTGAATTTCTACTAAGCAAGAATCAATTATAATCAATAACTAAGGATCTAAAATTTAGGAAAAAATTCGAAAATAAACTAATTAAGATGATTAAATCAAGCAATTAAAAACATCCAAGATCTAGCTTCACCACAACTATTATCGATGCAATTGTAATTCTACCCTTAACATACGATTTCAATTGAATGGGGAAAAGTAAACCCTAATAATTACCAAGGATCTCTCTCGAGTATCAATGGCTTCCTTAACATACAATCAATCCTATTCTCATGGTATCATGCAAATTAGAGACATTAAGCACATTACTCTAACTTCCTAATTATCCATTCAACTACTCTCGTGATGAATATCAAACCCTTAATTGATCTATTCAAATCCGTTAAAACCCAACTCTCGCTGCGATTAAAACAATGGAATAATAACAATACTAATTATCTCTAATCTAGTATTGGCATAAGCGCAATCAATTAAGCATGAACAATATAAATAATTAATTGAGAATTTAAAAGAATAAATTAAGTATTAACCATATTAGGGTTCAACCTAAATCTAGAACAATAATCTACTCTAACATATTAACAAAAAAAAAACAAGAACAATAAATAATAAAGAAAACATGAATAAATAAAGAGATTAAAAGAAAATACCGAATCTTGAATTGAATTGAAGGTAGAAAGCTTGAATCTTGAATTACAAAAGTAAAGGAAATAAAAATAGAGAACTAGTTCTTAATAATAGGAATTGAAAAATAAAATAAACTTAATTAATTAATAAAACACCACTTAGTATATAAATAGCCCTAGAAAAGATAAGAAAGTCGGCAAAAAGCTTGGCGCACAAGGATCCCAGGAGGCACGGACGTGCCTAGTGTGAGGCACGGACGTGCCTCTCTAAAAACAAAAACGCTGCTGAGTCTGTCTTCCAGGCACGGACGTGCCTGGTGATGGGCACGGACGTGCCTGCTCTGCTGCGCGTATCACTCATCTTAAATCAGTCATAACTTCATATCCAGAGCTCCGTTTGAGGCGTGTAATATATCGTTGGAAAGGTCTTTAAGTCTAATTTCCAATGCAATTTGAATCACTCCATTATCATTTGTATATCAAAAGTTATGAGCATAATAGTGAACAGGTGTCATAATAGTGGACGAGTAAGGTCTCGTGAAGGTTCGTGGGCCTCGGCTCAGCTTCGTGACTTCGTAAAATCTCCAAATTAGCTCCGTTAATCCTGAAATACATCAAAAACAACGAAACTACCCATAAAAGCATTGAATCATTGAAACTAAACCAAATTACACCAAAATGGACTAAAACACTCGACTAAGCTAAAAAAAATCGACTAAAAATAAGCTAACAAATATGCACAAAACGCGACTTATCAAACTCCCCCAAGCTAAACTAATGTTTGTCCTCAAGCATTTAACCATGAATCACAAGGGAGGAGAACGACAACTCCTCAAACAATTACAATGTGCCATCAAGTAAAAAACCACGATAAAAAAACGAAATCAAGAGTCAACATGCACAAAAACCACCATTCATCTCATATACTTGGACTTGACAACCAATCTTACCACACATCTCCCCATACCTACTCACACAAACATGAATAGTTCTCACTTTAGTTGTGAAAAATAAAAACAATAACGCTCATGTGTTTTCGGGGTGAAATATGAAGCCACTCAACCTAAGCATAGCATGCGTATCAACTTCACACAACCGGCCTCTTTAGGCTTGCAATGTGACTTTCTCCACTTTTAGTGACTGATGCAATTACGAAAATCATGAAATCCATAAAGGGTAAGCTCGGTAAATAAGGGTTGGACAATGTAATTTGGGAATCTGGTGCTCAAAATATAACAAATCCTAATCCCACTACACATTCAAATGTCGGGTTCAAGCCAACCTTATTTCCTCCAACTTCATACAATATAAACATAGCCCTTTTATTTCTTTCTCTTCTCTTTTTTTTTTTATTCAATCATACTTTTTCCCTTTTTTTTCAGTTTTTTATTTTTTTTTTCACAAAAAGAAAGGGACTCATAGCAAATTAGGAATTAGGAAGACTTTTAAAGACTTTTAAAACTCTTTTTCTTTCTTTCTTTCTTTTCTTTTCTTCCTTCCTTGCTTCTAATAAATCAATTCCCTTCTTTCTCTTTGTTTTTTTTTCTTCTTTTTTTTCTTTTTTTTTTTTTTTTGTAACTATTTTATTATTTATTTTTTTTCCTTTTTCTTTTAATTCCTTGTGCTTATTTGTTAATTAATCATGGATTGGAATCATTATAATGGGGATTATCCTTATTGTTACTATGGGGGTTATGGTTATAATGCTTGGGATTATCATGTTTCTGATTTTGATACATCTGATCAAAATTCTCAAAATTTTTGCATGGATTCCTATAATTTATCTCATGTCCCGTATAGTGATTCTTATGAGCACAATTATGACCCCTCCAGCTATTATGATTTCCAAAATTTCTCTCATCCACAAGAGCCCCAATATGATTCTGAAACTGTCTCTCGTCTGCAAGAGCTCATATCTTCCGCAGAACTTAATATGAAAAACCATTTGAAGAGTATGAAAAATCATACTGAGAGTGTTGAGAGATCTACACAAGAGTTTTGTGCTAGCCTTAGTAGTAACCAGAGATCTCTACAAGAGATAAGTGCTAGTTTTACTAGTATGAACTCTAAATTATCATCTATAATTCATGATCTTAAAACTAAAAATGCTCAATTGAATGAGGAAGAGTCTAATAAATTTTCTAGTGAATTTGAGACCAATGTTGGTATTGTTAGTCCTCTTGAGTTTGGATATGTAGATGATGATGATGATGATTTAGGGAGTATTGTGGATGAAAGTCAAGTTGATGAGGGTAATTTTTCGAATCTCGAGGTTTTTGAGGAATGTAAAGGTGAAATAAATGTTTTTAAGGATGAGAGGCCCACTATTGAGGAATGTAAGGTTTTGAGAGAGGAGATTAGTGAGTCTTTATCCAAGACGTTGTTTTTTGAGCCTCACGTCCCATTCGCAAGGAAACTTGATGTTCCTACTTCTCTACCTTTCTATCTTCCATCTTTCATCCTTTCACCTCCATCAATCCATGATACTTTTGCAGATAAGGATTCTCAATTGGGTGTCACTAATGTAAATATGTCTTTTGTTATTCCTATTGAGTCTAATACAGTTGTAAATAACTTTTCTTTTTATTTTGAGTCTTCTTTTGAGTCTTGTTTTTCTTTTTGGAAGTGTATTAGAGTTCTTTGTGTCTTGTATATTCTTTCTCTTATATTTTGCTATCTAATATTTTGTGAGATGCATGCAGATGCATTTGACAAGCTATTAAGGGCATTGATGAGCTATTTAACAAGGAGAACCAAGCTTACTAACATTGCTTTTCTTTTTTCTTTTTATTTTCTTTTATTTTTATTTTTATCTAACTTTTAGTGTTTTATGCAAGTGATGATCTAAGAAGAGTTCCTACTATGGTTCATTGCAGTTTATTTCTAGGTCCTTGATCTTATTTCAAGAGGTTCACTTGCGGGTTTTCACCCACCACACCATTGGTATACTCTTCCCTTTATCTATCTTTTCAAGTTTGTGAGAATCTATCTCTCTTTTTGCCATGGATATTGGTTTGACTTGATTATGAGATTAGGATTTGTTCATGCCGTGTAGTATTAGATGTCATCCTTGTCCTATTTGAATTTCCAATTCAATTTGTGAAACAAGTGATTATGAATGAAAATAAATTGTTTTTCTTTGTTTTTGTCATGAGTTGATTGGCATTGGATTGATTATTAATTATGTAAGACGGTGTATAACCTTTTATGGCAATGGTTTGTGGTAAGATTGTTTCCCCTTCCCCTTGTCCATCTACACTGTTATATGCATACATTGAGGACAATGTATGGTTTAGCTTGGGGGAGGATTCACTTTTCACTATGTATATATTAGTTTTCTTTTAGTATTTGGTTAGTTTATTTCTTTTTAGTGTTGATTGATATGCCATTACATGCCTATACTTCTATGATAACAATCATATATGTGTGCTTTGCGAAAAGAGTTTTCGAAAACCCATTCACCGATTTACTTGGAATTGAGTTGGTTTGTGGCCAGGATGGTCTCCCCGCTTTACTTATGTGAATAGTTTGTGTACCCGGTGAGAGTTTTGAGCCATATTTGACTGATTTCACTCTATCTCAGTCGTGTTTCTTCATGTGCGATTAGATTGTCCTTCATATAATCGAATTCTTGGTCTTGCTTTTTGACTGTTTAAGACTTGAATGATGCATGTTGCGAAAATATTATTGAAATTTCCTTGTAGAGAATAGAGCCTCCACATTCTAGGCCTATATAAATTTTATTTTTATTTTTTCATTCACCCGTAGGTTGAACCAATTTGAGCCATATTAACCCCTTCTTGATACCCTACGTTTAAAGCCATAGAGCTATTTTTCTAGGTTTATTTTGAAGGTGCATTACACTTGTTAAAGCCCTATGAGTGATGTATATGTAAAAAAAAAAAAAAGAAAAAGAAAAAAAAGAAGAAAAAAAAACAAAGAGAAAGAAGGGAATTGATTTATTAGAAGCAAGGAAGGAAGAAAAGAAAAGAAAGAAAGAAAGAAAAAGAGTTTTAAAAGTCTTTAAAAGTCTTCCTAATTCCTAATTTGCTATGAGTCCCTTTCTTTTTGTGAAAAAAAAATAAAAAATGAAAAAAAAGGGAAAAAGTATGATTGAATAAAAAAAAAAAAAGAGAAGAGAAAGAAATAAAAGGGCTATGTTTATATTGTATGAAGTTGGAGGAAATAAGGTTGGCTTGAACCCGACATTTGAATGTGTAGTGGGATTAGGATTTGTTATATTTTGAGCACCAGATTCCCAAATTACATTGTCCAACCCTTATTTACCGAGCTTACCCTTTATGGATTTCATGATTTTCGTAATTGCATCAGTCACTAAAAGTGGAGAAAGTCACATTGCAAGCCTAAAGAGGCCGGTTGTGTGAAGTTGATACGCATGCTATGCTTAGGTTGAGTGGCTTCATATTTCACCCCGAAAACACATGAGCGTTATTGTTTTTATTTTTCACAACTAAAGTGAGAACTATTCATGTTTGTGTGAGTAGGTATGGGGAGATGTGTGGTAAGATTGGTTGTCAAGTCCAAGTATATGAGATGAATGGTGGTTTTTGTGCATGTTGACTCTTGATTTCGTTTTTTTATCGTGGTTTTTTACTTGATGGCACATTGTAATTGTTTGAGGAGTTGTCGTTCTCCTCCCTTGTGATTCATGGTTAAATGCTTGAGGACAAACATTAGTTTAGCTTGGGGGAGTTTGATAAGTCGCGTTTTGTGCATATTTGTTAGCTTATTTTTAGTCGATTTTTTTTAGCTTAGTCGAGTGTTTTAGTCCATTTTGGTGTAATTTGGTTTAGTTTCAATGATTCAATGCTTTTATGGGTAGTTTCGTTGTTTTTGATGTATTTCAGGATTAACGGAGCTAATTTGGAGATTTTACGAAGTCACGAAGCTGAGCCGAGGCCCACGAACCTTCACGAGACCTTACTCGTCCACTATTATGACACCTGTTCACTATTATGCTCATAACTTTTGATATACAAATGATAATGGAGTGATTCAAATTGCATTGGAAATTAGACTTAAAGACCTTTCCAACGATATATTACACGCCTCAAACGGAGCTCCGGATATGAAGTTATGACTGATTTAAGATGAGTGATACGCGCAGCAGAGCAGGCACGTCCGTGCCCATCACCAGGCACGTCCGTGCCTGGAAGACAGACTCAGCTGCGTTTTTGTTTTTAGAGAGGCACGTCCGTGCCTCACACTAGGCACGTCCGTGCCTCCTGGGATCCTTGTGCGCCAAGCTTTTTGCCGACTTTCTTATCTTTTCTAGGGATATTTATATACTAAGTGGTGTTTTATTAATTAATTAAGTTTATTTTATTTTTCAATTCCTATTATTAAGAACTAGTTCTCTATTTTTATTTCCTTTACTTTTGTAATTCAAGATTCAAGCTTTCTACCTTCAATTCAATTCAAGATTCGGTATTTTCTTTTAATCTCTTTATTTATTCATGTTTTCTTTATTATTTATTGTTCTTGTTTTTTTTTGTTAATATGTTAGAGTAGATTATTGTTCTAGATTTAGGTTGAACCCTAATATGGTTAATACTTAATTTATTCTTTTAAATTCTCAATTAATTATTTATATTGTTCATGCTTAATTGATTGCGCTTATGCCAATACTAGATTAGAGATAATTAGTATTGTTATTATTCCATTGTTTTAATCGCAGCGAGAGTTGGGTTTTAACGGATTTGAATAGATCAATTAAGGGTTTGATATTCATCACGAGAGTAGTTGAATGGATAATTAGGAAGTTAGAGTAATGTGCTTAATGTCTCTAATTTGCATGATTCCATGAGAATAGGCTTGATTGTGGGTTAGAGAAGCCATTGATACTCGAGAGAGGTCCTTGGTATTATTTAGGGATTACTTTTCCTTGTGAGCATATAACTAATTGATTGGGGTAGGAATTTATCTTGTATTGATTATATTAGCGGTAATACTTAATTCTAGAGTCTTTATTATTATTAGATTTATTTTGTTAGTTCATAGTATATATTATTCAACTCATTATTTTATCTTGATTCGGCTATTGTAATTCATAGAAACCATTGTTTAGTCCAACCTTCTCTGTGGGATCGACCCTGACTTACCCTACTACATATTAGGAGGTTTAGTTAGGTTTTTATTATTTTTGTTAGGTGTGCGACCGCCTACCAGGCTCCCTCCTTTTTTGTTAGAATCTTCAAATTGGCAGTGAACTCCCCACAAAAAAGGAAAAGTATGATCTCGTAAATATTAAACATGGCATTGAATTTGATGCGTGCAATCTGCTAACTTGTTAAAGAAACAGTCTAGATTGCTGCAAGTGGTCTGGTGTCCGTTGCAGCAACCACACAGGCCATGTCATCATGCTCGATCTTCATGGCCGTGAAGATTGTTATCTTGGAGGTAATTTGAGTTCTTCCCTCGCCCGATCTTAAGCATTTAAAATACTTGGACCTCAGTTCCAATGATTTCCAACAACAACCAATCCCTAAATTTCTTGGTTCCCTGTCTAAACTAAAGCACCTTAATCTCTCTAACAGCCTATTTGCAGGGGAAATACCCCATCACCTTGGAAACCTTTCTCGTTTAACATATCTTGATTTTAGTAATAATTTTCACTTGTCTTCCATTAGCTTGCATTGGCTCTCTCATCTTACTTTGTTAGAAAATCTCCGGCTGAGTAATTGTTATCTAATCGAAGCTACGGATTGGTTCCAAGCCATTAACAACCCTCCCTCCTAACAAGGCCTTCACTTAGATTATTTTCTCCTTCCTTCAACAATCCATCCGCCATTTTCTAATATCAATTCTTCTGCCAACCTTGCTGTTATCAATCTCGCTAGCAATTTCTTGAATGATTCTTCAATATTCGAGTGGTTGTCCAACCTGAGTAAGATCAACACTCACCTTGTGCAGTTGTGCACGTCGACTTCTCTCATAACTCTCTTTCAGGCCCCGTTCCAACCTCCTTTGGAAAAATGCGTACTCTTTCATATCTCGATCTCTCTAACAATCAACTTCTTGGTTCTATTCCTACTGCAATCGGGAATATACGTTCACTTTCATACCTCGATCTGTCTAACAATCTACTTGCAGGACTCATTCCCAGTGCAGTAGGAAACCTTCAGTCTCTTGCATACCTTCAACTCTGACAACTCACTTTCAGGTCCTATTCCTGACGCAATTGGGAATTTAGAGTCTGTCGTATATCTGAAAGCTGTCAAATAACTTACTGTCAAGTCCGATTCCTGATGCAATGGGAAACCTCAATTCTGTTGAATATCTAGATCTCTCAAACAATTCGATTACAAGTACTATTCCACATTTAGTATGTTAGCGCCGGGGTTGGTTTCTACCTTGGATTCTGGGGAGTTTGTGGCACTTTAGTATTTAAACATTCTTGGAGATACGCCTACTTCCAGTCTCTAGACAAGATCATGAACAAGATATATGTGAGTATAGCTATATATGTGGCCAGATTTCAGAGGAATTCTCAAATGCCAAATTTGTAGTGTAATCAAATTACCTAAAATGTTCTATTATACTTTTTTAATGTATGTAAATTGTGCTTTTACTGACTGTTGTAGTCTAGTAAATACAAATACCAGCTAAAACGATCAATCTAAGTATTGAATAATTGGATAAGCACAATTCATAACCTTCAACTTTTAAAACACCAACCCATATACCAAGGGCACTACAGAGTATAACGTCCATACCACACTGGCAATAAATCCCCCCCTCCCAAATTAAAAAAACCCAAGTCGCATGCATATCCAAAATTCCAAAATGGATTTATTTGAATACGTAGAAGATTTGAAGTGCTCCATATGAGATAAAGCACATTATTACAAATAGTTATTACCGTGATAGTGAAGGACAATAAAATCTGAATTTTCCAATTTGAAAAAGTCTAAGGGACCCCATTATCAAACACGCTAAGAAGACTGTTTTTTTTTTTTTTTTTTTTTTTTTTTTTTTTTTTTTGAGAGCAGAAGACTTGAAGTCGACTAAAGACAAAAATGAAGAATTTTTAAATCTAAATATTTTCTATCTATAATTTTTTCTATTTTTATAATATTTTTTTTCCTAAAAAAATAATTAGTGATTGGGATATTCCTCGCCATTTAGTTTTGGGAAAATTCTTGGGTTTTTATTTCCTTGGAGTAGTATTCCATAACTATATCAAAAGGAAAAGACTTGAAATCAACTTAGTGAGCAAATAAGATCAGACTTTAATTTGTGGGATTGGTAGAATTTTCTAAGAAACCGATGTGTAGGGCTGTAGACATCCATAGCATTTTGTACACGAATTTTTTTTTTTTTTTAAAGAAAACAAATATTTGTATATTTGATTATTAATATCTTTAATTACTTTTTTTTTTTAAAACAAAATATCTTTAACTAGGTTAGGTCTCATGCCACGCACTGTAACTTTCAATAACTATTCTATAATTAGTATTTAATTATAAAAAAAATCTATTTAAGTTACTACTTTGTAAAATGAATTAATTATAAAAGAGTCTATTATTAGCAAAATAGATAATTTAAAAATACACATATATGTATATTTATATATTTCACTAACTAATTTATACCATTTCTTCTTTTAACCAAATGAATATCTTACAACTATGTATCTAATTCGTAAATAGATTTACTTTTTACACACTATTAATCCATTCCCTCTTACGCGGTATTTATTTTTCTTCTCAATAATCAACTGGCTTAGAAAAAAAATTCATATCTTTCCTAGCAAGCTTTTCAAACATAATTAAATACACAAATATTTAAAAAAAAATAATCCTTGTTGTAAAAATGGTAAGAGTAGTATATAGCACTATGTATGTCACAAATTATGTTAAGAATTTGATTTTCGTTTTTTTAACTTTAGCTTATGGTATCAATATATATAGTGCAAGGATACATTAAATCTTTTTAATCTTCTATTTATATATAAGATTTGTTTCCTAAATAGCTTTTTTTTTTTTTTTTTTCGACACATTAGAAAATGACACGTGCCATTGCTGGTGTGTCTTTTAGTATATAGTTATTGATTACTTATTAATGAACATTGTAAGAAAAAAAAAATATTAGTGATAACTCACATTAGTATGTTTTTTTTTTTTTTTTTCTTTTGTGTATATTAATAAAAAATTTGGTCAAAGATTTTAACCTTTAATCACTAAATAAAAATGAGAAGGTATTGGATGTGGATTGCCACACGAAAATTTGCGTGCTGCAGGCTTGGCTGATATATTTCACTTGTTAGCTGATACGTTTCATGTGTTGGCTAATATGGTTTTTGTGTTGGCTAATATATTCCTTTTGTTGGCTGATATGTTTTTTTTATTTTTATTTTTTTTTAATTTTTGATATGTTCCTTTTGTTGGCTGCTATAAGACATCAGTTGGCTGATATATGTTTTTTTAGTTGGTTGATGTCTTTATTTTGTTGGATGATATGTATATTTTAATTGTTGACTTATATATTTTATTTTGTTGGCTTACTTGTTGCTTTTGTTTGCTAATTTCATCCTTTTGTTGGTTGATATGCTTCATTTGTTGGATGATATGTTCCTTCTGTTGGCTAATAAGTACCTTTTGTTGGCTGATATATTCCTTTTGTTGGCTAGTAAGTACCTTTTGTTGGTTGATATACCCCATATATTCCTCTTGTTAGCTAATAAGTACCTTATGTTGGCTGATATATTCCTTTTGTTGACTAATACGTTTTTATTAATGTCTCATATGTCCTAATGTTGACAGATATCAGACATCAATTGGCTGATATGTTCATTTTAATGGTTGATATGCGTTATTTGTTGGCTAATATGATATGATTAACAACATAAAATATACTTTTATTTCTTTTTCTCTCCTCTTGGCTAATATGCTCATTAACAACAAAAAAAATAAAGTATAAGTTATTCCATTACACAAAAACAAACAAAAATTACACCAAACTCCACCTTTTCCAAACACACGTCAATGGCGCCTCCTCATCATCTCCATCACCACTTTCTCATTCCTCTCCTTCAATGGCGGGTTCACCAAAACCCCACTCAACAATCCTCACGCCACGCACCCCACCGATCCCAACAGTCCATCGAACCTACCAACCACCGCAACACCAGCCGAACCCACCAATCACCGACGCCGCGCCATTAGGACATCCAATTGTAAGTTTTTTTTTTTTTTTTTTTTTTTTTTTTTTTCCGATTTAGGGTTATTTATTTGTTTTAATTTGTAATTTGTTTTGATTTTGGGAATTTCGTTTTTTCTTAGTATTATTTGGGGATTTTGGGGATGTAGGCCTAGATTGTGGTTCAATGTGTTTGATTTTGCAGGTGGTGGAAGGATAGAGTGCTGTTGCCGCTGTCGCTGCTGCTACGTACCTTCTCGCAGCACGAAATATTGGGTTTGGCCGCACCCAATTTTGTGAATGAAAATTAGCACTATATTATGTAGAACGAATGAATTATTATATAGGAAGATAAATAATAATAAGAAAAAAAAGACATTGGATTTTAGTTAATTAAAGTGGATATATATATAAATAGAAAGCCAATGACAAGTAAAGGTTATACCGGGATCCCATGTTGAATTGTTGAGAGAAATAAGATCGAACCGGTAAAAATTGGATTATAAAAATGTATGATCCTACAAAACAAGTAAAATGAGTAAACAAAGCAAACTGTTGCTACATAACTAGATACATCTTTCAAATATTAAAAATGCTAGTTATTTAAGTAGTTGGATAGACATTTCTAAGAGATTTGAAAAGGTTATTTAATGACTAAAGGTTTTTTTGGTATCGTTGTGATTTTCTGTTTTTTGCTTTTATTTGTTTTTTAAAATTATATGACATGTGTCATACATATAACGACTTAAAAATTAGTCAAACTTATTAAACCCATTGTAATTTTGAAAGCTGCAATAGAACCCATTGTTTGAAAAGGTTTTTTGAAATCATTGCTTTTATTTTCTGTAATTTTGAAAAGGTTTTTTGTTTAAAAAAAACTAAAAACTAAAAACAAAAAATGATGCCAATTAAATATTGGATCGTTCGATCCCGATGAAGGTCTTGTTTACTTCACCTTAAAAAATAATATTCAAAAATATTTTCAGTTTAGTAAAAATAATTTCAGTTTAGAAAAATTAATTCAATTCAGTAAAAATAATTTAAATTCATCAAAAATAAGATGAAGTGAACAGGGCCAAATTCCACACGATTCTGATCAATCCTACACGATTCTGATTTATTATGACTAATTTCAGTAAAATTCCTTCCGTTGTCATTTGCTGTAACTTGTTATGATACCTTTCACGGAGTACAATTCTAATGCTATCGTTATCATCATCTAGGAGTTACTAATTAATGCTACAATATTCTACATATACTTAGCACATTCATATGTTTAGCACATACATATTCATTCATTGATCTAGCCAAAGTTGGGTGACTATGAATTCTCATAAACTCCTCCTTTGTTTTTTGCTATTTTCCTACTTCATTTGTGTTGCTCATGGGATTGATACCATTAGCACCCATCACAAAAACGTCATGTGTATTGAGAAAGAGAGAGAAGCTTTGTTGAAATTCAAAGAGGGCATTCAATCCGATAGTTGCGGGCTGCTGTTTTCTTGGGGAGATGATGATGATAACAAAAACTGCTGTCAATGGTATGGCATCCGTTGCAGCAACCGAACTGGCCATGTAATCAAGCTTAACCTTCGTGGTTTTATTGAGGAAGAGAATTCTTGTAGAATGATAGGTAAAGTGAGTTCTTCCCTTGTTGATTTGAAGCATTTGAGTTACTTGGATCTCAGCTTTAACTATTTTGACCAACCCATCCCTAGTTTTGTTGGTTCCCTTGTGAATTTTTCGCTGGATTTAGTGGAGAAATTCCACACCAGCTCGGAAATCTATCCTCCTTGATTTCTCTTGATCTTAACAATTTCCCTTATGGCAACAACCTTTTTGTCAAAAACTTGTCTTGGCTCTCACATCTAAAATTGTTAAGATACATCGACATCAGTGATATTGTTCTTAGAAGAGACCTTGGTTCTTTCTTCCAACTCTCGACATGGTACTCTCTGTAGCAGCCAGTTCTCAAATCTGTCAAGATTACAGTACTTAGACCTTTCAAATAATCCAGCACTGATGTTTGATATTGAAGCTGATTGGGTTCCTCCATTCCAGCTGGATTTTATATTATTAAGGTCTTGCAGATTGGGACCAATCTTTCCAAACTGGCTTGTTGGAATACAAGATAACTATTCGTTTTTTGATATTTCTGCTGTTGGAATTTCAGATAGCATTCCGGATTTTTTTACATTCCCTTCAAAGCTCACTTATCTTAATATGTCAACCACACCCCTTTATTCTATGCTTACCATAGATATGAGTTTTAACTTTGAAGGTGCAATACCACCATTTCCAGTAAACCTTACCTCATTACACTTGAATAACAACAGGTTTTCCGACCCCGACCTCTTTTTGTGTCCTAGAGGTGAAGTACGTCTATCCAATCTTGATCTCTCAAATAATTTGTTGTTCGGGAAACTTCCAGATTGTTGGATCAATTTCGAACACTTATCCATTCTCCATTTAGAGAATAATAACTTTTCTGGTGGTATACCACCTTCCATTAGTTATTTGAAGCAATTGGAGTCGTTGCACTTGCGCAACAATAGTTTTTCGGGAGAACTTCCAAGATCATTAGAGGATTGCACATCCCTAGTTTTTCTTGATCTTGCCAGGTATTGGGACTAATCACAAAAGCCTCAGTTTTCTAAGCCTTGGAAGCAATAATTTTGTTGGAGAAATACCTTTGAGCCTCTGTCAAATGCCCTCTCTTCAAATCTTGGATCTCGCTGCCAACCAAATTTCTGGAACCATTCCAAATTGCATTTATAATCTTACAGCAATGCAAAGTGCAACAGATATGGTTCCACCATTGCAATATTATGACATTGAGCCTATCTCTAGTTACCTTATCTCTAGTCAATACACTGATGCTGCGACGATTATGTGGAAACAAACGGAAAGGAGCTTTGGGAAGTTTATAGGACTAGTCAAGCTTATTGATCTTTCAAACAATAAGTTGGAAGGCAAAATCCCCATAAAAATTTCAGCTCTGCAAGGTCTTGTCTCGTTGAACTTATCAAGAAACAGCTTGATTGGAAGCATCACACCGGAAATCGGACAATTGACAGCTTTAGAAGTTCTTGGTTTGTCAAACAACCACCTCTCTGGTGAAATCCCTGCAAGCATCACTGCTTTGAGTTCTCTCAGCAACTTGGATTTGTCAAACAACCACTTCTCTGGAGAAATTCCGAAGGGCACTCAACTTCAAGGTTTCAATGCTTCAGTATATGCTGGAAATCCTCAACTTTGCGGAGCTCCTCTCCCGTACTGTTCTTGGGATCAACCACACCACAACTCGATGAGGGGAGATAATGACAAGATGTTTTTTGTGGGGTTGTACGTAAGTGTGGTGCTCGGATTTATCATAGGATTTTGGGGAGTTTGTGGAACATTGGTGCTCAAAAGATCTTGGAGACATGCCTTTTTTCAGTTCTTTGATGACATGAAAGATAGGCTCTATGTCATGGTTTCATTGAGCATTGCTAAATTTAAAAGGAGGCTCTAAATCCAGTAAGTTCTTAATCAATTTTTTTGTTGATCTTGACAGAATGTTATTGACTAGCTGTATTTATGATATATCTAATAAGATTGCATTGAATATGACATAATAGAAATATGCAGCAGGCTGAGGTTCGGTGCTAGAGGAATCGACTTATTTTGCTCACGGGAGTACAAAAGCAAAAGTCCTCTGTTCAGATTCTTGTTTAGATGCACTTAGCATTGCTAGGAAGTTTGAGATCTGTACTTTCACATTTCATTGCTAAGTCCTCTTAATAAAATCTATCCTGTTAGTCATGTAATCCTTGCTGAATTCATCTTAATAAAATCTATCCTGTTTTTCTGTCAAAGTTGATCTTTCTAACAATGAACTTGCTGGTCCTATTCCTTCTGCTATTAGCAATATACGTCATCTTACATATCTCGATCTATCTTACAATCTACTCGTAGGATTCATTCCCGGCCCAATGCAATAGGCAACCTTCAGTGTCTTGCATACCTGCAGGCTGCAGCTATATATGTGGTCAGATTTCAGAGGTTTCTCAAACGTAGTACATTTTGGTTTCAGGTAAATCTTCGGATCGGTAAATTTTTTGACACCCCTAGTTATCACCGTGAAAGTGAAGGACAATAAAATCTGAATTTTCCAATTTGAAAAAGTCTAAGGGACCCCATTATGGCATTATCAAACACGGTAAGAAGACTTGAAGTCAACTTTTTTTTTTTTAGATCAACTTTTTTGTTGTTAAGGGAAAGACTTGAAGTCAACTTAGTGAGCAAATATAAGATCAGACTTTTAATTTGTGGGATTGGTAGAATTTTCTAAGATACCAAGCTTCCATAGCATTTTGTATGGAAACTAGGTAGCATTTGACTATTTGTGTGATGTCCGGAATGTTAACTCGATATATTTATGTTAAAAGTGATCGATATTATAAAAAATAAGAAGGTGATAAAAATTAAAAATTAAAAATCACAAGAAGCAAAATACTGCTACGTATAATTGAAATCATTAGTGTAAATAACAACTTTGATTGGCCTGGATAAACTTGGATAGCAAACTAACCAACCAACAGAAATTCTTGCGTGGACCTGGTCCACAATAATATTGTTGTGGACCTAAGATTTATATACACGCAAAATTAACGTTATTTGGAACATGGTGACCGTAATTTTAACATAGTATCCTTATTTTTTTAACATAGTAATCTTTATTAAAACTTGTGTGACCTTTAATGTTATTTCTGTTTACATCCCAAAAAATTAACCTCTTATAACTTTTATAATGCCACAATCGCTTTTATTTCAACATAATAACTTTTATTTTAATGTAGTGACATTTTTTTTATTAATAAAACAATCATAGTATCTCTAATGTTAGTGGTCCACAATAAATTTGTGTGAACCAGGTCCATTTAAGAATTTGTAACCAACCAAATTGCAGCAAAAAAATAGGAGGTTGTTATGAAATATTTGGTGGATGCCTATTATCCTTCTTGTATCACCCAGAATATTCTAGATCTAGGGTTTATTGTTATCCAAGTAAACGAACCCTAATTATATTATATGTATATATACCCCAATCATATGGAATAAAGATACATATTACTTCTCTCTCAATCTCTCTCCTATTCCCTTTATTTTATAATACGTTATCAGCATTAAAGCTTTAAACCATCAATTTAGATTAAAACCTAACCATTTAGATCAAGTTTCCGACGGACTTTTTCGGTGTCGGAAAATCACTTCCGATGACTGATTTCCGTCGGAAAAGGTCATTTTTTCTACAAAAATGTTTCCGACGGATTTCAGGGTGTTTTCGATGGAATTTTTCTTTCGGAAATCGGCCTATTTCTAGTAGTGTTATGGAACTCATGACAAAAACACTTTGGTTGAAGTATGCGATGTATCTATAATGTAATATAATTCATGTGGTTGTTAGTTGTTACCATATTTTGCAATAGAAATTAAAAAACTGAGTAGAACTATCAGCATAATGTTGTCAAGTTTCTCAGACGTGTTAAACTTGAGTGGCATCAATGCTCAACTTAGCTTGTGCACGTCAATCTATTTCATAACTCACTCTCAGGCCTCATCTTGATTCCTGATGGCCTAACTCAGTGCCTCAGTTGCCACAACGCGAATCTTTAGACTTGTCAAATAACAAATTAGAAGTAAGGAAGTATTCCCCTTAATCTTGGGAAGCTTTCGTCTCTAAATTCCCTTGATTTGTCAAACAATAGCCTGCCCGGGACAATTGCACTCCAGCTGCAGGCATTTGGGGGGTTGCCCTTTGCAAGTAATTTTGGCATTTGTGGACACCCAAATATATGGATGATGTTTATCCAGGATTGCACTATGTACGTCGATACGTGAGTGTCGGGGTTGGATTCTAGGATTTTTATCCAAAGTAAGCCATTTGTGGTAAATATTTACCAATATGGTTGTGTGGCAAAAGTATTTACCAAACTAAGCTTCCAGGATAAAACGCTGTCTCGAACAGCGTTTTATGCCTGGTTTTTTAAAAAAAAAAAATTCAACTTAAAAACGCTGTCTGGGACAGTGTTTTTAGTTGTTGACTTAATTGTAAATTTTTTTTTGTAATTTTAGAAATTTTAAAATTAAAAAAAAAATAGTATAAAGCGCTGTCCGAGACAGCGTTTTATATACAAAGTTTTTTGTACATAAAACGCTGTCTGGGATAGCGTTTCTCTGTTGGTCTGCAATGCACCAGCAGTTTGCAGCCTTTTCTCCAATTTCTGCCCCAACACACCACCCCCTGCCTTGATTTAGCCACCACAGTCAACCACCACCCCCACCACCAACCCCTACCATCGACCACCACCTTCCGCCAGTTTCGACCACCCTTATGCACTTCAAAACAGTCCAACTACCCCCAACAACACTTCAACCACCTCCACCACCAGCCCCAACCTTTCCACCACCGTCGACCACCACCCACCACAACCAACAGCACTAACCACCATGATGCACCATATTAGCCACCACGGCCATCGCTTGTACCCGGTTTCTGATTATAGATCCCAAATGTTTGATTTTTGATAAAAATCAGCCTAGAAGGATCTATTTTGACTAACATAAGCCCGGTTTGGATAAATAAGGAAACTAAACATCAAACCACGCATAGATTCATTCAACAAACATGTATTATATTAATAATGTAATCGTTATATACAGCATTCTAGAAAATGTTTGTCTACAACAAATAAATCATACGATACTATCCCTACTCATTAACTCGGGATAAAGGTTCCCTAGCCTGACTGTCGTCCGTCCGTCTACGACGCCGAGTGTAATGAGACATGGTGGTGAATGGGTCTCGGCGCGGTGGGGGAGTGAGCTGGCTGGACGATGTGTCCTCCTGAGTCCCGGTGGGCGCAGTAGTGTGGATGAAGTACTCCTCTGCGTCTGTCGGTGTCGTATGATCACTTCCACCGCTACTCTGGCCGAGGTCGAACTGTGCCTGGAAGGGGATGCACTATCTTGACCGTCCCGCTGGTGGATGAGATAACCGTGACCATGTTTTGTAAGGAAGTCATGGACATATCTCGCATCCGTTCGACCTGGGCTCTGGTGGGTCTGTCTACAAGGGCGAGTGACAGTGCATCAAACATCGACACCATATCCGCCGCCTACAATAATCATCGATCAGTCAGTTATGTGATATATGCATGAAGTGCGGAAGTCTGCCGTAAGAACTCTCCCGATCCCCAAATATTTCAGCTATAGCTTTCTCCTTCGCATACCACGCTCTCTGATACATTGGATATTTTTATATAAAATATTGAGAAATGGATATAACAAGAAGCACCAGTGGTCTAGTGGTAGAATAGTACCCTGCCACGGTACAGACCCGGATTCGATTCCCGGCTGGTGCAAAGCTGTGAAGAATTCTGCGCATGATGTGGCTCTAGGGTCCGCCACCTTCTTCTGATCTACCAGAAGAAACTAATGTGCATCTGAGCTTAACATTTTTTTACCTTTTTTTTAAAATATATATTTTATTTGTTATTTTATTTATTTTAAAGTTGAACCAAATACATAAACTTTAAAATTTTACATTTTAGTTTGTCAATGCACTATATTAATTAGTTCTTTCAAAGAAATGCAAAAGATGTTTGTTGATAGCCAGTAAACCAGGTTAGAAGTACAACTATTTGTTAATATGAGTATATATATTTTTTTACGTTACTCCGTACTTGGTAACAACGAACATGAGTTAGATACATGTATGGGGATTCTCATTAATAGGCTCTCCAAGAAAACAACACGTGATAGAAATCAATACTCCATAGAATATTTACTTGTATAATTAAATTAGATAGAATATGAACACTCTTGAATTTCAAATAATTCATTCATATACCAACTATGAATAAAAATTCACTGCATTTTTAGATCATCATCCCCAGATTTCACAACACAACTTGTTTCATTTAGTTTTTAAATCAAACAAAATTATTTAATTAGTTTTCTAATGAAATGCAAGTATAAGGAACAAGTCGGTGATTGTTTCGTATAGTAAGAGATCTTCAATTTATCCTCTCAAAAAAGATCATTAGACTCTAAGTCGACTACTTACATATAAGAGAATTTATTTGTCATTATAATTGTAAGTCGCGCGATATTTTCTATGTTAGAATTGGATCACACAAATACATAAATTATATACAAATATTAATTAACATTTGAATTGCCCTTTCTAGTTGCAAAACTACTCCTCAAGGGCTTTAATTGAAAACACATATATATTGTTTAAATTATGTTTACAACTCCCTTCGTTTCACAATGTTCTTTCAAAATAAAAACTGTAAGAATGGTATTTATCGTATAGATAAGTGCAATCAATGTCAAGAGCTAAGTAATTGGCGAACATTAATAGGTGAAATATCAGTAATATTCCCATCAATTAGACGTTTAGCAATCACTGTAATAGTGGCTTCAGTTGGATGAACAGGGTCCCAAAATGCATACTTTGATCGATCACTGCAAACACTAGATGTTGGGTTACAGGGAATTAAATCCCCCAATAAACTCCCAACACCAGCGTTATGGCAACATGGTGAACCTATTATCTCCACACCTGTCATATTTTATCAACAAAATTTAGTTATCATATTTGTATGATACAATTCAAAATTAAGGATGATATGTGGGTATTTTTATTGCGGATTTCACAACTTACTTGTTCTAATTGGAGTCGTTATGGATATGATTTTGGTGGGTACACATTTAGAGCATGTTTGGTTAGAGTATTTTTTGGGGTGGGAATGGATTCAATTCAACCATTATCATTACTAAGTATTTGGTTAGAAGCTTTAGGTAACAATTACCATTACCTAGGGGAAATGGTTTCCACCATTTGTTACCTCTCTATAACCTAAGGTAACAATTACCCTTACCTTCCTCAAACAGAAAGAAAAGGAGCTATGATTAAGTGATTCCTTTCCATGGTTAAACCAAACAAATGGAAAAGGTAAGTGTTAAATAATTTCTTTCCTCCCTCTTATTTGTTTCCTTTCCACTCCATTTCCAATATCTATACCAAACGCCCCCTTATAGTGGACGAGTGTGGATATCAAATACTATAAATAGTGGCTAGATGGTGGATTTGGAATCATAAATACCCACTTCATACCCAACTATTTCTCCAATAATTGAACTGATCCCCACCTTACATCACAATTATTTTATAATTTTATAGATATAAATATATACTCCATAATTCTTCTAGGTTGGTATAGGAACTAGAAAGATACTAGGTGGTTCATATGTGTTTAATCAGCACGTATATGTGAGAAGTGGATATCTGCTTAGGTGGTGGAGAAGGTGTGAATTTAGATCTATACTTACTTGGACAGATATGGATGTTGGATTATACCAACCATGTTAATTTTTTTGGTCGGATATAAGGGAGGGGGTTTCCAAGCCACACCCACTCCGCTTGTTTAAGTTGTCATCCTTATTCAAAAGACTATTCACTTCTTAAGTTTAATTTTTTTTTTTTCTTTTTTTTGACGGGTTCTTAAATTTAATCTTGCCTATATATGCTGAGGACATTGATATACATGCACACTATACACATCCCAATTGTAGCAAACTTGAGTGTGCAAAAACATTGTCGAACTTTAGTTTTAAATTTACAAAATAAATAACTAAATGATAATATATGAATCTAAAAACATACCATATGATCGGTAATTATAGACGAGATCGGTAAAAATGCCGTAAGCATCTCCATAAAGGAACTTAGATCCCTTAAGGTTGTTGTTTCGCTCTGTAAGAAGGCTCTTTAATTGGACATTATATAATTGAGCTAGTTGATTAGGGTACGCAGCACATTGATCTCCCAAACATAGATTTATTCTTCTCTCAAACGGGGTGCAACCAATTTGTGGAACATTTGTCACTAATATTTTCGTAGCACCCATAATATAAAGCCTCTGTTCAATATCACATGAACCAACATTAGCTCATACAAACATTATTTTAGAGATGGTCCATAAATCTAACATCGTACATTTGTACTAGGAAGCAATATAAACACCGTCGTTTAAACTAGTATATATGAGAGTTAATTAGTTATAGAAAGACTAGTAAATTAACTATTATGTTGTACTTAAAAAATCACGTGACTTACGTGGTAGTAGAATTAACATCTTGAATTTATCTCTAATTTAAGTACTATAAGAATTAATAGTCTAATAACTATTAGTAAAACAGAAAGAGTTGATATAATGAAAATATTCATATTAACTAATTCAATTACATTTTACATTATATTTGTATATTATTAATAATTCTTAGTCAAGATCAGTGTATAAGTATGCAAAAGTCAGAGTGATGCACTTATCAAAAAATATATAAGTATTATAACAAAGTAACAATAAACCTAATATTTGCCAAAACGGCATAGTGATCCCAGTTTGCTAATTAACGAGGTATTATTCGTTCACTGCCTAGAACTTTTAATTAGTATGTCCTCAATAATAACAGGTAAGTTTATAATATATGTCTCACCGTTAGTTGTAGTCTAAATTTAGATATCATGGTATCTATGAAAGCTTCAGGCTGCATCAATATATGACCTCTGATAATAACTGGAAGTAAGTAATTAGCAATGAAATCATTGGCACCAATTACTACGGAAAAAAAGGCTTTATTCATAAGCTCGTTTGTTGCTGCTTCTCCTATTTGAGCGATGATATCTTGATTTGTTTTTGCAAAATTATCTAGTTGTGCGTCAAAATTTATCCTCCCAATCTAGCATATGTGACATGTTTATAGATTAGTACATATCTTAATCTAAAATAACACAATTGAAATGTTCATTATGTTACAATATATGAAAAGAAGTTGTCACATTTTCTAAAATAATTCTCAGACGAAGAAAAAAGGGGTGGTCTTAGAAAAATGGAGCCTGAGAATTCCAGAACCACCAGAAACAGTCTAGATTGCTGCAAGTGGTCTGGTGTCCGTTGCAGCAACCGCACAGGCCATGTCATCATGGCCGTGAAGATTGTTATCTTGGAGGTAATTTGAGTTCTTCCCTCGCCGATCTTAAGCATTTAAAATACTTGGACCTCAGTTCCAATGATTTCCAGCAACCACCTTCCCTCCTAACAAGGCCTTCACTTAGATTATTTTCTCCTTCCTTCAATATTCGAGTGGTTGTCCAACCTGAGTAAGATCAACACTCACCTTGTGCAGTTGTGGACGTCGACTTCTCTCATAACTCTCTTTCAGTGAAGGACAATAAAATCTGAATTTTCCAATTTGAAAAAGTCTTAAGGGACCCCATTATCAAACACGCTAAGAAGACTTTTTTTTTTTTTTTTGTGAGGGCAGAAGACTTGAAGTCAACTAAAGACAAAAATGGAGAATTTTCAAATCTAAATGTTTTCTAGTTATAGATTTTTCTATTTTTATAATATTTTTTTTCCTAAAAATATAATTAGTGATTGGAATATTCCACGCCATTTAGTTGTGTTGTAATTAGAAGTATAAGAAAATTCTTGGTTTTTATTTCCTTCAAATAGTATTCCATAACTATATCTAAAGGGAAAGACTTGAAGTCAACTTAGGGAGCAAATAAGATCAGACTTTAATTTGTGGGATTGGTAGAATTTTCTAAGAAACTGATGTGTAGGGCTTAGGGATGTCAATGGGGCGGGGTCAGGCGGATGTTGGCCTTCCCATCCCCATCCCCATCCCCATCTAAAATAACTTTCATACCCATCCCCATCCCCGCCCTGGCGGGTGCAAGTCCAAAACCATCCCCGCCCCAACCCCCACTTGGATATCTACCCCCACCTAATCCCCGCCTCCCAAATACACAATCCTTCATAATTAATAAAGATTGGCAAAAAGAAAAAATTATTGTTAATATTACGTTTTTTTGTTTATAATATAAGTGTATTACAAAGTATTATATTTACTATTTTATAAAATAGTATAAAAGTATATAATTTTGTTCTTAAAAATATATTAATGTGGGGATGGGGCGGGTACGAAGTGGGGCGGGTGGGGCGGGTACAACCTTAAATCCACCCCCGCCCCATCACCCATGGCGGGTATGATTTTTATCCTCATCCCTGCCCCATCATCCGCCAAACCAAGACCCATCCCCGCCAAACGGGGCGGGGATGGGGCGGGTCTCCTATTTAACCCGACCCACTGACATCCCTAATAGGGCTGTAGACTTCTGTAGCATTTTGTACGCGAAATATTTTTTTACAAAAACAAATATTTGTGTATTTGATTATTAATATCTTTAATTACTTATTAATGAACCTTGTAAGAAAAAATAAATATTAGTGATAGCTGACATTACTATATTTAATTTTATTTATTTATTTATTTTTTTTTTGGGGGGGGGGGGGAATTAATAAAAATTTTGGTCAAAGATTTTAACCTTTAATCACTAAAATAAAAAAGAGAAGGTATTGGGTGCGGATTGCCGTAAAAAAATTTGCGTGCAGCAGGCTTGACTTATATATTTTTCTTGTTGGCTGATATGTTTTATGTGTTAGACTGATATGTTTTATGTGTTGGCTAATATATTCCTATTGTTGGCTAATATGTTTTTTTATTTTATTTTTTACTTTTGTTATGTTCCTTTTAATTTGTTGCATTGGCTGCTATAAAACATCAGTTGGTTGATATGTTTCTTTAGTTGGCTGATATCTTTATTTTGTTGGCTAATATATATATTTTAGTTGTTGGCTGATATATATATTTTAATTGTTGGCTAATATATTTTATTTTGTTGGCTGATATGTTTATTTTGTTGGCTTACCTATTGCTTTTGTTTGCTAATTTGTTGGTTGATATGCTTCATTTGTTGGCTGATATGTTCCTTCTATTGGCTAATAAGTACCTTTTGTTGGCTTATATATTCCTTTTGTTGGCTAATAAGTACCTTTTGTTAGTTGATATATTCCATATATTCCTCTTGTTGGCTAATAATGTACCTTTTGTTGGCTGATATATTCCTTTTATTGAATGACACATTTTTATTAATTTCTGATATGTCCCTAATGTTGACAGATATCAGACATCAATTGACTAATATGTTCATTTTAATGGTTGATATGCGTTATTTGTTGGCTAATATGATTAACAACCTACAATATACTTTCATTTCTTTCTCTCTCCCGTTGGCTAATATGCTCATTAACAACAACAAAAAAAAAGTACTCCCTCCATCCCTTATTTTTTGCCCCATTGCAATTTTATGGGTCAAACTTATAAAACTTTGACTATAAATTCGCGATAACCTATAAGTGATAATATATTCATGTGGGGTCTTGTTAGAATCATCTCATTGTATATTTTATTAATATCAAACTTTTATAATTTTTATGCGTATAGAAATTAAGATATATACGTTTGAACACACGTCTTAAAGACAGTTAAAAGTCAAATGGGGCAAAAAACAAGGGACAGAGGGAGTATAAGCTATTCCATTACACAAAAACAAACAAAAATTACACCAAACTCCACCTTTTCCAAACACACGTAATGGCGCCTCCTCATCATCTCCATCACCACTTTCTCATTAATCCCCTTCAATGTAAACCTGGACATCGTGCCGTGCCGGGCCGCCGCGAGCCGTGCCTGGCGGGCCACGGTCACCGGCGTGCCGTGCTGGTCGTGCCGGCGTGCCCAGATTGTCGTGCCGTGCCGTGCCGGCCAATTTCACAGGCCAGCCCACGGCCTTGCACGACCCTCGTGCCTAGCGCCGTGCCGGCCTGGCGGGCTTGGCAATTTCCAAATTTTTTTTTATTTTTTTTATTTTTTGTTAATGGTTACTAAGTTATAAAATTATAACTTATATTATAATGTATATAATTTATAAAATTATAATTATAACTTATAAGTTATAATTTTATAACTTATAATTTATAAAATTATTATATTTATAACTTATAACTTATATTATATTTATTAAATATATATAAAAATATAAAAATATAAAAATATAAATATATAAATATATAAATATATAAATATATAAATATATAAATATATAAATATATAAATATATAAATATATATATTTATATTTATATATTATAAATATATATATAATAAGCGTGCCGGCGGGCTGGCACGGCGGGCCAAGTGGCGGGCTCGTGCCGTGCCGTGCCGAAAAGTTCAGCCCTTGTCCGTGGCACGGCCCATGGCACGCCGGCGGGCCACCGTGCCTTGCCGGGCCACCACCCCGGGTCGTGCCGTGCCGAGAAGCGTGCCGTGTCGGGCGGCCCGCGTGCCAGTCTGGCCTGTGCCCAGCTTTACTTTAATGGCGGGTTCACCAATCCTCACGCCACGCACCCAACCGATCCCATAGTCCATCGAACCCACCAACCACCGCAACACCAGCCGAACCCACCAATCACTGACGCCGCACCATTAGGACATCCAACTGTAAGGTTTTTTTTTTTTTCTTTTTTTTTCAATTTAGTGTTATTTATTTGTTTTAAATTGCGATTTGTTTTGATTTTGAGAAATTCGTTTTTTTTTTAGTATTATTTGGAGATTTTGGGGATGTAGACCTGGATCGTGGTTCAATGTATTTGATTTTGCAGGTGGTGGAAGGATGGAGTGTTGTTGCCGCTACGCTCATGCTACCTTCTCGCCTCACGAACTATTGGATGCGAACTGGCCGCACCCAATTTTGTGAATGAAAATTAGCACTATATTATGTAGAACGAATGAAGTATTATATAGGAAGATAAATAATAAAAAAAAAAAGACATTGGAATTTAGTTAATTAAAGTGGATATATATATAAATAAAAAGCCAATGACAAGTAAAGGTTATACCGGGATCCCATGTTGAATTGTTGAGAGAAATAAGATCGAACCGGTAAAATTGGATTATAAAAATGTATGATCCTTCAAAACTGGTAAAATGAGTAAACAAAGCAAACTGTTGCTACATAAATAGATACATCTTTCAAATATTAAAAAAGCTAAAAGTTATTTAAGTTGTTGGATAGTCATTTTTAAGAAAATTGAAAAGGTTATTTAATAACTAAGGGTTCAATTGGTATCGTTGTGATTTTTTGTTTTGTGCTTTTATTTGTTTTTAAAAATCATATAACATGTGCCATATATAACGAATTAAAAATTAGTCAAACTTATTAAAATCATTGTAATTTTGAAAGCTGCAATAGAACCCATTGTTTGAAAAGGTTATTTTTTGAAATCATTGCTTTTATTTTCTATAATTTTGAAAAGGTTTTTTGTTTAAAAAAAACTAAAAACTGAAAGCAAATTTTAGTTTAGTAAATTTTATTTTATTTTAGTAAAAATCAGTAACTTTAAAGAATAAATATAATAGAGAATTAGTAAAAATAATTTTAGTTTAGTAAAAATAATTTTAGTTTAGAAAAATTAATTTCAGTTCAGTAAAAATAATTTAAATTCATCAAAAATAAGATGAAGTGAACAGGGCCTAATTCCAAACGATTTCGATCAATCCTACAAGATTTTGATTTATTATGACTAATTTTGTACAATCCAAGTGAAAACCCTTCCGATCGTATTTGATCTTACACGATCGTACACGCCTACACAATCCTGACTTATCCTATAAAGGTTATGCTTGCTCTGCAGTTCTACTTTTGATTCAGATCATTTGCGTAAACGATTCAAATCTCGATTTTAACAATAATGTTGCAAGTAAATTAAGATAGGTAGTAAGATTTTGTTTATTAATTAAATATAGGCCGGCCTTAAATATATACAGAAATAGATCCATTAAAATGTAAAGAGTCACAAGCTTATGATTAAACAAGTGCTCTCTCATCTCTAATAAAAAAATCTCATTTGCCTTTTGCATAAGTTTTAGGAAGTGAATTACTCTGCAATAATAAGATGATTGGCTTTGGTTGGTTAATAATGGAATGAGAAAAATTAAATAAAGTAAAAAAAGAAGTAAATATAGGTGAAATGAGACCGCCAAATACTGTCTGCTTAGCTCTCTATTATGCTGACTTATCCAAAGTAAAAAAAAACTATCCAAGTATACTCCAAATTCCTTTTGTTGTCATTTGCTGTAACTTGTTATGATACCTTTCACGGAGTACAATTCTAATGCTGTCGTTATCATCATCTAGGAGTTACTAATTGATGCTACACTATTCTATTTATACTTAGCACATAGATTAATAGATATTCATTCATTGATCTAGCCAAAATTGGGTGACCCAATGAATTCTCATAAACTCCTCCTTTCTTGTTTTTTGCTATTTTCCTACTTCATTTGTGTTGCTCATGGGATTGATACCATTAGCACCCACCACAAAAACGTCATGTGTATTGAGAAAGAGAGAGAAGCTTTGTTGAAATTCAAAGAGGGCATTCAAGTCGATCGCTGCGGGCTGCTGTCTTCTTGGGGAATTAATGATGACAACAACAGAAATTGTTGTCAATGGCGTGGCATCCGTTGTAGCAACCAAACTGGCCACGTAATCAAGCTCGACCTTCATGGGGTTGAAACTTTTTATTTAGAGGATCATTGTTTGCAAGGTAAAGTGAGTTCTTCCCTTGTTGATTTGAAACATTTGAGTTACTTGGACCTCAGCCTTAACAATTTCCAAAATCAACCCATCCCTAGTTTTGTTGGTTCCCTTGTGAGTTTGAAATACCTTAACCTATCCAATTCTGGATTCAGTGGAGAAATTCCACACCAGCTCGGAAATCTATCCTCCTTGATTTCTCTTGATCTTAACTTTCCTTTAAATGACGGCAAGATTTTTGTCAAAAATCTGTCTTGGCTCTCACATCTAAAATTGTTAAGATACATCCACATGAGTAATATCGTTCTTAGAAGAGCCATAGACTGGCTAAGAATCGTGAACGACCTCCCATTCTTAAGGGTTCTCCAGTTGGAGAGGTGTAGCCTTCCCTCTAGAGTTCCATGGCCACTTTCATACAAAAACTCCACTACCACTCTTTCATATCTTAATCTTCGTGAAAATGGTTTGAATGATTCATCAATATTCCAATGGCTTTTTAATTTGAGTGGAATCGACACTCACCTTGCACATGTTGATCTCAATCACAATCAACTTGATGGTCCCTTTCCAAGCGCATTTGGGAAGATGCATAATCTTTCATATCTAGATCTCTCTGGTAATCAACTAGAAGGTCCCCTTCCTGAAGCACTTGGAAATATGCATGCTCTTTCATATCTAGACCTTTCCTACAATGAATTGCAAGGTCCGATTCCAGACACGATTTCAAACTTACAATCACTCCAATATCTCTACCTCTCATCAAATAAGCTCTCACAATTTCCTAAAATAGGCAATCTGTGTAGCTTACAAGTACTCCACTTGGAAAATGCCAACATCACCTATGAGCTTCCCAACATAATCCAAACACTAACAGGATGCGCAAACAAGTCCTTATTGGATTTAGGTCTGAGTAATAATCAGATCTGGGGTCCAATTCCAGACACGATTGGCACATTTTCATCATTACAAGGATTAGGTCTTGATCATAACCGTTTGAATGGAACCATCAGTCCTCGTTTGGGTCAACTATCAATGCTCGATACCTTGAGTCTTTCTTCCAACTCTCTGCATGGTACTCTCTCTAGCAGCCATTTCTCAAATCTGTCAAGATTACAGTACTTAGACCTTTCAAATAATCCAGCACTGGTGTTTGATATTGAAGATGATTGGGTTCCTCCATTCCAGCTGGATACTATATTATTAAGGTCTTGCAGATTGGGACCAATCTTTCCAAACTGGCTTGTGAGCCAAAATAACTATTCGTTTTTTGATATTTCTGCTGCTGGAATTTCAGACAGCATTCCGGATTTTTTTACATTCCCTTCAAAGCTCACTTATCTTAATATGTCTCATAATATGATGTATGGAACACTTCCATATTTTGAAGTGCCAACCACACTCCTTTATTCTATGCTTACCATAGATATGAGTTTTAACAATTTTGAAGGTGCAATACTACCATTTCCAGTAAACCTTACCTCATTACACTTGAATAACAACAGGTTTTCCGACCCCGTCCTCTTTTTGTGTCCTACAGGTGAAGTACGTCTATCCAATCTTGATCTCTCGAATAACTTGTTGTCTGGGAAGCTTCCAGATTGTTGGATCAATTTCGAACAATTATCCATTCTCCATTTAGAGAATAATAACTTTTCTGGTGGTATACCACCTTCCATTAGTTATTTGAAGCAATTGGAGTCGTTGCACTTGCGCAACAATAGTTTTTCGGGAGAACTTCCAAGATCATTAGAGGATTGCACATCTCTAGTTTTTCTTGATCTTGCTCATAATTCATTTACTGGACGTATATTGCCAGGTATTGGGACTAATCACAAAAGCCTCAGTTTTCTAAGCCTTGGAAGCAATAATTTTGTTGGAGAAATACCTTTGAGCCTTTGTCAATTGCCCTCTCTTCAAATCTTGGATCTCGCTGCCAACCAAATTTCTGGAACCATTCCAAATTGCATTTGTAATCTTACAGCAATGCAAAGTACAACAGATATGATTCCACCATTGCAATCTTTGGACATTGAGCATAGCTCATCATATTATGGTGAGTTTGACATTGAGCGTAGCTCATATTATGAGTTTGATAGTACCATTAATTATTATCGAAACACTGATGCTGCGACGATTATGTGGAAACAAACGGAAAGGAGCTTTGGGAAGTTTATAGGACTAGTCAAGCTTATTGATCTTTCAAACAATAAGTTGGAAGGCAAAATCCCCATAAAAATTTCAGCTCTGCAAGGTCTTGTCTCGTTGAACTTATCAAGAAACAGCTTGATTGGAAGCATCACACCGGAAATCGGACAATTGACAGCTTTAGAAGTTCTTGGTTTGTCAAACAACCACCTCTCTGGTGAAATCCCTGCAAGCATCACTGCTTTGAGTTCTCTCAGCAACTTGGATTTGTCAAACAACCACTTCTCTGGAGAAATTCCGAAGGGCACTCAACTTCAAGGTTTCAATGCTTCAGTATATGCTGGAAATCCTCAACTTTGTGGAGCTCCTCTCTCGAATTGCTCTTGGGATCAACCACACCACAACTCGATGAGGGGTGATAATACTACTCCCCACGATGACACTGATGATGACAAGATGTTTTTTGTGGGGTTGTACGTAAGTGTGGTGCTTGGATTTATCATAGGATTTTGGGGAGTTTGTGGAACATTGGTGCTCAAAAGATCTTGGAGACATGCCTTTTTTCAGTTCTTTGATGACATGAAAGATAGGCTCTATGTCATGGTTTCATTGAGCATTGCTAAATTTAAAAGGAGGCTCTAAATCCAGTAAGTTCTTAATCAATTTTTTTGTTGATCTTGACAGAATGTTATTGACTGTATTTATGATATATCTAATAAGATTGCTTTGAATGTGACATATTACAAATATGCAGCAGGCTGAGGTTCGGTGCTAGAGGAATCGACTTATTTTGCTCACGGCCTATCTAATACCAGCTTCTCCTGGGAGTACAAAATCAAAAGTCCTCTGTTCAGATTCTTGTTTAGATGCTCTTAATTAGCATTGCTAGGAAGTTTGAGATCTGTACTTTCACATTTCATTGCTAAGTCCTCTGCCGCTTACAATGAACTGAGGGTCTGGATGGAGGAAAGCCCTCCGGATGTTAGTCATGTAAGCCTGCCTTGCTGAATTCATCTTAATAAAATCTATCCTGTTTTTCTGTCAAAGTTGATCTTTCTAACAATGAACTTGCTGGTCCTATTCCTTCTGCTATTAGCAATATACATCATCTTTTATATCTCGATCTATCTTATAATCTACTCGTAGGATTCATTCCCGGCCCAATGCAATAGGAAACCTTCAGTGTCTTGCATACCTGCAGCTATATATATATGTGGTCAGATTTCAGAGGTTTCTCAAATATAAGTGCAGCACTTAGTACATTTTGGAATAGGCAACCTTCAGTGTCTTACAATAATAGTGATAATAGTGATGAATTTCATTATATTATTGTGTGAATCTGATATATGCACGAAGTATAAAATTTGACAAATCATATTCACTAAATTTTTTTGAAGTACGAGACAAAGTACATTATTACGAGTAGTTATCACTAGAGGTGTCAAATCGGGTACCCAGATGGAGTTTGGGTTGACCCCACGACGGATCGGAGTGTTTGGGTCGGGTAATGACGAGTTATTTTAACTTAACAGAACAAATCAAATCGGGTTGAGTTTATTTAGATTTCGGTTAAAGTTGGGTCTAAGTATAGTCGGGTACAAATCGAATTTGGATCAAGTCAAATTCGGGTCAAGTTAAATCGAGTTCATATGAAATTGGATTCGAATTTTATCAAGTTTAATTGGATCAAAATGGATTTATTAGACTTTAGATTAGGTCATTTTGGATTCGATAAGATCTAGGTTCCAATCAATTCAATTTCGGTTAAAATTTGGGTAGGCTTACTTCAATTATTAGCTCATTTTCGATTAGAATTATTTTAGTTTTGATTTTTGGGTCGTGTAATATGAATTCGGGCCAATCTAAGTTTGAGTCATTTTAGTTTCAGGTATATTAGCATATAGGTAATGTCATTTTTGTTATTGGAGATTTCAATTCATATTTACTCTGTATAATTTTTTTGGGTTTCATTTAAGTTTTGTGTTGGCTTTTCAAAATTGGTATAAGATTGACAACTCAAGTCATTAAAGAAAATGATTACTTATCGCCTTATTTGGTGTTTATCATGTCATTGTAAAACGTCTTTTTTCTTACCATTTTGTATTTATCGTCTTTCCGGCTATTAATCATCTTCAATTATTCATTAGCAACTCATCGATTATGGTCATGGAAAATTTTGGCTTAGGTTATTATTAGTAGGTTGGGTTTAATTAGACCATGAGTAGTTTCGAGTCAATTTTAATCGATACATGGGAAGTTTCAAGTCGGATAAATAAAGATCGGGTAAATAAAGGTCGGGTAAAAAGAGATATTTTTCGGGTCTAAATGGTTTCAGGTAGTTTTCGGTTCGGGCCAAATCGATTTCGGATATTGGATTATCCGGTCTTATTGGTTCGGATTAACTATGAGTCGATTTCAAGTTGGGTTTGGATCATATATTACCGGTTGAAGTCGGTTTCAAGTTAACTCCGAGTTGACTCCAGATCGAATTCGGATAAGATCTAACAAGTTCGAACAATTCGATTTCAGGTAAATCTTTCAGATCGGTAAATTTTTGACACCCCTAATTATCACCGTGAAAGTGAAGGACAATAAAATCTGAATTTTCCAATATAAAAAGTATAAGGGACCCCATATGGAATTATCAAACACGGTAAGAAGACTTGAAGTCAACTTTTTTGTTGTTTTTTTTTTTTTAATCACTTTTTTGTTGTTAAGGGAAAGGCTTGAAGTCAACTTAGTGAGCAAATATAAGATCAAACTTTAATTTGTGGGATTGGTAGAATTTTCTAAGATACCAGGCTTCCATAGCATTTTATATGTAAACTATTGTGGTGTGCGATGTCCGGGATGTTAACTCGGTATATTTATGTTAAAGTGAACGATATTTTAAAAAATAGGGAGGTGATAAAAAAGTAAAATATAAAAATCACAAGAAGCAAAATACTACTACGTATAATTGAAATCATTAGTGTAACAACTTTGATTGGATAAACTTGGATAGCAAACTAACCAACCAAATGGCAGCAAAAAAATAGGAGGTTGTTATCAAATATTGGGTGGATGCCTATTATCCTTCTTGTATCATCCAAAATATTCTAGATCTAGGGTTAATTGTTATCCAAGTAAACCCAAATTATATTGTATGTATATATACCCCAATCATATGGAATAAAGATACATATTACTTTTCTCTCAATCTCTCTCCTTTTCCCTTTATTTTATAATACGTTAGCAGTATTAAAGCTCTAAACCATCAATTTACATTAAAACCTAACCATCTAGATCAAGTTTCGTTCCCCAATAACTACTTCGATTCTCTGCCAAATATTAATACGAGTGAGCAATGTGCGCCACCCTTAAGTGAGTTAAATCAAAGGGAATCTATTTCCAATTGATAAATATAATTGCATATTGCGTATAATTATTCATTGATTTAAGGTTTTATTTGATTTCGAAGTCCGCAACCAAATTAGTGGGATAATAATGCTGATGTGCCATTATATATCTATGGTATTAGCAAAAAGCATTGAATTAAGTTTTATTATTTTCAAGATTTTGCTAATAAACCCACAAGCATCATTCGGGCTACAACTTTGACATCCGATGAGATTATGTGGGAGAGTTGACTCGAAGGCCATACAACATCATGTATAATTAAGAAGACGGAAGACAATTGTAGGCGTACATCGTACTACATCTTATTAAATGAATGCATGCAATTAGGAAAGTTCCTTCTCAATTTATCATCGTAAATGTCTAAATTTACATAACATGTTTAATATGTTGCCACTTTTTTATTTTACATATGTTTATTATTATGATGCTCTGCTTGGCATTGTGGGATGAGTTAATTTAGTTTTTGAGACTAATTAACATTAGTATTAGACAGAGGATGAATCTCCTATTAAAAGTATATTAAGAATCACTGACTAAAATATATGTGCTTTATGGTATATTAGGAGGGTAAGCAAAATATATGGTTGATTTAACAATAATACCAATGTTAAAATGGAGTGAATTGATATTGGAGAAGTCTCCAATTAGAGGAAATAAATCAGCAATACAGACCAATTATGCTATTAAATTACGGTCTAGTGTACAAGAAATCAAACTAGCTGTACAATAATATGATAGATCAAACCCTAACCACTCTTGATTTTGCTTACACAATCACCTGATGATTCCTTTATGTTGTTGGGTCTCCTACTATATCCAAAACAATTGTCTTCTGTCATATATAGTTCCTTATAACTGTATCTTTTGCCCAATTCAACAATTTTCATGAGAGTTTTTCTTTAGAGACCATGGTTTTCTTGATTGTTGTTCTATTTTTTTTTTAGTGTTTGTGGACTACATTGCATACTATAAAAACGTTATAATTCCATATGTGATAGATAATAGCAAAGATTTTAATCTGATGTAGTAGTATGTACTCCTTATCTGTATTTTTTTTTTGAATTAGTACTCCTTATCTGTATAATACTCCGTGATGTATAAATCATGTAATTGTTTTTGCAATTTAAAAAGTGAGTGAAATAATCAGTAAAATGTTGTAAAGCTTAGCTTAAGCACGTCAATCTTTTTCATCATAGCTCACTTTCAGTCCCATTCCGGCCAAATGCCTTTGGAAAAATGCTTACACTTTCATATCGTGATCTTTCAATCTCTCATATCTCGATCTAACTTATAAGTTACAAGACTCATTCCCAATGCAATAGGAAACCTTCAGTCTCTTGCATACCTTCAACTCTTTGACAACTCATTTTCAGGTCCTATTCCTAATGCAATTGGGATTTAGAGTCTCTTGTATATATGGAGCTGTCAAATAATTTACTGTCAAGTCCGATCCCTGATGTTATGAGAAATCTCAAGTCTGTTGATTATTTCAATCTTTCAAACAATTCGATAACAAGCACGTTTCCTTATTTTCTTGGTTACACGACATTTTTCGACTTATCACACAACTTGTTAACTGGAATTATCCCTCAACTTGATCAGGCCGGGATGCTGAGCTCCCTCGATTTTGTTGGGGAATTTGCTTAAACAAGGGTCACAAAGATGGTGGAAATGAACAACAATCGAAAACCTTCGAACCGTGAAGGATATCACTTTCCCAGAAATAATATTTCGACCCTAAATTACAATCGAATATCACGAAATTACTTAGGAGATACAACGAAGACAATTGCAATTACAAGTAGTATAAAAGCAATAAAAAATGTAAGCGAGTGTTTATGGTTTTGTAATAATAATGAAAAGTTAAGAAAAACATGCAAAAGGATAATGATATATCACGTAGAAGTTAAAAACCCATTTCATATATTTATATTATACTTTCATCATATACTAATCTTTTATATAATTTAAGAGACATTTTTCCAACTTTTAATCACATCACTTCAAACTCCCCATCCTCAATTCAGTAACTTCCACTATCATATTTACAATTATAAATTAATAAATAAAAAATATTGATATATACGATTAATATATTCTGTGGGTAAACTCTATAAGAGCAAGTGACGTTTGACAAAAGCCATCGAATCAATGCATATCTAAGATCATGCCTGATCAAGAAGTAGGCACCGATTGAATTTGACAAAAGTCATCAAATCAATGCATATCCAAGATCATGCCCGATCGAGGAATTGTCACCGATTGAATCTTAATGAAGTTTCAATTATACTCAAGTTTCTATAACATATCGTTCGTTAATGTGGTCTACATGAGTTCCACAAAACTAAATTATTATTTGTCAAAGGTAGGCGATAAATAATTGAAAGTTTATAATTCCTACCACTCTTTTATGCAATGATATCGATGCTTGCTAAATTTGGATACAACTTAGATATGTATGAATATTAACCAAGATTGCATTCTGCCTTTCTCTCATCAAGGTACATTTGAAAGGCGCTGTTTTATTAAGATTCTTCAACAACTTACCAAAAAAAAAAAAAAAAAAAAAAAAAAAAAAAAAAAAAGAAAAAAAAAATAAAGAAAAACGAAAGAAAGAAAGAAAGAAGTTTACGGTGATAGTAAAAGAAATTAAAATCTGAATTTTCCAATTCAAAAAAGTCTAAGGGACCCCATATCAAACACTGTAAGAAGACTTGAATTCAACTAATTTGTTGTTAATGGAAGACTTGAAGTAAACTTAGTCGGCAAATAAGACTTTAATTTTTTCTACTTTAACTTTTTAAGAAGCCGATGTACAGGCTTTTATAGCAAATGGTTGTATCTTTGATCGTTAACTAGCCTTTTGGCCTGTATGCCTAAGAAAATTGGAAAAGAATAAATGTTAGTAATTTATTGTCCTTTGGAATTTTAATGAGTGTTTTAGGAAAAATATTGTAAACGTTGCGTGATTGAAAATTTATCAATTAGAGGTCGTTTGGTTTGTACGGGGTAAACGGAATGGAATGAACAAAAGAATGAAATGGAATGGAACACTACTAGAAAACAAGTCAATTCCGACGGAAAAATTTTGTCGGAATCACCCTGAAATCCGTCGGAAAACACTGTTGACGGAAGCCCTTTTGTAAGAAAAACGACCTTTTCCGACAAAAAATCCGTCTAACATTGATTTCCGACTGAATTTTTCGTCGAAAGAGGTATTTCAGACACCGGAAAGTCCGTCGGAAATTTCCGACGGAATTCAAATCCGCCAGAAAATTCCGACGGAAATTTCGTCGGAAACCAATTTATTCAAATTAAAAAAACGTCGCGTTACCATCGGCACGGCGTATCACCACCTTAGAACACCCCACCACAACCCACAACCCACAACTCACAACCAACAACCCACAACCCAAAACCCACCGACCACCCACCACCCTAACCGAAACCCTCACAACCCAAATCCACCCACGAAACCCCCTAACCCAAAACTACCCACAACCCACCACCACTACAACCCACCATCGAAACCCTTAACCTACAACCATCCACAACCCACCACACCACGAACACCACCAGCCCTAAACCCACACAACGAACACCACCAGCCACCACATCTACACCCACCACAGCAACAACCGAAAAAAAAAATTAAATTAAGACTCGAAAAACATACATTAATAACCAAAATTGACTTTGAATACTTGAATTTGGTTAAAATCGGCCAAATTTGACCATGAAAAGACTAGATCTATACTTTTCATGGTCGAATTTGGCCAAAAAAACCATTAGGGTCACACCACCAGCCGAAATCGCGATAGGAATATAATTAATAAGGAAATAGAAGGGGAAGAGGAGGGGCGTAGAGGAGGGGCGTAGGAAGGAGAAGGAGAATGAAAGAGAAGGAATAAGAAGGAGAAGAGAGAGAAAGAGAGGGTGGAGGAGAGAGAAGGAAGGAGGGGAGGAGTTCTGAGAGGAAGAGGAGGAAAGAGGAGAGGAGAGAGAGAGAGAAGAGAGGCGGAGAGAGAGAAGAGGAGAGGAGAGATAAAAGAGAAATGAAAGGGGGGGATAGGGTTCTGTTTTTTTAAGGTTTTTTTTTTTTTTTTTTTTTTGTTAAATAGCCATAATTCCGTCGAAAATGCATTAAATTCCGTTGTCGGAAACTAATTATTTTCCGACGGAAAATCCGTCGGAAGCTACGTATTTTTCGATGGATTTAAATTCCGTCGAAAATTTCCAACATATTTCAGATGGAAAATCTAAATTCGTCGGAAATTTCCGACGGAATTTAAATCCATCGGAAATCACGTTTTTTCCAACGGATTTTCGTGTCCGTCGGAACACATCCGTCGCAAATCGGCCCATTTCTAGTAGTTGAATGAAAATCCCTCAAATGTAATATGTTGTTTGTTGAAAAAAAAAACAATGGGAATCACCACCACCCACACAACCCATCTTTCTTCACTTTTCCACTTTTTCAGCCACCCCATTCCCGTCGCACCAGTCATCGCCCCTCCCTAACCCGTCGCTGGAACTCGCTGCCCCCCGAAACTACCTTCCCCCCCGAAAAACCTTCCCCACACCACGCATAAGGGTTTTCTAGGGTTATGCGTGGGTGTAGGGAAGGTTTTTCGGGAAGGGAAGGTAGTTTCAGAGGACGACGAAGGGTTAGGGTAGGGCGCCAAGTTCCGGCGAAAGGTTAAGGAGGGGCGGTGACTGGTGCGTGGGGATGGCCAGGATTTGGGAATTTCTTTGAGGGAGTTGAGGGGATGACCAGCGATTTTCGAGGGAGTTGAGGGGATGGCCGACAAAGGGTGGGGGAGGTGCGGCGAAGGGTAGGCGGCGGTGCGGTTTCCGGTGATGTGGGTAGGTAGGAGGGTGGTGGTATGGTGGTGGCCAAGGAATGGAATGGAAATACCTTGGGGGGGATGAGGTGGGGAATGAACTTGGAGGGATTTGGGGGAATGAAGGGGATAAAGAGAATTGGAAAAGTGGCCTAACTAACAACAACAAAGGGAATGATTCTTGTCGATTCCCATTCCCTTTGTTGAATATTCCCAACCAAACAACCCCTTAATGTAATGAAAGTTAAATGGGAGAAGGAGAAGAAAAGAATTACTCGTATCATATAAGAAATGAATAAGAAAATGAATACATTGAAGAATAATGTTGAAGGGATTTAAACGTTGGACGTGAATAGGGAAGAAGGAGCATTAAGACGAGGAATTGTATAAGTTTTCTTAGAAAAAAGTATTATTAATACTACGTAGAATAGATTCAAAGGATACGGACATACGGTGAAGGAGAAGAGGACATGTGGTCGGTGTATATTGTCTGTTATACTAGGTATAGATTTACTTAATTACGCATTAATAACATTAATAAAATAATAATATTATAAAATATATACTGAGATGAAGTTACAGACAGCTCATATTACTTTGTTTTTGCGATAAATGTTTTGGGTAAAAGATTTTAAAGTTTGATCATGAAATGAAAATAAGCACTATATCGTTAAACAGATGAAATAGGAAGATAAAGTGGATGTCATGTATGTATACTAGTGTAGTGCTTATTTTCAGTATTGTTATTTAAAGTGATATTAATAACAACACAAATTCTTACATGAGGCTGACCACATGTTGTGGTTAGCCATTATGGGGGAAATTTCATTAGTATAATAGGGGTTACCTGGTCAATGTTTAGAGGTTACTTCGTTAGTGTTATAAGAGTTACTTCGTTAGTGTTATATAGGGGTTACTCGACCAATATTACAAAGGCTACTCGATCAATATATTATGGGTTACTTTGTTATTTTACAAGCGGCCACACAGTGTGACTAGCCATACACAAAACGCGTTGTAATATCAAAGATAATTGCAAATCAGTAAAGAAATAAGATAATATAGTAAGATTTAACTTATTAAATGTGAATATATAAAGAATACGTAGTACTCCGTAATAGATAGGGCCGACTACAAGCTAGGGGGAGCATAGCGCCTAGATGTTATGTTTGCATATAGGCAGACAAAAACGTAATTTCGCAGGTATATAAGTCATTTGACATCCAGAATGATACTTTTTATTATTACAGTGGTACAAATTTTGTACTAATAATATGCATATATATTGTACCATTATGTCTTAGTAGTACTATTATATTTCACAGTTGTATAATATTTTGATGTACCATTTACATAATTGTTTGTACTATTAGCAAAATATTTATACCACTACAACATTTAATGGTACTATATATCCATTAAATAATACTTTATACTCATGGCCACTTGACAGCTTGTCCCCACCACATCTTCAGCTTTATTACTACATTGTCATCCTATATGCAATATTTGCATATAGGCGTCTTAGATTTTATTTGCGCCAGGGGTTCTCTGAAGAAGGGAGGAGAGAACGTTTAGATTTTATTTTTTGATTTTTGTTAAAGGAAAGACTTGAAGTAAACTTAGTGAGCAAATAAGACTTTAATGGTAGGCTTGGTAGCTAGAACTTGCTGTTAATTTTTTGACATCATGCTTGGTAGAACTGTCAAAGAAGCTAATGTCGAAGAATAGTGTTTTTTTCATCATTATAGACTGGCTAAGAATCGTGACCGACCTCCCATTCTTAAGGGTTCTCCAGTTGGCAAACGGTAACAACCTTCCCTCTAGAGTTCCATGGCCACTTTCATACAAAAACTCCACTACCACTCTTTCATATCTTAATCTTCGTGAAAATGATTTGAATGATTCATCAATATTCCAATGGCTTTTTAATTTGAGTGGAATCGACACTCACCTTGCACATGTTGATCTCAGATTCAATCAACTTGATGGTCCCCTTCCTGAAGCACTTGGAAATATGCATGCTCTTTCGCATCTAGACCTTTCCAACAATAAATTGCAAGGTCCGATTCCAGACACGATTTCAAACTTACAATCACTCCAATATCTCGACCTCTCATTTAATCAAATCTGGGGTCCAATTCCAGACACGATTGGCACATTTTCATCATTACAAGGATTAGGTCTTGATCATAACCGTTTGAATGGAACCATCAGTCCTCGTTTGGGTCAACTATCAATGCTCGATACCTTGAGTCTTTCTTCCAACTCTCTGCATGGTACTCTCTCTAGCAGCCATTTCTCAAATCTGTCAAGATTACAGTACTTAGACCTTTCAAATAATCCAGCACTGGTGCTCGATATTGAAGATGATTGGGTTCCTCCATTCCAGCTGGATATTATATTATTAAGGTCTTGCAGATTGGGACCAATCTTTCCAAACTGGCTTGTGAGCCAAAATAACTATTCGGTTTTTGATATTTCTGCTGCTGGAATTTCAGACAGCATTCCGGAATTTTTTACATTACCCTTAAAGCTCACTTATCTTAATATGTCTCATAATATGATTTATGGAACACTTCCATATTTTGAAGTACCAACAGGTTTTCTGACCCCGTCCTCTTTTTCGAGTTCACTCCTTTATTATTCTAGGCTTACCATAGATATGAGTTTTAACAATATTGAAGGTGCAATACCACCATTTCCAGTAAACCTTACCTCATTACACTTGAATAATAACAGGTTTTCCGACCCCGTCCTCCTTTTGTGTCCTAGAGGTGAAGTACTTCTATCCGATCTTGATCTCTCGAATAACTTGTTGTCTGGGAAGCTTCCAGATTGTTGGATCAATTTCGAACAATTATCCATTCTCCATTTAGAGAATAATAACTTTTCTGGTGGTATACCATCTTCCATTAGTTATTTGAAGCAATTGGAGTCGTTGCACTTGCGCAACAATAGTTTTTCGGGAGAACTTCCAAGATCATTAGAGGATTGCACATCCCTAGTTTATCTTGATCTTGCTCATAATTCATTTACCGGACGTATATTGCCAGGTATTGGGACTAATCTCAAAAACCTCAGTTTTCTAAGCCTTGGAAGCAATAATTTTGTCGGAGAAATACCTTTGAGCCTTTGTCAATTGCCCTCTCTTCAAATCTTGGATCTCGCTGTCAACCAAATTTCTGGAACCATTCCAAATTGCATTTGTAATCTTACAGCAATGCAAAATACAACAGATATGATTCCACCATTATTGCAATATTATGACATTTTGCTTAGAGCCAGTTTTAATTTCTCTAGTAAATACACTGATGCTGCGACGATTATGTGGAAACAAACTGAAAGGAGCTTTGGGAAGTTTATAGGACTAGTCAAGCTCATTGATCTTTCAAACAATAAGTTGGAAGGCAAAATTCCCATAGAAATTTCAGCTCTGCAAGGTCTTGTCTCGTTGAACTTATCAAGAAACAGCTTGATTGGAAGCATCACACCGGAAATCGGACAATTGACAGCTTTAGAAGTTCTTGGTTTGTCAAACAACCACCTCTCTGGTGAAATCCCTGCAAGCATCACTGCTTTGAGTTCTCTCAGCAACTTGGATTTGTCAAACAACCACTTCTCTGGAGAAATTCCGAAGGGCACTCAACTTCAAGGTTTCAATGCTTCAGTATATGCTGGAAATCCTCAACTTTGTGGAGCTCCTCTCCCGTACTGCTCTTGGGATCAACCACACCACAACTCGACGAGGGGAGATAATACTACTCCCCACGATGACACTGATGATGACAAGATGTTTTTTGTGGGGTTGTATGTAAGTGTGGTGCTCGGATTTATCATAGGATTTTGGGGAGTTTGTGGAGCATTGGTGGTCAAAAGATCTTGGAGACATGCCTTTTTTCAGTTCTTTGATGACATGAAAGATAGGCTCTATGTCATGGTTTCATTGAGCATTGCTAAATTTAAAAGGAGGCTCTAAATCCAGTAAGTTCTTAATCAATTTTTTTGTTGATCTTGACAGAATGTTATTGACTGTATTTATGATATATCTAATAAGATTGCTTTGAATGTGACATATTACAAATATGCAGCAGGCTGAGGTTCGGTGCAAGTGGAATCGACTTATTTTGCTCACGGCCTATCTAATACCAGCTTCTCCAGGGAGTACAAAAGCAAAAGTCCTCTGTTCAGATTCTTGTTTAGATGCTCTTAGCATAGCTAGGAAGTTTGAGATCTGTACTTTCACATTTCATTGCTAAGTCATCTGGATGGAGGAAAGCCCTCCGGATGTTAGCCATGTAATCCTTGCTGAATTCATCTATCCTGTTTTTCTGTTAAAGTTGATCTTTCTAACAATGAACTTGCTGGTCCTATTCTTACTGCTATTAGCAATACGTCATCTTTCATATATCGATCTATCTTATAATCTACTCGTAGGATTCATTCCCGGCCCAATGCAATAGGCAACCTTCAGTGTCTTGCATACCTGCAGCTATATATGTGGTCAGATTTCAGAGGTTTCTCAAATATAAGTGCAGCACTTAGTACATTTTGGTTTCAGGTAAATTTTTGGGGTCAGTAAATTTTTTTACACCCCTAGTTATCACCGTGAAAGTGAAGGACAATAAAATCTGAAGTTTCCAATTTGAAAAAGTCTAAGGGACCCCATTATGGCATTATCAAAGACGGTAAGAAGACTTGAAGTCAACTTTTTTGTTGTTTTTTCTTTTTAGATCAACTTTTTTGTTGTTAAGGGAAAGACTTGAAGTCAACTTAGTGAGCTATATAAGATCAGACTTTAATTTGTTGGATTGGTAGAACTTTCTAAGATACCAGGCTTCCATAGCATTTTGTATGGAAACCAGGTAATACCTGTGCGATGTCCAAGATGTTAACTCGGTATATTAATGTTAAATGTGATCGATATTATAAAAAATAGGGAGGTGATAAAAAATAAAAATTAAAAATCACAAGAAGCAAAATACTACTATGTATAATTGTAATCATTAGTGTAACAACTTTGATTGGCCTAGATAAACTTGGATAGCAAACTAACCAACCAACAGAAATTCTTGCGTGGACCTGGTCTACAATAATATTATTGTAGACCTAAGATTTATATACACGCAAAACTAACGTAATTTTAACATAGTATCATTATTTTTAAACATAGTTTCCTTTATTAAAACTTGTGTGACCTTTAATGTTATTTCTGTTTACATCCAAAAATTAACCTCTTATAACTTTTATAATGTCACAATCGCTTTTATTTCAACATAATAACTTTTATTTTAATGTAGTGACCTTTTATTTATTAATAAAACAATCATAGTATCTCTAATGTTAGTTGTTTCGGGGTTTTCTGATGTCCTGCGGGAGAGTTACAACACCGAGACTGGAACCGGACGCCTGTACCTGCAAAACAACGAAGACTCCTTGTGGTAGGAGCTCCGCCTCCAACGGTCAAGTTAGTACTTGTATGAGGAGTAATTAATGCGGAAATTAAGTAGTTTGGTCTCTCTAGGTGAGAGTGTTTAATGTGTAATCTGTGTTACCTTGTTGTTAATTCCCTTATGATTCCTTTAATGAGAATTAATGTGAGGTATTTATAACCTCGAGAAGCGTGCCAATTAGGTTTATGTTAACCTTGGGCTGACTGGGCTTCTAATCAGGATTGGGCCTTGTTGGCCGGCTTTCCCATTTGGCATGGGTGGACACGTGGCGTGTCTCTATTGGTCCGTGGTGGACGAATCTAAGACTAACACGTGGCAGGCTCCTGTTGGCCTACGTGAAGGACACGTGGCAGAACCTGGTTGGTCCACTTGTCAGACGGTGATTGGTGGATAAAAATCCCCTAATCATTTGCCCCTCACAGGCGGTACGTGGCTGGTCACGTGTCGCCTGTGACAGGTGTCGCATGGTGACAGACGACGGCCTACGACAGGTGTCGCCCTGCAATTGGCCGAGAGATATTTCCCGCCCAAATTTTGAATTTGGAAGTGACCCTTCGCCTTCTCACTTTGCCTATATAAGGAAGTGCTGACTTCGGTCATTTTCACATTTGAGAACCTTTGCGAGAGAACATTCGGACCCCTGAACTTGCTCTGACATTTTGGACTTTTGTTGCCTACCGCCTGATCTGACAAGCCGTTTGCAAAGGATTTCAGAATTTCATCAACCGTCACTCGTTCAGGTAACCGTTGGTTCTCTTACTCTTAACTTTTTCCTTTATTTTTATTTTCTTTTGAAATGGCCCCATGGAAGCAAACGACACGGCCTAAGTTAGTGATCAGCCGGTCACCGGGGACGGCTGAATCTAGGACTAGGAGTGCCGCCTGCCCTTTTCTGGACCCATCTTTGCCCTTTATACAAAGTCCGACTGTCTCTGTGTCTATGCAGAACGTGATGGCCAGAACAAAAAAGACAGCTAGGATCTCAAACTCGGACGGCTCCTCTCAAAGGGTGCCAATAAGTGAAACATCTGACCAGGCGCCAGATGTAGAAGTGAGACAAGGCGGCTGCCAAGCCGACAGTTCTGAGGGAGGGGTCAAGGTGGTCCCTTCCCATTTCACAGTAGACATGTCAAACTATTCTCCTCCTCCTTCTAAGGGGGAGGAGGCGGGCCCCTCTGGGAGAGGGAAAGAGTCGTCCTCTTCTGACTCGTCTGAGGACGAGTCTGATTCTAGCTCTTCGGGCCAATCTTCCCCAGGCTCTGAAGAAAGAAACAGCCGCCTACAAGAGGCGAGGAGTTCTCATGCAGTTGAGAAGGGGGATAATTGGGCGGAGCCGTCCGCTTCTTATCGACAGGAGAACACCCCTTACTACTGCACGGTACCCAGGGGCCGGATCACGGCCATGAAAGACAAAGTGGAGAGCTTTATAGCTAACTACAAAATGGGCCCCGGATATTTATTGTTCGTGCCGGATCCAGATGATTTTTCTGAAGTTTAGACTTGACTATCATATCATCAATATATGCCTCGACATTTCTCCCAATCTGTTCAAAGAACACAGTGTTTATCATTCGTTGGAAGGTTGTCGGGGCATTCTTAAGACCAAACGGCATGACCGTGTAACAGTATAACCCTTGATCAGTGACGAAGGCCGTCTTCTCCTGATCTTTCTTCCATAAAGGGATCTGATGGAAACCAGAGTAGGCGTCCATAAAACTCATCAAAGCATGGCCGGCTGTTGAGTCGACCAGGTTGTCAATTTTAGGCAGAGGGTAACTGTCTTTTGGGCACGCCTTATTCAAGTCTGTGTAGTCTACACACATTCGCCAGGTACCATTCGGCTTTTTAACAAGCACAACATTTGCAACCCAGTCTGGGAAGTAACATTGCCGAATGAATCCTGCATCAAGTAATTTTTTAACTTCGGCGGCTGCCGCCTGACTTCTTTCTTCGCCATGGTTCCGTTTCTTCTGCCTTACAGGCTTCTTTTTTGGATCCACAGCTAGTTTATGTACCGCCAGCTCAGAACTAATGCCTGGCATTTCATGGACTTCGAATGCAAAGATGTCCTTGTATTCTTTCAACAAATTGTGGAAGTCGTCACCTAGGACCCCTAGAGCAGTCGTCCCAACTTTGATTGTTCTGTCAGGACGCGTGATATCTAAGATTAGGTCCGTATGCTCACCAGCCGGCTGAGGGCGGAATTCGTCCGACCGCTCCCCTGCCAATGATTGCTATTTTTTATCTTTTATTTCGGCCCCCATCTGGGATGCCTTTCTTTTCTTGCCGCCTGTTTCTTGAACAGGCGCACTCTTCTTGACATTGTCAAGGTCTATCTTTCCCCCACTGGACTCAGCGGCCATAACAGTGGGCTTGACGTCCGAGAGATAGCACTCTCGGGCCATCTTCTGATCTCCCCTTAGGGAGCCGACTGTTCCATTATCCCTCTCAAACTTGAGCAACATAAGAGATGGGATTATTACAGCCTTGGAATTATTTAAAGTTGGTCGTCCCAGAATCATGTTGTAGGCCGAGAGTTCTTCTACCACCAGGAATCGGACGACCATGTGTCGTCCTTCCCCTTTTTCACCCAGGCGGATGGGTAGATCTACTCGTCCTACAGGGTGGACGACTCCCCCTCCAAACCCTACTAGAGGGTGGGAGGCCGGATGCATACAATCAGGCTTGTACTTCAGTTTGGAGAGACATTTGCTACTGATAAGATCTGAGGAACTTCCAGTATCTATGAGTATTCGGCCGACTCTCTGATTGGCCACCTTACACTCAATGACGATAGGGTCGTCATGCGGCCCCCTGACTCCTCCTAGATCCTCTTCAGTAATGACAATCTCAGGAAATGATTTTATGGAGGGCCGTTCTTGGTAAACGGAATTTACATCTAGCCGCCTGATATTGTCTTTGTTTCCCCTAATAGTGGGACCCCCTCCTGCGAAGCCGCCTGCGATAGTGTAGACGACTGCATCATCTGTATCAGAGCTGTCGGCCTGTTTATTCTTTTTGGCCGACTGTTTTTTCGAGGAGGTGTTCCCTGTGGATTTCTTGACAAAAGAATCAAGATCACCTTGCTCAGCCAGGCGGTCCAGATACCGCATGAGACTGATGCATTCGTTGGTGTGATGACCAATATCTTCATGATAATCACAGAATTTTTCCTGGTTCCGGTTGCTTGCAGAACCCTTCATGGGGACCGGCTTCTCAATAGAGATCCGTCCCTTGATTTCTTTCAGGATAGCTTTGCTATCTTTATTAAACGCATACTTTGGGGAGTATGGCTTGAATTCTTTTTTCTTCTTCTGGGCCGGCTGTTTAGAGGAATCAGCCGCCCAGACCTCTTTTCTCTTCTTTAGATCTTTGTTGGACGACTGTATCTGTCGTCCTTCTCTTTTGTCGAACTTTTTACCGTCCGACTGTTTTGCTGTACTACAAAGATCTGTCGCCTGTATATAGGCTTCTGCTTCAATTAAGGCCTCCTGAAGAGTCGCCACCCTCTTTCGAACAAGATCGAATTTGAAGGTCGACCCGTCTTTGAGACCCCTGAAAAAGTCAGTATAGGCTACCTCATCCGGTAACCCTTGAATTTGTATTCTCATCAGGTTAAACCGCCTGATGTAAGAACGAAGCCCCTCCTTCTCACCCTGCAGAATTGTCCCCAAATCAAGGGTCGTCTTCTTCGCAGGAATGTTCATGGCGAAGTTGGAGGTGAACAAGTAAGCAAGCGTCCTGAAATTGTTTACACAACCAGTCGGCAGGTTGCCGAACCATTGCTGTGCAATTCCTTTAAGAGTCGCTGGAAAACACTTGCACCAAGTGGGATCATCCAACCCTTGAAGGTACATTAGGTTGGAGAATGCCATTAGATGGTCTTCTGGGTTAGTAGTGCCATCATAGGCGCCTACTAACACATTTTTCACTTTGGCCGGCTGAGCGGCTTCAGTGATTTCCTTGGAGAAGGCCGACGGCTGTTCACCAAGTCTAAGCAACCGTAGCTGCCAGTCCAAGGGTTGGACATTTTTAACTGCCTGTCCACCAAATGGAGGTGGCGGCATAAAATATTGTTGTTGGGGTACAAACGGTAAGTTTGGTACCGCCTGGTCGCTATGAAAGCCGGACTGACGGGAGGTACCGCCTGACTGGTTCTCATGATACGACTGAGTCTGCCTCATCGAGGAATTGCGCAGACTTTCTTGAAATTCAGAAGTAGAGGCCGACTCTGACAGTCGGTCATTCTTCTTCTGTTCTAACAACAGACGAGCGTCTGTGTATGTTTTCTTTGAACCGTCCGCCTGAATGTGACGAACAGGTTTCCTTTTTCCTGGAGTAGGAAAATGGTATTTTGTGAGATCAAGGACAGGCGGCTCACACTTCCTGGATCTAGGATGAGGAGTTCCCTCTCGTCCTTGAACCAGCTTCCTCTTGCCTGAAGTGGAAGGTTTCGTAGCCGACTGTCCCCTAGTCGGTGCAGGCTTCTTACTTAGCAACTCTTGAATCTCTCCCTTGAAGTCCCTCATGAAGGTCATGAGTTCGTTCCTGGTGACGGGAGCCGACCCATCAGTCGCCTGCTGCCGAATAGGAGGTGCGCCTGTTGGCTCACTTCCAAGTTGAAGGTGCTCCCGTTCCGTCCTTTCAGTCGGACGGGTACGCCGGGCCCTTAGGGTCCCGTCTGGAGCTATGTGAGTTTCAACTTCAAGTTCATTGTCAGTGTCATGGTCCGACTGGACTTGAGGGTCGTCTAGGGGACGCCTCTCTTCAAAAGTCGGTACAAACGTGGATGCCATCTCAGAAGTACTCTCCCCACAGACGGCGCCAAAATGTTTCGGGGTTTTCTGATGTCCTGCGGGAGAGTTACAACACCGAGACTGGAACCGGACGCCTGTACCTGCAAAACAACGAAGACTCCTTGTGGTAGGAGCTCCGCCTCCAACGGTCAAGTTAGTACTTGTATGAGGAGTAATTAATGCGGAAATTAAGTAGTTTGGTCTCTCTAGGTGAGAGTGTTTAATGTGTAATCTGTGTTACCTTGTTGTTAATTCCCTTATGATTCCTTTAATGAGAATTAATGTGAGGTATTTATAACCTCGAGAAGCGTGCCAATTAGGTTTATGTTAACCTTGGGCTGACTGGGCTTCTAATCAGGATTGGGCCTTGTTGGCCGGCTTTCCCATTTGGCATGGGTGGACACGTGGCGTGTCTCTATTGGTCCGTGGTGGACGAATCTAAGACTGACACGTGGCAGGCTCCTGTTGGCCTACGTGAAGGACACGTGGCAGAACCTGGTTGGTCCACTTGTCAGACGGTGATTGGTGGATAAAAATCCCCTAATCATTAGTGGTCCACAATAAATTTGTGTGAACAAGGTCCATTTAAGAGTTTGTAACCAACCAAATGGCAACAAAAAAATAGGAGGTTGTTATGAAATATTGGGTGGATGCCTATTATTCTTCTTGTATCACCTAGAATATTCTAGATTTAGGGTTTATTGTTATCCAAGTAAACGAACCCTAATTATATGGTATATATATATACCTCAATCATATGGAATAAAGATACATATTACATCTCTCTCAATCTCTATCCTATTCCCTTTATTTTATAATACGTTATCAGCATTAAAGCTCTAAACCATCAATTTAGATTAAAACCTAACCATCTAGATCAAGTTTCCGATGGACTTTTTCGGTGTCCGAAAATCACTTCCAATGACTGATTTTCGTCGGAAAAGGTCCTTTTTTCTACGTACAAAAATGTTTCCGACAGAAATTCCGTCGAAAACATGTTTTCCGACGGATTTCAGGGTGTTTCTGAAGGAATTTTTCTTTCGGAAATCGGCCTATTTCTAATAGTGTATTCAGCTTTATGGAACTCATGACAAAAACACTTTGGCTGAAGAATGTGATGTATCTATAATGTAATATTTCATGTGGTTGTTAGTTGTTACCATATTATGCAATAGAAATTAAAAAACTGAGTAGAACTATCAGCATAATGTTGTCAAGTTCCTCAGACGTGTTAAACATGAGTGGCATCAATGCTCACCTTAGCTTGTGCACGTCAATCTAATTCATAACTCACTCTCAGGCCTCATCTTGATTCCTAATGGCCTAGCTCAGTGCCTCAGTTGCCACAGTGCGAATCTTTAGTCTTGTCAAATAACAAATTAGAAGTAAGGAAGTATTCCCCTTAATCTTGGGAAGCTTTCAATTCGTCTCTAAGTTCCCTTGATTTGTCAAACAATAGCCTGTCCGGGACAATTGCACTCCAGCTGCAGGCGTTTGGGGGGTTGCCCTTTGCAAGTAATTTTGGCATTTGTGGACAACCAAATATACAGAAATGTCACCATACATACGGATGATGTTTATCCAGGATTGCACTATATATGTACGTTAGTACGTGAGTGTCGGGGTTGGATTCTACTTCGGATTTTGAAGTCTGTCACTCTAGTGTTGAAACATTATTGGAGATATGCCTTATTTCAGTTCGTCGATGAAATCATGAACAAAATTTATGTGACAATTACTATATATATACATGCTCAGGTTGCAGAGAAAATCTCAACTATAACGTGTAATCACATTAGAGACGTTCTATGTAGTTCGATTGGATTTGAGTTTGTATTGAAAAATAGGTAACCTATTTGTGTGCTCATGCATTGACTTGTTTCATTGAGAAGAATATCAGAGATTTTCTCGTCATATAATTGGAAAAAACAAGATCATATGTTAAATATATTGACAAAGTAGTTCTACATTTTGTTTCATTTTATTTGCAACACTTTTCATTTTATACTTGCTAGTGCTTATTTCAGCCATTGTTATATGTAATTATCAATAACAATTAAAAAAAAAAAATGATTTAATGACTATGATAAGTTGTGGCATATCCAAGTATCCAAGAAGACCATGTTTTTCTCGTTAAAATAATAATAATAATAATAATAATAATAATAATAATAATAATTAAAATTAAAATTTAAAAAAAAAAAAAAAAAAAAAAAAAAAAAAAAAAAACCGTATTTCTCCATAACCATAAATCATCGAAAATAGTCAATATAAATGCACAAATCAAAAGACTCTATGTATAAAGAACGGAATTTTCACCATATACCCTTGAGTTTTTTGTTTATTCACCATATACCCCTGAACTTTTTTGAATTCATCATATACCCTCGAGTTTTCACAAAAATACACCATATACCCTTGATGAATAATGATTGTTAATTTTGTTAGTCATTAGGGTTAATTATGACCAGAAATCACCCTAATTTCTTTTTCCCACCCCCAAAACCACCCCAAATTTCTTTTTCTCATCATCAAAATCAATCATACGGATATGGTTATGGAGATTTGGAATGGTTTCGGGGGTTGAAGAAAGGAGAGGAGTAATTTCGGGGATGGAGCGAGAGATTTAGAGTGGTTTCGATGCATAATTAACAAAATTCCACTTATCTTGTTGTCATTAGGGGTATATGGTGAATTTTTATAACAACTCAAGGGTATATGGTGAATTTGAAGGGGTATATGGTGAATAAACAAAAACCTCAGAGGTATATGGTGGAAAAACCGTGTAAAGAAATAGAGGAAACAATAAAGTATAATGGTTTGAAGACATTGGATATTGTTATATAAAATATTGAGAAATAGATATAATAAGAAGCACCAATAGTCTACTGGTAGAATAATACCCTGCCACGGTACAGACCCGGGTTCGATTCCCGGCTGGTGCAAAGCGGTGAAGAATTCTGCGCATAATGTGGCACTTTTAGGGTCCGCCACCTTCTTCTGATCTACCAGAAGAAGCTAATGTGGATCTGAGCTTAACATTTTTTTACCCTTTTTTTAAAATATATATTTTATTTGTTATTTTATTTATTTTAAAGTTGGACCAAATACATAAATTTTAAAATTTTACATTTTAGTTTGTCAATGCACAATATTAATTAGTTCTTTCAAAAAAATGCAAAGGATGTTTGCTGATAGCCTGTAAACCAGGTTAGAAGTACAACTATTTGTTAATATGAGTATATATTATTTTTATTGTTACTCCGTACTTGGTAACAACGAACATGAGTTAGATAACATGTATGGGGATTTTCATTAGGCTCTCCAAGAAAACAACACGTGATAGAAATCAATACTCCATAGAATATTTACTTGTATAATTAAATTAGATAGAATATGAACACTCTTGAGTTTCAAATAATTCATTCATATATCCAACTATGAATAAAAATTCACTGCATTTTTAGATCATCATCCCCAGGTTTCACAACACAACTTGTTTCATTTAGTTTTTTAATCAAACAAAATTATTTAATTAGTTTTCTAATGAAATGCAAGTATAAGGAACAGGTCGGTGATTGTTTCGTATAGTAAGAGATCTTCAGTTTGTCCTCTCAAAAAAGATCATTAGACTCTAAGTCGACTACTTACATATAAGAGAATTTATTTGTCATTATAATTGTAAGTCACGCGATATTTTCTATGTTAGAATTGGATCACACAAATACATAAATTATATACAAATATTAATTAACATTTGAATTGCCCTTTCTAGTTGCAAAACAACTCCTCAAGGGCTTTAACCGAAAACACAATATATTGTTTACATTATGATTACAACTCCCTTCGTTTCACAATGTTCTTTCAAAATAAAAAATTTAAGCATGGTATTTATCGTACAGATAAGTGCAATCAATGTCAAGAGCTAAGTAATTGGCGAACATTAATAGGTGAAATATCAGTAATATTCCCATCAATTAGACGTTTAGCAATCACTGTAATGGTGGCTTCAGTTGGATGAACAGGGTCCCAAAATGCATACTTTGATCTATCACTGCAAACACTAGATGTTGGGCTACAGGGAATTAAATCCCCCAATAAACTCGCAACCCCAGTGTTATGGCAACATGGTGAACCTATTATCTCCACACCTGTCATATTTTATCATATAACAAAATTTAGTTATCAAATTTGTATGATACAATTTAAAATTAAGGATGTTATGTGGGTATCTTATTGCGGATTTCACAACATACTTGTCCTAATTGGAGTCGTTATGGATATGATTTTGGTGGGTTCACATTTATAGTGGACGAGTATGGATATCAAATACTATAAATAGTGGCTAGTTGGTGGATTTGAAATCATAAATACCCACTTCATACCCGACTATTTTTCCAATAATTGAACTGATCCCCACCTTACATCACAAATATTTTATAATTTTATAAATATAGGAACTAGAAAGATACTAGGTAGTTCATATGTGTTTAATCAACACATATATGTGAGAAGTGGATATCTGCTTAGGTGGTGGAGAAGGTGTGAATTTAGATCTATACTTACTTGAACAGATATGGATGTTGGATTACACCAACCATGTTAATTTATTTGGTCTAGTACGTATAAGGGAGAAGGTTTCCAAGCCACACCCACTCCGCTTGTTTAAGTTGTCATCCTTATTCAAAAGACTATTCACTTCTTAAGTTTAAATCTTTTTGTTTTCTTTTTTTGACGGGTTCTTAAATTTAATCTTGCCTATATATGCTGAGGACATTGATATACATGCACTATACACATCCCAATTGTCGCAAACTTAAGTGTGCAAAAACATTGTCGAACTTTAGTTTAAATTTACAAAATAAACAACTAAATGACATATATATGAATCTAAAAACATACCATATGATCGGTAATTATAGACGAGATCGGTAAAAATGCCGTAAGCATCTCCATAAAGGAACTTAGATCCCTTAAGGTTGTTGTTTAGCTCTGTAAGAAGGCTCTTTAATTGGACATTATATGATTGAGCTAGTTGATTAGGGTACGCAGCACATTGATTTCCCGAACATAGATTTATTCTTCTCTCAAACGGGGTGCAACCAATTTGTGGAACATTTGTCACTAATATTTTCCTAGCACCCATATTATAAAGCCTCTGTTCAATATCACATGAACAACATTAGCTCATACTAACATTATTTTAGAGATGGTCCATAAATCTAACATTGTACATTTGTACTAGGAAGCAATATAAACACCGTTGTTTAAACTAGTATATATGAGAGTTAATTAGTTATAGAAAGACTAGTATATTAACTATTATGTTGTACTTAAAAAATCACGTGAGTTACGTGATAGTAGAATTAACATCTTGGATTTATCTCTAATTTAAGTACAATAAGAATTGATAGTCTAATAACTATTACTAAAACAGAAAGATTTGATATAATGAAAATATTCATTATAACTAATTCAATTACATTTTACATTATATTTGTATATTATTAATAATTCTTAGTCAAGATCAGTGTATAAGTATGCAAAAGTCAGAGTGATGCACTTATCAAAAAATATATAAGTATTATAACAAAGTAAAAATAAACCTAAATTTTGCCAAAACGGCATAGTGCTCCCAGTTTGCTAATTAATGACATTCTAACTTTAATTCTTATAAAGAAAATCATTGTAGAATCTTCATTAACGAGGTATTATTCGTTCACTGCCTAGAACTTTTAATTAGTATGTCCTCAATAATAACAGGTAAGTTTATTGTATATGTCTCACCGTAAGTTGTAGTCTAAATTTAGATATCATGGTATCTATGAAAGCTTCAGGCTGCATCAATATATGACCTCTGAGAATAACTGGAAGTAAGTAATTGACAATGAAATCATTGGCACCAATTACTACGGAAAAAAAGGCTTTATTCATTAGCTCGTTTGTTGCTGCTTCTCCTATTTGAGCGATGATATCTTGCTTTGTATTTGCAAAATTATCTAGTTGCGCGTCAAAATTTATCCTCCCAATCTAGCATGTGTGACATGTTTATAGATTAGTACATATCTTAATCTAACATAACACAATTGAAATGTTCATTATGTTACAATATATGAAAAGAAGTTGTTACATTTTTTAAAATAATTCTCAGACGAAGAAAAAAGGGGTGGCCTTACCAAAATGGAGCCAGTTTCGTTGAGAATTCCAGCACCACCAGAAGCATAATTGACCCCTTTCAAAATCACACTCCCTTTTGTTGTTGGAGCCAAGTATGGCGGGCTATTTCCAAATTTACCAAGAGTTCGGGCTAAATCCATTAAGTAAAAAAAGTAAAAATAAATAAATAAAACCCCTATCAATATCAATAACTATATACTAAAAGACACACCAACAATGATACGTATCGATTTCTAGTGTGTTTATAGTATAGTTTTTTAATAATTAATTACTAAATTTTATTTAAGGAAGTTATTTTTAAAAAAAAAAAGTTTGATTTTGTCAACTCTATAGATGAGCAATAATAATTACCATTTTTATGTTGATACTCAATTAATTACGAAATAATAAGGAAATATATAAATTTTTTTCAAGAAGATGTATTTTTGGTGGAATAAATTTTAAGAATATGACCTTGATCAAATATTCCATGTTACTTCAATTTTGTTCAAGATACTAAACAATTTTTATATTTTATGCTATAAATAAATTAATTTGTCAAAAGTATTTAAAATAACGTACCGCGCATGGCACGGGACCTAACCTAGTTAATATGTATTGTCTTACCACAAAGCTATGCTACATATTATGTTCTCTATTAATTACAAAATATTAAGTAAAAATTGGGCTTAAATTGATATATATATAATTTGGGCTTAAGTAACACTTTTATTAGGTTACAGGGTACCTTACAGATTCGGTTCCAAAAATTCAAGAACCTGAACCGTAATCTATTGCAACAAGTTCTCTATTTTACTACCCGGAATTGGAAACGGAACCTCTTGTACAGGTTTCGGTTCCGAAACCTGCGATTCTTAACAGGTTCTGGTTCCGATTCAGGGTACCCTGAATTTTTGCTCACCCCTATTTAAGATTATGAATAAGTATTTGATATCTTTCTTAATTTATATTTACACCATATATTAAAAGACGTTCCAAATAATGTATATGTGCCACGTGATACTCTCCTCTATTTCTTTCTTATTACATGTGTTACGTGTCACTCTCCTCTTTTTGTTTCTTATTGCATGATGTCATCATTATAAAATAAAAAAAGATTTAGAACCTCTATCTCTAAAACTAAGTGTCTTACCACCAAACTATGCCATATGTTATGTTCTTTATCAATTACAAAATATTAATATTTAGTGGATTAAAATATGGAAAAACAAATTAATTACAAAAAATTGAATCCTTAATTTAAATGTATACTAATAATCGACCACATTTATTTGACGTGGGGGATTGTACGGGCTAAAATACTAGTTTGGTATTAATTTAGAAATGTATGACAAAATCACATACAAATTAGTAATGTTATAATTTCATTTGTTTATTTCATATAGTAAAATGTTACACCGCGTTTAATATAGTCTACATACCAAGTAAATTAATTTTGAATACCTACATACTTCGTATAATTTTACGTGTTCATGTTTATATAAACATAATCGAGAAACAAGGGGTTCTTGGAAGGAAAGAAAAAAAAAAAAAAGACGCAATCTTTAAAACGGAGGAACACATATAAGAACACAAGAGAGGAAATTGTATGTAAAGCTTGCCTATAATGTCAATAACGGTGCGTCCATTGGTAAATCTTCCCGTCGGTCCTTCGTAATCGATACCATTAGGCATGGAATCCGCCTTAAGAAGGGACACAATGTAGTTGTTGTTTCCTACATCTACGTCTGAATCTCCGAACACAAAATTTGCTATTTGTTCTTCTGCTCCATAACTTCTATGATTGCTAAGCATACTTAAGGAAATGAGCATCAACATAATGAGTGTTCTTTGTTTATTTTGAAAACTACCCATTTTTTAGCAAATCAAACTAAATTGAATAGAATTTGAAAAAATAAACAAAAAATTGCAAGAGGAAATACTCAAGTTTTAAAATTTGAATAAAGTTAAGAAAATTTTCAGACAAGTATACAAAGGAAAATTTTAGAAAGGGATAAAAATATCCAACCCAGCTAAGCTGCCATTAGGCAGTAACAGATTCTGATTAGGATAATTATCCTGTAATTATTCTGTAACAGTTTTTTTTTTTTTTTTTTTTTTTTTTTTTTTGGGTGGTGAGGGATGAAGTAAATTGTACAGAGTATTAATATGATAAAAATATATTATGTGAGACCAGACTCATAGTGACTTTACTTTTTTTTTCTTTTTTTTTTTTTTTTATAGGGAGGGGTGATTTCATTAAATATATAGTCATTGTGCAATTACAATCATCTCTTAAGAGATCTAAATTTTCAATACAAAACAACTCTAAACTAATTACACAATTAAATTTTGACATTTTTATACTCCCTTCATTCTTTCCTAAATAATTAACACATTTAACCTTTTTTTTATTATTTATATAATTAGTTTGACCATCGTTTTTTAGTTAAGTATAAAAAAACATATTTTATCATGAAATATATTGTTAAACAGGTATTAATATAAAGTTTCATGATATTATCTTTCAAAATATTTCCCTTAAAAAAAAAAATTTAAAATATTTTTTTACTAACATTTAATTATATCATATAAGTATATATTTTAAGATCAAATTATTACATTGACATGTGTGCTAAATTTGACTTTGTCAATTTATTAGGAACGGAGAGAGTAGATTTTGACTCTTTTAAATTGGATCTTTGACATTATAATATCATATTTTGACGTTCTAGAATCATTATATTTCTATAATATTTTTTTTTTCAAATTTCTTTGTTTCAAAAAAAAAAAAAAAAAAAAAAAAAAAAAAAAAAAAAAAAAAAAAAACCAAAGACACACCATAAGATGACACGTGTCTTTGCTGGTGTGTCTTTTAGTATATTAGTTATAGTTATATTATTATTATTATTATTATTATTATTATTATTATTATTATTATATTATTGCCATGCACGGTAATTTTCAATAACCATTATTATGCTACGATTATAATTAGGTTTTTTTTTTATAAACATTCTAAATATATAGTTGACAAATATTGATTATAATAAAGGATTACAAAAGATATGTTAGATATAAAATGATGTAGAATGATTAAAATTATGTTAATAATTTTTTTATAGCTATATAAATATTTGTGTTAAACATATGCCAATCTTTTTTTATTTTAAGTAATTATATTGTATAAGATTAGGGAATTATTTTTGTATAAGATTTATTTCTTTAATTGAATTTTATTCACCAAAAAAAATAAATATAAAACAAAACAAACTAAAGACACACCAGAAAATGACACGTGTCACTGCTGGTGTGTCTTTTAAGATATATTGTTATTGATGATTGTAATTTTTTTGTTCCTTCAATATTGCAACAATTTCTATTATAGGAAATTTCACAAATATTGGAATGTTTCCTTATTTTTGCATGCTTTCTCTCTCTCTCATCTCACATGGTTGGATCTTGTTGAGTCCCTTAGGTTTTGATTGATAGTTTTGAATGATGACAAACAGCTAAGGGAAACAGGTCCTTGAAAGTGTTCGATACAGTTGGGGGAACTAGCTAATATAGAACACTGTTTCCCCAGACAAGTTATTACTTACATGAGTTTTCTTATTGAACTAACTTGTCTTTATACAGGGAACAGTTATATGATAAAAGTGTTATGTACTGGTAGGGAACCAGTATGTACTGTTTCCATGGCTGCTACGTGGTACAGCAGTCACTTACTTTATATTGTGCATTAACCTTATTGATTGTGCAGAATATAAGTTGATTCCAAGTCTTGAAGCAGATAGGACTTTCGAAGAGATTGAAGAAAGATCCATTGGTTACAATTGAGGTTATTTAAAGAAGGTTTTCAAGACTTGAAGTTTACATGAAGGAAGATCCACATCAAGAAAGAGCTTTTTAGGATCTGCATGTAAATGCTCCGTAGTATGGTTTATTAATGGATATATAAAGTGCTTTAAATATATCGAGCATCGTTGTGAAATTTGGTACAAGGATTGGAACAAATTTCATAACATGTTCAAGTCAGGGAACCAGGTCTGGGGACCAGGTTAACTGATCAGGTTATTAGAGCTGCGATTTTAAAAAGATTTTATAAAAAGATTTTTTCGAAATTCAGTTTTGAAAATATATCTTGGCAGCCGTAAATAGATGTGATATAATCTTTAAATACCTAAAAACTAGGAGTAATTATCTTGAGTTGATTTTATCTTATAATAGAATCAATTAAAGATAAATATTTACCTAGATCATGTTTATCTTATTGGCATGATTTATGGTAACTAGGGTTTCGGTTTTCTAAGATTATAAATACATTGTATTCACTAATAATCTGAATATATCTCTCACACGTATAAAAGAGTTTTTCATTATTGAGAGAAAAAGTACTAAATCCATTATTGAATCATATACAAGAGCATCTAGTGTTTAATATTTTCTCTACATTAACTTTTGAGAGTTAGATCATTAGAGAGTTTTGATCTTGTAATTGAGTCTTTGGCAAAGGGGCTAAAGGCTGGGTGAGTGTTTGTAAGTTCAAACACGTTTAGAACTTACGAGTGTAAGTTGAGAGCATACTCGGAGTAGAGTGTGGGGTCTGCTGGTTTCCGGAGTAGGGAACAGCAGAGTGTTCTTTGTCTTTGTTATTCGGAGTAGATTAATAAAGGACTTAGGATAGGAGGACGTAGGCCAGAGTTGGCTGAACCTCGTTAAATTTGTTGTGTTCTTTATTGCTTTATTATATTCCGCTGCATAAGGGAACCAGCACAACTGGTCCCTTAACCATAATTCGAAAAGAAGCAAAAATTGCCAACGATTACTTAACACTCAATTCACCCCCCCCCTCTTGAGTGCCCATAGAACCTTCAATTGGTATCAGAGCCTAGGCTTCTCGTAAGAGTAACATCTAGAGGAGTTAAGAATGAGTACTCAAGAATTAAGCGCTATTGGTTATGACAACAAAACTCCTAAGTTCAATGGGAACAACTACGCTTGGTGGAAGAACAGGATTCAGAATGTTATCATGGGTATTGACTATGAGTGTTGGCTCGTAGTCAAGAATGGTCCAAATGTTATCCTCAAGAAAGATGCCGAGGGGAACCAGGTTCCCAAGAAGGACAGCGAACTGGTTCCTGCCGATTACAAGCTGTTGGAAAAGAATGCCAAAGCAATGTCAATTCTACAACAAGCCATAGGTGAGAATGAAACAAACCGGATCTCAGGTTGCAGCAATGCAAAAGAGATTTGGGATACCCTTGAACTTGCTTTTGAGGGAACCAGCGAGGTAAAAAGGTCCAAAATTGATTTACTTATGTCTAAGTATGAATTGTTTGCTATGAATAAAAATGAAAAGATCAATAACTGTTTTCGTAGGTTTATGACAATTGTTAATGATCTTAGATCTCTTGGTAAAAACTTTTCTGATGAGGATCTTGTGAGAAAAATGTTGCGCAGCTTAACAGATGCATGGACATCCAAGGTAACAGCAGTATACGAAGCAAAGGATCTCTCTACCTTGTCTCTGGAACAGCTGATTGGTTCCCTTATGACGCATGAGATGCTGATTGACTCTAAGGCTGAGGGGGAACCAGCCAGAGGTATAGCGCTGAAGGGAACAGTAGAAGAGGAAGATGACGAGATCAGCATAATTGCAAAAAGATTCGAGAGATCTCTTCGAGACCAGAAAAAGAACTTCAAAGGTAAAAATTTTAAAAATTCCAAAAAGTCTAACTCCTCTTCTTCTACAGGTTGCTACAAGTGTGGAGAAAAGGGACATCTTGTTCGAGATTGTCCTAGGTGGAAGGACAAACAGTCCCAATCTGAAGATAAACGAGCTTACAAGAATGCCATGATAGCTTCCATGTGGGGAGACTCTGACTCAGGGTCAGAAGATGAAGAAGGATCACCTAACTCGGATGTTTGCCTAACTGCCTTCACAAATATCAAGGACAACAGCACTAGTCCAGGAACCAGAGGGGGAACCAGCACATCCGAAAAATGCCTTATGGCAAAGAAAGATGTACTACATGAACGCAAGGTAAGTCTAGAACAAATTAGAGAAGATATGGTTGAATATGATAGAGATAACTTGCTTGCATGTATAAACTCCTTGTTAGATGAATGCTATAAATTGAGTGAAACGTACATAAATGGCAAAAAGGAATTAAAAGAAAAACGTGTTGAATGTGATATTGCTATTGCTAGTTGTGATCACTTAGAAGGAGTTTGCCATGAACTGAAAGATCAAGTGGCAGAACTAGAAGTTGAATTGGACAAGTGTAGGGTGGAACTAGAAAGGACAAGATCTTCCAAACCTGACTATTCAAATGATGGTGAAGAAGATCTGACCTCCTGGTTCCCCAGAGACTTATCAACTACCAGTGAAGCTCTCGATCTTTCAGCAGTTGTAAGTAAAGCAAATTCGTGTAGTAGAAATTCTTTGTTGGAGGTTTTTGAAACATTGGCTTCTAACCTTGAAAATTCTCACAAAGAAATTGCTTCACTTAAAGCTGCTCAGTTCACTGTTTCCCCTACTGGAACCAGCGTTGAAGTCAGTAATATGATTGATGAATATGAAAGTGCTATTTGTAATTTACATGCTGAAATCAATCAATTAAAAAAGGACAAGCAGCCAGTAGTTGTTGACGTGTCTATAGACCCTATGGTTTCAAATCTTAAGTTACAACTCGAAGCTTTAAAAAGTAATTTTGAATTTTTGAAAGAGAAAAACGAGTTGTTAGTTAAGACACTTGAAACCAAAGAAAAGGAACTTCATGATAGTCATAGACATGTGGACAAGCTACTGAATGCACAGAATACTTTGAATCATCTGACTTCATCAGGAGGAAATAAAGGAAAAGTTGGTCTTGGTTATACGAGACAGAGAACCAGGACTAACTGGTCCCCCAGAGAAACCACTTGGATCAAGGAATTCAAACGAGGTAAGTATGTTATGACCAAAGAGATGCATGTGTGTTATCATTGTGGTAATAATGGACATAAGATTCATGAATGTCCAGCTAAGAGGATTAGTGCAAATAAGAACAATAAAAATGTGAAATGTGTTTGGAAAAGAAAAGATCAACGAGAGACTAATGTTGTTGAAAAGGGACCCAAGTATGTTTGGGTTCCTAAATCTAACGTTTGATTTAGTTTTGCAGGCTAAAGTGAAAGAAGACACCTATTGGTATTTGGACAGTGGATGCTCAAGACACATGTCCGGGGATAAAGAGCAATTTCTTTCACTAGTAGCCTTTGATGGTGGAAGTGTCACCTTTGGAGAAAACAGCAAGGGAACCATCACTGGTTTAGGTAAGGGAACATGGAGTAAGTTAACACTTCTCAACCCCTAGAACACCTCAGCAAAATGGTGTTGTTGAAAGAAAGAATAGAACTCTTGAGGAGATGGAGAGGACGATGCTTATCGAGAGTGGTCTCTCTAAGAGTTTATGGGGTGAAGCTGTTGACATTGCTTGCTATATATTGAATTTAACATGTCTTTTGAGATTGCACGAGTACAACCTGATGAAATGATCGGACTAATTGATTTTACGGGGAACCATGCTGCTGGTTCTCCAACTGAAGTGCACGCAGATCTAGGCGTACACATTACTCCGCAAGATGACAATGATGAAGAGCCTAGAGAAGGAAATGAGAACAATGAGAATTCAGAAGGTGAACCAAGTCCTAACGGTTCATCAAGTAATGAACAAGTAATGAGTTCAGGGGGAACAGATGAAGAAGCCTACCCTGAATCAGAGAGCAGCACTTGGTTTTGAAAACACGCTATTTCCTGATCATGTATACAAGCTGGACATAACATTATATGGTTTGAAGCAAGCTCCAAGGGCTTAGTATGAAAGATTGTCCAACTTCTTGATGGAGAACGAGTATAAGAGGGGAACAACAGATAAAACATTGTTTATCAAAACCAGGGGGAACCACTTGATTATAGTATAAATTTATACTGATGATTTTTTATTTGGTGCTACTAATCAAGTGCTATGTGATGAGTTTTCTAATTTAATGCAGAGTGAATTCGAAATGAGCATGATGGGTGAACTAGGATTTTTCCTAGGGCTGCAAATTAAGCAAACAAATGATGGAATCATGATCCATCAACAGAAGTACTTAAAAGAGTTGCTGAAAAAGTTCGTCATGGAGAACAGCAAGGCTTACGAAACTCCTGTTCCCCCATCCACAAAATTAGATGCTGATTCTAAGGGAAAGGATGTTGAAGCCTCAATTTATAGAGGAATTATAGGTTCTCTACTTTACCTAACAGCCAATAGACTTAACGTTGTGTTTTGTGTTGGATTGTGTGACAGGTTTCAAAGCAATCCGAAGGAATATCACTTAAAGGCGGTTAGAAGGATACTTAGGTATCTAGTGGGAACAGCAGATTTGAGCTCGTGGTACCCTAAAGGCAGTACCATCAATCTTGTTGGATATACAAATGCAGATTATGCTTGTTTCCTTGTAGATAGAAAGAGCACGTCAGGTATTGCACACTTCCTTGAGCACGTCAAATTACTTATACCTTCAAAAAGCCTTTATGTAGAGAGTCGTTTTGTAGGTTAAGAGTCCTTTTAGGTCTAGTTAGATTTTAGGTATTGGCTTCAATTTACTTCCTTCGATGATTGGTTAGAATAGTATTCTTTTGTATAGTGTGTGTGTATATACTTATGTCAAAATCTTTCAAGTGTTGTGTAGATGGTTCAAAGTCTCAAAAGGATTGAGAATCATTGGTGTAAGAAACAGGTGAAATCAAGCTGAATTGCCGGAAACAGCGTGACATAGTTCTGTACAGGTACCAGCAAAGGGAAACAGCAGACCAGCTCTGATATGTCATTCGAAAATATCTTTATATTTTCGGAAGATTACTATAAGATAATTGCTTCTTGGAAAGATTTTATCTTATTTCAGTTATTTAAACCTATAGGCAAATATATCATATGCCTAATTCATGGTTGGTTGAGATATTTATGGTAAAAGATAATTACCAAATTTTGATTTCAATTTTAAAAAATCTTTATCATTGCTTTTTATTGACTCAACCAGCTCTTTTCTTTTCCTCGTCTCTCTTTGTGTTTCATTGTTAAAGATATACACCTGGGTGCAGATCATCAATCATCATCACTCGAAATTCTCTTTCTCTCACTCGTGTGCTTTGTTCAAACTCAATATCATCTCTGTGCTCAAATGGCTACTATTCATCATTTTCATCAATGTTGAATTAACTTGTGCTCAATTACAATGGGAAGAAAACATGTATCATCTACAGCAAGAAAAGGCAAGAGAAGGAGACATACAAGCGATTTCCTACAATCTAAGGGGAACACTACTCTGGTCCCCACCTTTCTTCAACCCGATCAAAACCCAATCGTACCTCCACCAAATGTTACCACTTCAAAAACATCCTCACCCTCAAAAATCTCCCTCACCACCAAAATCAATCCAACTACTATCAAAATAAATTGTGCCTATTTTAAACCTTCTGAAGTTGATGGTTCAAACCTCAGGGAACCAGCTCAGTCTCAGGGGGGAACATCAGAAGGAAGCACAAATGTCCTTAAACCCGAAGTTGGAGGAAATTCAGAAAAGTCAAAGTGAAGAGGATGAAATAAAGATTGTTGGTTATAAGGAGGAAACACACATTGCTAAGACCATGGTAGGAAGTAGAGTAACTCGATCTTCATTAAAGAAGTTCACTAAGAAGGTGCAGGGGGAACAGTCTATTTACTTTGTTCCAGGAACCAGGAGAAAAAGGGTACCAGCAAGAACCTTTTGCGCCACTAAAGGTACGTCTGTAGAATCTTCAATTAGGGGTTCTACTGACTTAAGTTCATGTTTGGTTACTTATGGTTGTAGTATTGAGAAAGGGTACCTTGATGAAATTGCCTTGATTGAGTTTAAAAGTTTAGTTGAATGTCAAGGGTGGATGTCTTCGCTTGATTGTTGTGACGATAGTTTTGCACTTGTTATGCAACACGGAGAACATTATGAATTAATACGCATCATGGAGACGGTTCTGATATCTCTTAAAAAAAAAAAATATATATATATATATATATATATATATATATAAAAAAAAAAAAAAAAAAAAAGAGAGAGGATAGAGGAACCAGCAGGTCAGAAAGTGATTCTGAAACAGTCGGAGAACCATGGGAATATGCTTAGTAAGATAATGAGTTTGGTTCAAGTAGAGCATGGTGACAAGGATGAGGAGGATGAAGAGGAACCAGATGATGATACAGATGATGGTGCAAAGTCCGAGGAAGAGGAAGGGGAAGAGAATGATGATGAGGAGTGATACTGTTTCTGTTCTTGTTTCCTCACCCTTATCTTTATTCTAAAATAACTGATTCTGTTGGTCTGTCTACATCTCTCCCATTCCATGAACCTTCTTTTTGGATGGATTTGTGTTCCTTTGGTTGAACTTTGTTGGCTTGTATGGACTACTAACTCTGCTATGGTGTGGACTGTTTGACTAATCTCTCTTTTGCAGCATAATTCTTGAATGGTGGTTGATGCCACTGTATGGATGAGTACATTGTCTTGTGCACATCACTTTTACTTTGGGATACTTTTTAATGATGCCAAAAGGGGGAAAATAGTTGAAGTTGAAGCCTAAGGTCTTAGCTTAGAAGTTTTAGATTGAGTCAGTTCAGTTTCTGTTTGAGTCGTTTTAATTCTTGTTTTTGTCTAGGGAACCAGTTGGCCTAACTGACTTGTTCCAAAGAGTCTTGAGTCCTTGAAGTTTTTGACGGTTTTCTTTTTGAGCATGTCCACAGGTTCAGGAACTTCAAAAGTTTGTCATCATCAAAAAGGGGGAATTTGTTGAGTCCCTTAGATTTTGATTGATAGTTTTGAATGATGACAAACAGCTAAGGGAAACAGGTCCTTGAAAGTGTTCGATACAGTTGGGGGAACTAGCTAACATAGAACACTGTTTCCCCAGACAAGTTATTACTTACATGAGTTTTCTTATTGAACTAACTTGTCTTTATACAGGGAACAGTTATATGATAAAAGTGTTATGTACTGGTAGGGAACCAGTATGTACTGTTTCCATGGCTGCTACGTGGTACAGCAGTCACTTACTTTATATTGTGCATTAACCTTATTGATTGTGCAGAATATAAGTTGATTCCAAGTCTTGAAGCAGATAGGACTTTCGAAGAGATTGAAGAAAGATCCATTGGTTACAATTGAGGTTATTTAAAGAAGGTTTTCAAGACTTGAAGTTTACATGAAGGAAGATCCACATCAAGAAAGAGCTTTTTAGGATCTGCATGTAAATGCTCCGTAGTATGGTTTATTAATGGATATATAAAGTGCTTTAAATATATCGAGCATCGTTGTGAAATTTGGTACAAGGATTGGAACAAATTTCATAACATGTTCAAGTCAGGGAACCAGGTCTGGGGACCAGGTTAACTGATCAGGTTATTAGAGCTGCGATTTTAAAAAGATTTTATAAAAAGATTTTTTCGAAAATTCAGTTTTGAAAATATATCTTGGCAGCCGTAAATAGATGTGATATAATCTTTAAATACCTAAAAACTAGGAGTAATTATCTTGAGTTGATTTTATCTTATAATAGAATCAATTAAAGATAAATATTTACCTAGATCATGTTTATCTTATTGGCATGATTTATGGTAACTAGGGTTTCGGTTTTCTAAGATTATAAATACAATCTATTCACTAATAATCTGAATATATCTCTCACACGTATAAAAGAGTTTTTCATTATTGAGAGAAAAAGTAATAAATCCATTATTGAATCATATACAAGAGCATCTAGTGTTTAATATTTTCTCTACATTAACTTTTGAGAGTTAGATCATTAGAGAGTTTTGATCTTGTAATTGAGTCTTTGGCAAAGGGGCTAAAGGCTGGGTGAGTGTTTGTGAGTTCAAACACGTTTAGAACTTACGAGAGTAAGTTGAGAGCATACTCGGAGTAGAGTGTGGGGTCTGCTGGTTTCCGGAGTAGGGAACAGCAGAGTGTTCTTTGTCTTTGTTATTCGGAGTAGATTAATAAAGGACTTAGGATAGGAGGACGTAGGCCAGAGTTGGCTGAACCTCGTTAAATTTGTTGTGTTCTTTATTGCTTTATTATATTCCGCTGCATAAGGGAACCAGCACAACTGGTCCCTTAACCATAATTCGAAAAGAAGCAAAAATTGCCAACGATTACTTAACACTCAATTCACCCCCCCCCCCTCTTGAGTGCCCATAGAACCTTCAGATCTCTAATTCCATGTCTTTCTATCTTTCTTTTCATCTTAAAATATGTGCAATTTTAACGGCTATTGTAACGGCTAGATGAGCTTCCTTCCAGGCAGGGCTCGTCATCTTCAAACCTTGGTCACCAGGTGGAAAAATCCAAAAAATCGATTTTAGCGTCTCCGACATTTGGGTAAGAATAAAAAATGATCTCACCTCGCCAGAGGTTTGTAAAATTGGTGATTTGATCATGGTTGATAATGGCCCGCTGATTTGAATTCCAAACCAGAAAACCCATACCATTGGCCATACCCCTTGACTATCTGAGGGATAGACATTGAGATGACAATCTTTTATGAAAACATGTTCAAAATTGTGGTAAAATTGGGCACAAAATAACCAAATGCCACATGAGCCAAAACCCAAACCCCCCGGGTAAAGCAGCCAACAAAGTACAACTAGACTCTCTCTTACCAAAACACTATTAGATAATCACAACACCACCAGCCTACAATCTCAGAAGACCCCTACCTATCCATGAATCCACCCAAATCCAAAAAAAGAAGAACGATAATTTGAGAAACCTTTACCCAAACCCTTAACCTCCCCATTTTGATTTCCGACCGTAGCCCGATTATTATCTCCACTAACTCACCACCCACAAAAAAAAAACCCAGAAGTAGTCTCAGATTTCAGGCCAATCAGCTTATGTAACACCTCGTATAAAATCATTTCTAAGTGTCTTGTAAAGAGACTTGGGAGTATCATTATTGGTGAGCTTGTAGGGGATAACCAAAACGCTTTTGTCCCTGGAAGATCAGTTAATGACAGTTGCCTCCTTGGTCATGAGCTACTGCACAAGATTAAGAAGAAGGCAAAATCTGCAAAATTTGAAATCAGAGGAATCAAAGTTGCACGATCAGGACCATCTATTTCACACCTCTTCTTCGCCGATGATGCCCTTTTCTTTCTCAAGGCTGACGTTGATAATTTCAGTGTTATGAAGCGAGCGTTGAACCAATTTTGCTCCCTCTCAGGAGAAATGGTGAACCTGAACAAGTCCTATGTGATCTTTTCCAAAAACACGCCAAATAAATTTAAGAGAATTTTGAGAAGAGTTCTGGGAGTGAAATACAAGGATAGAATGGGGACGTACTTAGAAAGCCCTATGGATGTGGATAAACGACCAATTTAATGGAGGACAACCTCACTACTTGAGAAGCACATAAAGAATCTCAACCAAGCTCTTGTCTTGAAACATTAACCACCATGTATAGCACCTCACCCACCTAAATAGAATTAATAGAGTAGCTAGTACTACGTAATTAGGAACGAATGCAAATGGAGGAAAGCGATAGATACTGCAAAAATTATGTTACTACTGGAGGTGCTGGATTTAATGGTTCATATCTCATAAAAATGCTCTTAATAACGGGGTATTTACTATTATCTTTCAAACTTGTTCATATCTCATATAGTTTCACATACTTTATTTTCGTTCTATTTTCCTTTAAGAATTGGTTTGTATATATTTATTTAAATAAACAATTTACAAAATATACCGTGTTTATTAATAGAAACCCGTGCATCGCATGGGCTTAAATCTAGTACTACATATTTTCTTTGGTTTTTCTTGCTTGCTTCACCATTAATGGAGAAAATTATATAATACTCCATCTTTGCCGTCATTATAAACTTTGATTGATTTACATGCTTCACCATTAATGGAGAAATCTCACAAGCAAAGGAAAAATTAGCTTTAATGGAGAAATCACTAGAGAAGGGAAAACTCGCTTACCCTTAAGGGTTAATCATGCCATTTATTTCTCCATTTTTTTATTAGGTTATATAATATTCGTTTAATTCAGCAGCTATGTGGTGCCGGTGTCGATGATAATAAGTGTTGGACTGTCGATAATGAAAATGTTGAGGTTAGTGGTCGGTAGTAAAGTCGAAGTTGGGGAACAAAGGTGAATAGGAGGACGAAAGATGTTGAAGAAGATGAAGGGCAGATAGGAGGAAGAAGATGAATAGCTTGGTCTTCTAACGCGGTTAACTACATGTGGCAACACATTTGCACAAACAGTAGAAATATTATTTTAAATTCAGCAATACAATTTTTAATGCAATATATTTACAAAAGTGCCTTCGTAAAAAACTAAATGTGAGAAAATGAGCACGCCTCTTAAAATAGGTATTTTTAAAGCAATAGAATGAAAATTCATTAGTAAGTTAAAAACTTAATTAAAACAAAGGATATCAACAGATAACCTTCTAAACCTCCTTCGACTGAAAAAATCGAATGAGGAAACAACAAATAAACTACAAAATCGAATGAGGAAACAACAAATAAACTTCGGCTAATATATTCCTTTTGTTGGCTGATATGTTTTTTATTTTTTATTTTTAAATTTTTTATTTGTTCCTTTTGTTGGCTGCTATAAGACATCAGTTGGCTGATATGTTTCTTTAGTTGGCTGATATCTTTATTTTGTTGGCTGACATGTATATTTTAATTGTTGACTTATATATAATATTTTGTTGGCATATGTTTATTTTGTTGGCTTACTAGTTGCTTTTGTTTGCTAATTTCATCCTTTTATTGGTTGATATGTTTCATTTGTTGGCTGATATGTTCTTTCTGTTGGCTAATAAATACCTTTTGTTGGCTAATATATTCCTTTTGTTGGCTATAAGTACCTTTTGTTGGTTGATATATTCCATATATTCCTCTTGTTGGATAATAAGTACCTTTTGTTGGCTAATATATTCCTTTTGTTGACTGATACATTTTTATTAATGTCTGATATGTCCCTAATGTTGACAGATATCAGACATTAATTGACTGATATGTTCATTTTAATGGTTGATATGCGTTATTTTTTGGCTAATATGATTAACGACATACAATATAATTTCATTTCTTTCTCTCTCCTCTTGGCTAATGTGCTCATGAACAAAAAAAAATAAAGTATAAGCGATTCCATTACACAAAAACAAACAAAAATTACACCAAACTCCACCTTTTCCAAACACACATCAATGGCGCCTCCTCATTATCTCCATCACCACTTTCTCATTCCTCCCCTTCAATGGCGGGTTCACCAAAACCCCACTCACCAATCCTCACGCCATGCACCCCACCGATCCCACAGTCCATCGAACCCAACAACCACCGCAACACCAGCCGAACCCACCAATCACCGACATCGCGCCATTAGGACATCCAATTGTAAGTTTTTTTTTATGTTCAATTTAGGGTTATTTATTTGTTTTAATTTGTGATTTGTTTTGATTTTGGAAAATTCGTTTTTTCTTATTATAATTTGGGGATTTTGGGGGATGTAGACCTGGATTGTGGTTCAATGTGTTTGATTTTACAGGTGGTGGAAGAATGGAGTGTTGTTGCCGCTGTCGTTCCTGCTACCTTCTTGCCGCACGAACTATTGGGTGCGAACTGGCCACACCCAATTTTGTGAATGAAAATTATCACTACATTATGTTGAACGAATGAAGTATTATATAGGAAGATAGATAATAATAAGAAAAGAAAGACATTGGAATTTAGTTAATTAAAGTGGATATATATATAAATAAAAAGCCAATGACAAGTAAAGGTTATACCGGGATCCCATGTTGAATTGTTGAGAGAAATAAGATCGAACCGGTAAAATTGGATTATAAAAATGTATGATCCTACAAAACTGGTAAAATGAGTAAACAAAGCAAATTGTTGCTACATAAATAGATACATCTTTTAAATATTAAAAATGCTAAAAGTTATTTAAGTAGTTGGATAACCATTTCTAAGAAAATTGAAAAGGTTATTTAATAACTAAGGGTTTATTTGTTATCGTTGTGATTTTCTATTTTTTGCTTTTATTTGTTTTTTAAAATCATATGACATTTGTCATATATAACGAATTAAAAATTATTCAAACTTATTAAAATCATTGTAATTTTGAAAGTTGTAATAGAATCCATTGTTTGAAAAGGTTTTTGAAATCATTGCTTCTATTTTCTGTAATTTGAAAAGGTTTTTTTGTTTAAAAAAAACTAAAAAGGGAAACAAAAAATGATGCCAATTAAATATTGGATCATGCAATCCTGATGAAGGTCTTGTTTACTTCACCTTAAAAAAATAATATTAAAAAATATTTTCAGTTTAGTAAAAATAAGTTCTGTTTAGTAAAATTAATTTTATTTCAGTAAAAATCAGTAACTTTAAAGAATAAATATAATAGAGAATTAGGAAAAATAATTTCAGTTAAGTAAAAATAATTTTAATTTAGAAAAATTAATTTCAGTTCAGTAAAAATAATTTAAATTCATCAAAAATAAGATGAAGTGAAAAGGGCCTAATTCCACACGATTCCGATCAATCCTACACGATTTTGATTTATTATGATTAATTTTGTACAATCCAAGTAAAAACCCTTCCGATCTATATGATCTTACACGATCCTACACGGCTACACAATCCTGACTTATCTTATAAAGATTATGCTTTCTCTGCAGCTCTACTTTTGATTCAGATCATTTGCGTAAATGATCCAAATCGCAATTTTAACAAAAATGTTACAAGTAAATTGAGATAGGTAGCAAGATTTGTTTATTAATTAAATATATACACAAATAGATCCATTAAAATGTAAAGAGTCACAAGCTTATGATTAAACAAGTGCTCTCTTATCCCTAATCAAAAAAATCTCATTTGCCTTTTGCACAAGTTTTAGGAAGTGAATTACTCTGCAATAATAAGATGATTGGCTTTGGTTGGTTAATAATGGAATGAGAAAAATTAAATAAATTAAAAAAAGAAGTAAATATAGGTGAAATGAGACCGCCAAATACTGTCTGCTTATCCAAAGTAACAAAAACTATCCAAGTATACTCCAAATTCCTTTCGTTGTCATTTGCTGTAACTTTTTATGATACCTTTCACGGAGTACAATTCTAATGCTGTCGTTATCATCATCTAGGAGTTACTAATTGATGCTACACTATTCTATTCTATTTATACTTAGCACATAGATTAATAGATATTCATTCATTGATCTAGCCAAAATTGGGTGACAATGAATTCTCATAAACTCCTCCTTTCTTGTTTTTTGCTATTTTCCTACTTCATTTGTGTTGCTCATGGGATTGATACCACTAGCACCCACCACAAAAACGTCATGTGTATTGAGAAAGAGAGAGAAGCTTTGTTGAAATTCAAAGAGGGCATTCAAGTCGATCGTTGCGGGCTGCTGTCCTCTTGGGGAATTAATGATGACAACAACAGAAATTGTTGTCAATGGCGTGGCATCCGTTGTAGCAACCAAACTGGCCACGTAATCAAGCTCGACCTTCATGGGGTTGAAACCTTTTATTTAGTGGAACATTGTTTGCAAGGTAAAGTGAGTTCTTCCCTTGCTGATTTGAAACATTTGAGTTACTTGGACCTTGGCTTTAACGATTTCCAAAATCAACCCATCCCTAGTTTTGTTGGTTCTCTTGTGAGTTTGAAATACCTTACCCTATCCAATGCTGGATTTGGTGGAGAAATTCCACACCAGCTCGGAAATCTATCCTCCTTGATTTCTCTTGATCTTAACAATATTATATATGACGGCTACAACCTTTTTGTCAAAAACTTGTCTTGGCTCTCACATCTAAAATTGTTAAGATACATCGACATGAGGGGTATTGTTCTTAGAAGAGCCATAGACTGGCTAAGAATCGTGAACGACCTCCCATTCTTAAGAGTTCTTCACTTGGCAAACTGTAACCTTCCCTCTAGAGTTCCATGGCCACTTTCATACAAAAACTCCACTACCACTCTTTCATATCTTAATCTTGCTAGAAATGATTTGAATGATTCATCAATATTCCAATGGCTTTTTAATTTGAGTGGAATCGACACTCACCTTGCACATGTTGATCTCAGTTCCAATCAACTTGATGGCCCCTTTCCAAGAGCATTTGGGAAGATGCATAATCTTTCGCATCTAGACCTTTCCTACAATGAATTGCAAGGTCCGATTCCAGACACGATTTCAAACTTACAATCACTCCAATATCTCGACCTCTCATTAAATAATTTTCAGCTCTCACAATTTCATAAAATATTTGGCAATCTGTGTAGCTTACGAGTACTCCACTTGGGAAAAGCCAACATCACAGATGAGCTTCCCAACATAATCCAAACACTAACAGGATGCGCAAACAAGTCCTTATTGGATTTAGATCTGAGTAATAATCAAATCTGGGGTCCAATTCCAGACACGATTGGCACATTTTCATCATTACAAGGATTAGGTCTTGGTTATAACCGTTTGAATGGAACCATCAGTCCCCGTTTGTCAAATCTCACACATTTAGACTTATCAAACAACTTATTAACTGGAGTTATCCCTCAACTTGATCAAGCCGGGATCCTGAGCTTCCTTGATCTGTCCTTTAATCGTCTGTCAGGGCCTATTCCATCATCGCTTAGGAGATTCCAAATTTTTGTTTTCTTGGGTAATCTTCACCTTTGCGGTGAGCCCCTAATCGAGGACTGTCCTCTTGTGGGAGAGGGAAGCGATTCATCGCAACAGAATGAAGATAAAACAGGCAGTGATCATACTGACAAGTTTTATGTAGGATTATATGTTAGCGCCGGGGTTGGTTTCTACCTTGGATTCTGGGGAGTTTGTGGCACTTTGGTATTTAAACATTCTTGGAGATACGCCTATTTCCAGTCTCTAGACAAGATCATGAACAAGATATATGTGAGTATAGCTATATATGTGGCCAGATTTCAGAGGAATTCTCAAATGCCAAATTTGTAGTGTAATCAAATTACCTATAAATGTTCTATTATACTTTTCTTTCTAATGTATGTAATTGTGCTTTTACTGACTGTTGCAGTCTAGTTAATACAAATACCAGTAAAAATGATCAATCTAAGTATTGAATCATTGGATAAGCACAATTTATAACCCTCAACTTTTAAAACACCAACCCATCTACCAAGGGCACTACAGAGTATAACGTCCATACCACAATGGCAATAAATCACCCCCAAATTAAAAAACCCAAACTCGCATATCCAAAATTCCATAATGGATTTATTTGAATACGGGAAGATTTGAAGTGCTCCAAATGAAATAAAGCACATTATTACAAATAGTTATTACCGTGATAGTGAAGGACACTAAAATCTGAATTTTCCAATTTGAAAAAGTCTAAGGGACCCATTATTTTTTTTCCCATTATCTAACACGCTAAGAATACTTCTTTTTTTTTTTTTTTTTTTGAGGGCAAATGTTTCAAATAAAACTAAAGACAAAAATGGAGAATTTTCAAATCAAATATTTTCTATCTATAGTTTTTTCTATTTTTATAATATTTTTTTTCCTAAAGTGATTGGGATATTCCACGCCATTTAGTTTTGTTTTAATTAGAATTTAGAAGTATAAGAAAATTCTTGGTTTTTATTTCCATGGAATAGTATTCCATAACTATAACAAAAGGAAAAGACTTGAAGTCAACTTAGTGAGCAAATAAGATCAGACTTTAATTTGTGGGATTGGTAGAATTTTCTAAGAAACCGATGTGTAAGGCTGTAGACTTCCATAGCATTTTGTACACGAAATATTTTTTTTTAAAGAAAACAAATATTTGATTATTAATTTTTTTAATTACTTTTTTTTAAAACAAAATATCTTTAACTAGGTTAGGTTCCGTGTCATGCACGGTAACTTTCAATAACTACTATATAATTATTAATACTATATTTAATTATAAAAAAAAATCTATTTAAGTTACTACTTTGTAAAATGAATTAATTATAAAAGAGTCTATTATTAGCAAAATAGATAATTTAAAAATACACATATATGTATATTTATATATGTTTCACTAACTAATTTATATCATTTCTTCTTTTAACCAAATGAATATCTTACAACTATGTATCTAATTCGTAAACAGATTTACTTTTTACACACTATTAATCCATTCCCTTTTACGCGGTATTTATTTTTCTTTTCAATAATCAACTGGCTTAGAAAAAAAATTCATATCTTTCCTAGCAACCTTTTCAAACATAATTAAATACACAAATATTTAAAAAAAAAATCCTTGTTGTAAAAATGGTAAGAGTAGTATATAGCACTATGTATGTCACAGATTATGTTAAGAATTTGATTTTCGTTTTTTTTTTTACTTTAGCTTGTGGTATCAATATATATAGTGCAAGGATACATTAAATCTTTTTAATCTTCTATTTATATATAAGTTTTTTTTTTGACACATCAGAAAATGACACGTGTCATTACTGGTGTCTCTTTTAGTATATAGTTATTGATTGATTACTTATTAATGAACATTGTAAGAAAAAAAAATATTAGTGATAGCTCACATTACTATGTTTTTTTTTTTCCTTTTGTGTATATTAATAAAAAAAAATTTGGTCAAAGATTTTAACCTTTACTCACTAAAATAAAAATGAGAAGGTATTGGGTTTGGATTGCCGCACGAAAATTTGCGTGCTGCAGGCCTGACTAATATATTTCACTTGTTAGCTGATATGTTTCATGTGTTGGCTAATATGGTTTTTGTGTTGGCTAATATATTCTTTTTGTTGGCTGATATTATTTTTTTTATTTTTTATTTTAATTTTTTTTTAATTTTTGATATGTTCCTTTTGTTGGCTGTTATAAGACATCAGTTGCCTGATATGTTTTTTTAGTTGGTTGATGTCTTTATATTTGTTGGATGATATGTATATTTTAATTGTTGGCTTATATATTTTATTTTGTTGGCTTACCTGTTGCTTTTGTTTGCTAATTTCATCCTTTAGTTGGTTGATATGCTTCATTTGTTGGCTGATGTTGGCTAATAAGTACCTTTTGTTGGCTGTTATATTCCTTTTGTTGGTAAATAAGTACCTTTTGTTGGTTGATATACTCCATATATCCCTCTTGTTGGCTAATAAGTACCTTATGTTGGCTGATATATTCCTTTTGTTGACTGATACGTTTTTATTAATGTCTGATATGTCCTAACGTTGACAGATATCAGACATCAATTGGCTGATATGTTCATTTTAATGCATGGTTGATATGCGTTATTTGTTGGCTAATATGATTAACAACATAAAATATACTTTTATTTCTTTCTCTCTCCTCTTGGCTAATATGCTCATTAACAACAAAAAAAAAAAAAAAAAAAAAGTACTCCCTCCGTTAATTTTTATTTGCAACTTTGGAGTGTTTTGCGGTTTACGAGACAAAACTCAAGGGGCAAATATTAGAGGAAGTAAATGAAGGTAATTAAAGTGATAGGAGAGAGAAAGTTGGCCCACTCACTTGCAAATAAGGGTAAAATTATAAAAATCAGAATTTTTAAGTAAGGGTAAATATGTAATTTCTAGAGTTTTTGTTGATTAAAAATAGAAAGAAAATAGAAAGTTGCACATAATGTTTATTGAACTAAAATAGTAAAAGTTGCAAATATAAGTTATTCCATTACACAAAAACAAACAAAAATTACACCAAACTCCACGATTTCCAAACACACGTCAATGGCGCCTCCTCATCATCTCCATCACCACTTTCTCATTCCTCTCCTTCAATGGCGGGTTCACCAAATTAAAACCCCACTCACCAATCCTCACGCCACGCACCCCACCGATCCCAACAGTCCATCGAAGCCACCAACCACCGCAACACAAGGCGAACCCACCAATCACCGACGCCGCGACATTAGGACATCCAATTGTAAGTTTTTTTTTATTTTTTTTATTTTTTTTTTCCGATTTAGGGTTATTTATTTGTTTTAATTTGTAATTTGTTTTGGTTTTGGGTATTTCGTTTTTTCTTAGTATTATTGGGGATTTTGGGGATGTAGACCTGGATTGTGGTTCAATAATGTGTTTGATTTTGCAGGTGGTGGAGGAATGGAGTGATGTTGCCGCTGTCACTCCTGCTACGTACCTTCTCACCGCACGAACTATTGGGTGCGAACTGGCCGCACCTAAATTTGTGAATGAAAATAAGCACTATATTATGTAGAACGAATAAAGTATTATATAGGAAGATAAATAATAATAAGAATAAAAAGACATTGGAATATAGTTAATTAAAGTGGATATATATATATATATATATATATATATATATATATATATATATATATATAAAGCCAATGACAAGTAAAGGTTATACCGGGATCCCATGTTGAATTGTTGAGAGAAATAAGATCGACGGTAAAATTGGATTATAAAATTATATGAGTTTATTTGGTATCGTTGTGATTTTCTGTTTTTTGCTTTTGTTTGTTTTTTAAAATTATATGACATGTGTCATACATATAACGAATTAAAAATTAGTCAAACTTATCAAAACTATTGTAATTTTGAAAGCTACATTAGAACCCATTGTTTGAAAAGGTTTTTTGAAATCATTGCTTTTATATTCTTTGAAAAAAAAACTAAAAACTAAAAACAAAAAATGATGCCAATTAAATATTGGATCGTTCGATCCTGATGAAGGCTTTGTTTACTTCACCTTAAAAAAATAATATTCAAACATATTTTCGGTTTAGTAAAATTAATTTCAGTATAGTAAAATTAATTTCATTTCAATAAAAATCAGTAACTTTAAAGAATATATATAATAGAGGAATTAGTAAAAATAATTTCAGTTTAGTAAAAATAATTTCAGTTTAAAAAAATTAATTCAATTCTGTAAAAATAATTTAAGTTCATAAAAAATAAGATGAACTGAACAGGGCCAAATTCCACACGATTCCGATCAATCCTACACGATTCTGATTTATTATGACTAATTTCAGTAAAATTCCTTCCGTTGTCATTTGCAGTAACTTGTTATGATACCTTTCACGGAGTACAATTCTAATGCTATCGTTATCATCATCTAGGAGTTACTAATTAATGCTACAATATTCTATGTATACTTAGCACATAGATTAATAGATATTCATTCATTGATCTAGCCAAAGTTGGGTGACAATGAATTCTCATAAACTCCTCCTTTGTTGTTTTTTGCTATTTTCCTACTTCATTTGTGTTGCTCATGGGATTGATACCATTAGCACCCACCACAAAAACGTCATGTGTATTGAGAAAGAGAGAGAAGCTTTGTTGAAATTCAAAGAGGGCATTCAATCCGATAGTTGCGGGCTGCTGTTTTCTTGGGGAGATGATGATGATAACAAAAACTGCTGTCAATGGTATGGCATTCGTTGCAGCAACCGAACTAGCCATGTAATCAAGCTCGACCTTCATGGTGTTATTGAGGAAGATAATTATTGTATGATAGGTAAAGTAAGTTCTTCCCTTGTTGATTTGAAGCATTTGAGTTACTTGGATCTCAGCCTTAACTATTTCTACCAACCCATCCCTAGTTTTGTTGGTTCCCTAGCGAGTTTGAAATTCCTTAACCTATCCAATGCTGGATTCAATGGAGAAATTCCACACCAGCTCGGAAATCTATCCTCCATGATTTCTCTTGATCTTAACAATTTCCCTTATGGCAACGACCTTTTTGTCAAAAACTTGTCATGGCTCTCACATCTAAAATTGTTAAGATACAACGACATGAGTGGTATTGTTCTTAGAAGAGCCATTGACTGGCTAAGAATCGTGAACGACCTCCCATTCTTAAGAGTTCTTCACTTGGAGTTCTGTCACCTTCCCTTTAAAGTTCCATGGCAACTTTCATACAAAAACTCCACTACCACTCTTTCATATCTTAGTCTTGCTGGAAATGAATTGAATGATTCATCAATATTCCAATGGCTTTTTAATTTGAGTGGAATCGACACTCACCTTGCACATGTTGATCTCAAATACAATAAACTAGAAGGTCCCTTTCCAAGCGCATTTGGGAATATGCATAATCTTTCATATCTAGACCTTTCCTTCAATGAATTGCAAGGTCCGATTCCAGACACGATTTCAAACTTACAATCACTCCAATATCTCGACCTCTCATCATATAATTTTCAGCTCTCACAATTTCCTAAAATATTCGGCAATCTGTGTAGCTTACAAGTACTCCACTTGGAAACAGCCAACATCACCGATGAGCTTCCCAACATAATCCAAACACTAACAGGATGCGCAAACAAGTCCTTACTGGATTTATCTCTACGTTATAATCAAATCTGGGGACCAATTCCAGACACGATTGGCACATTTTCATCATTACAAGGATTAGGTCTTGATCAGAATCGTTTGAATGGAACCATCAGTCCTCGTTTGGGTCAACTATCAATGCTCGATGCCTTGAGTCTTTCTTCCAACTCTCTGCATGGTACTCTCTCTAGCAGCCACTTCTCAAATCTGTCAAGATTACAGTACTTAGTCCTTTCAAATAATCCAGCACTGGTGCTCGATATTGAAGATGATTGGGTTCCTCCATTCCAGCTGGATTATATAATATTAAGGTCTTGCAGATTGGGACCAATCTTTCCAAACTGGCTTGTGAGCCAAAATAACTATTCGGTTTTTGATATTTCTGCTGCTGGAATTTCAAACAGCATTCCGGATTTTTTTACATTGCCTTCAAAGATCACTTATCTTAATATGTCTCATAATATGATGTATGGAACACTTCCATATTTTGAAGTACCAACCACACCCCTTCGTTCTTGGCTTACCATAGATATGAGTTTTAACAATTTTGTAGGTGTAATACCACCATTTCCCATAAACCTTACCTCATTACACTTGAATAACAACAGGTTTTCTGACCCCATCCTCTTTTTGTGTCCTAGAGGTGAAGTACTTCTATCCGAACTTGATCTCTCGAATAACTTGTTGTCTGGGAAACTTCCAGATTGTTGGATCAATTTCGAACAATTATCCATTCTCCATTTAGAGAATAATAACTTTTCTGGTGGTATACCACCTTCCATTAGTTATTTGAAGCAATTGGAGTCGTTGCACTTGCGCAACAATAGTTTTTCGGGAGAACTTCCAAGATCATTAGAGGATTGCACATCCCTGGTTTTTCTTGATCTTGCTCATAATTCATTTACTGGACGTATATTGCCAGCTATTGGGACTAATCACAAAAGCCTCAGTTCTCTAAGCCTTGGAAGCAATAATTTTATTGGAGAAATACCTTTGAGCCTTTGTCAATTGCCCTCTCTTCAAATCTTGGATCTCGCTGTCAACCAAATTTCTGGAACCATTCCAAATTGCATTTGTAATCTTACAGCAATGCAAAGTACAACAAATATGATTTCACCATTGCAATTTTATAACATTGAGGTTGAGCATAGTTCGATTTTCTCTAGTCTATACACTGATGCTGCGACAATTATGTGGAAACAAACGGAAAGGAGCTTTGGGGAGTTTTTAGGACTAGTCAAGCTAATTGATCTTTCAAACAATAAGTTGGAAGGCAAAATTCCCATAGAAATTTCAGCTCTGCAAGGTCTTGTCTCGTTGAACTTATCAAGAAACAGCTTGATTGGAAGCATCACACCGGAAATCGGACAATTGACAGCTTTAGAAGTTCTTGATTTGTCAAACAACCACCTCTCTGGTGAAATCCCTGCAAGCATCACTGCTTTGAGTTCTCTCAGCAACTTGGATTTGTCAAACAACCACTTCTCTGGAGAAATTCCGAAGGGCACTCAACTTCAAGGTTTCGATGCTTCAGTATATGCTGGAAATCCTCAACTTTGCGGAGCTCCTCTCCCGTACTGTTCTTGGGATCAACCACACCACAACTCGATGAGGGGAGATAATACTACTCCCCACGATGACACTGATGATGACAAGATGTTTTTTGTGGGGTTGTACGTAAGTGTGGTGCTCGGATTTATCATAGGATTTTGGGGAGTTTGTGGAACATTGGTGCTCAAAAGATCTTGGAGACATGCCTTTTTCAGTTCTTTGATGACATGAAAGATAGGCTCTATGTCATGGTTTCATTGAGCATTGCTAAATTTAAAAGGAGGCTCTAAATCCAGTAAGTTCTTAATCAATTTTTTTGTTGATCTTGACAGAATGTTATTGACTGTATTTATGATATATCTAATAAGATTGCATTGAATGTGACATATTACAAATATGCAGCAGGCTGAGGTTCGGTGCTAGAGGAATCGACTTATTTTGCTCACGGCCTATCTAATACCAGCTTCTCCAGGGAGTACAAAAGCGAAAGTCCTCTGTTCAGATTCTTGTTTAGATGCTCTTAGGATTGCTAGGAACTTAGTCATGTAATCCTTGCTGAATTCATCTTAATAAAATCTATCCTGTTTTTCTGTTAAAGTTGATCTTTCTAACAATGAACTTGTTGGTCCTATTCCTACTGCTATTAGCAATATACGTCATCTTTCATATCTCGATCTATCTTATAATCTACTCGTAGGATTCATTCCTGGCCCAATGCAATAGGCAACCTTCAGTGTCTTGCATACCTGCAGCTATATATGTGGTCAGATTGCAGAGGTTTCTCAAATGTAAGTGCAGCACTTAGTACATTTTGGTTTCAGGTAAATCTTCGGATCGATAAATTTTTTGACACCCCTAGTTATCACCGTGAAAGTGAAGGACAATAAAATCTGAATTTTCCAATTTGAAAAGTCTAAGGGACCCCATTATGGCATTATCAAACACGGTAAGAAGACTTGAAGTCAACTTTTTTTTTTTTAGATCAACTTTTTTGTTGTTAAGGGAAAGACTTGAAGTCAACTTAGTGAGCAAATATAAGATCAGACTTTTAAATTTGTGGGATTGGTAGAATTTTCTAAGATACCAGGCTTCCATAGCATTTTGTATGGAAACTAGGTAGTATTTGACTATTTGTGATTAGGGGATTTTGCTCCCACCAATCGGAATGCGCCACGTGGGTCAATCAGGTCCTGCCAAGTGTCCCCCAGTTGGACCTCTCAGGGCCTGCCACGTGGCACACTCTTATTCGTCCACCGTGGACCTATTATGTCATGACACGTGGCATACTCCATGCCTAATGGAGAAGTCGGCCACCTAGGCCCAACTTCCGAGGGAAGCCCAATCAGCCCAAGGTTAACCTAAACCTAGGGTTGGCACGTTTCCCGAGGTTATAAATACCTCCCTTAATCCTCATTAACGCAGATTACGCAGATTACACACATTAAACACTCTCACCTGGAGAGACCCAACCACTTTAATTTCCGCAGTAATTACTCCTTAATCAAGTACTAACTTGACCGTCGGAGGCGGAGCTCCTACCACAAGGAGTCTCCGTTTGTTTTGCAGGTACAGGCGCACGGATCCAGTCTCGGAATTGTAACTCTCCCGCAGGACATCAGAAAACCCCGAAACATTTTGGCGCCGTCTGTGGGGAGAGTACTTCTGAGATGGCATCCACGTTTGTACCGACTCCTGAAGAAAGGCGTCCCCTAGACGACCCTCAAGTTCAGTCGGACCATGATACTGAGGAAGAATTTGAAGTTGAAGCTCACACAGCTTCTGACGGGACCCTAAGGGCTCGACGCACCTGTCATACCGAAAGGAGGGAACGGGAACATTTTCAAACTGGAAGTGAGCCAGCAGGCGCACCACCTGTTCGGCAGCAGCCGACTGATGGGTCTGCTCCCATCACAAGGAATGAACTCATGACCTTCATGAGGGACTTCAAGGGAGAGATTCAAGAGTTGCTTAATAAGAAGCCTACTCTGGCCAAGGAACAGTCGGCTAAGAAACCTTCCACTTCAGGCAAGAGGAAGCCAGTTCAAGGGCGAGAGGCGACTCCTCATCCTAAATCTAGGAAGTGGGAGCCGCCTGCCCTTGATTTTACAAAATACCGTTTTCCTACTCCAGGAAATAGGAAACCTGCTCGTCACATTCAGGCGGACGGGTCGAAGAAAACATACACAGACGCTAGGCTGCTGCTAGAGCAGAAGAAGAGTGACCGATTGTCAGAATCGGCCTCTACTTCAAATTTCCAAGACAGTCTGCGAAATACCTCGATGAGGCATACCCAGTCGTATCATGAGAGTCAGTCAGGCGGCACCTCCCGTCAGTCCGGCTTTCATAGCGACCAGGTGGTACCAAACTTACCGTTTGTACCACAACAGTATTTTTCGCAGCCACCTCCGTTTGGTGGACATGCAGCAAAAAATGTCCAACCTATGGACTGGCAACTACGGTTGCTTAGGCTTGGCGAACAGCCGTCGGCCTTCTCCAAGGAAATTACTGAAGCCGCTCAGCCGGCCAAAGTGAAAAATGTGTTAGTAGGCGCCTATGACCCAGAAGATCATCTGATGGCATTCACCAACCTGATGTATCTTCAAGGGTTGGATGATCCTACTTGGTGCAAGTGTTTCCCAGCGACTCTAAAAGGAATCGCACAACAATGGTTCGGCAACCTGCCGACTGGTTGTGTAAATAACTTCAGGACGCTTGCTTACTTATTCACCTCCAACTTTGCCATGAACATCCCTGCGAAGAAGACGACCCTTGATTTAGGAACAATTCAGCAGGGTGAGAAGGAGGGGCTTCGATCTTACATCAGGCGGTTTAACCTGATGAGAATACAGATTCAAGGGTTACCGGATGAGGTGGCCTATACTGACTTTTTCAGGGGTCTCAAAGACGGGTCGACCTTCAAATTTTATCTGGTCCGAAAGAGGGGTCTCACAGATACCGGAAGCTCTTCAGATCTCATCAGTAGCAAATGTCTGTCGAAACTAAAATATCAGACTGATTGCATACATCCGGCATCCCACCCTTTAGTAGGGTTTGGAGGAGGAGTCGTCCACCCAGTGGGACGAGTGGATTTACCTATCCGCCTGGGCGAAAAAGGGGAAGGACGACACATCGTAGTCCGGTTCCTGGTAGTGGAAGAACTCTCGGCCTACAACATGATTCTGGGACGACCAACCCTGAATAATTCCAAGGCTGTAATAATCCCATCTCTTATGTTGCTCAAGTTTGAGAGGGATAATGGAACAGTCGGGTCCCTAAGGGGAGATCAGAGGATGGCCCGAGAGTGCTATCTCTCGGATGTCAAGCCCGCTGTTATGGCCGCTGGGTCTAGTGGTAAAAAAATAGACCTTGACAATGACAAGGAGACTGTGCCTGTTCAAGAAGCAGGCGGCAAGAAGAGAAAGGCATCTCAGACAGGGGCCGCAAGAAAAGACAGAAAATAGCAATCATTGGCAGAGGAGCGGTCGGATGAATTCCGCCCTCAGCCGGTTGGTGGGCATACGGACCTGATCTTGGATGACTTGCGTCCTGACGGAACAGTTAAAGTTGGGACGACTGCTCTAAAGGTCCTGGGTGACGACTTTCACAAACTATTGAAAGAATACAAGGACATCTTTGCATTTGAAGTTCATGAAATGCCGGGCATCAGTCCTGATCTGGCGGTACATAAACTGGCCGTGGATCCGAAAAAGAAGCCGGTACGGCAGAAGAAACGGAACCATGGCGAAGAAAGAAGTCAGGCGGCAGCCGCCGAAGTTAAAAAATTAGTTGATGCAGGGTTCATTCGGCAATGTTACTTCCCAGACTGGGTTGCAAATGTGGTGCTTGTTAAAAAGCCGAATGGCACCTGGAAAATGTGTGTAGACTACACAGACTTAAACAAGGCGTGCCCTAAAGACAGTTACCCTTTGCCTAAAATTGATAACCTGGTCGACTCAACAGCCGGCCATTCTTTGATGAGCTTTATGGACGCCTACTCTGGTTTCCATCAAATTCCTTTATGGAAGAAAGATCAGGAGAAGACGGCCTTCGTCACTGATCAAGGGTTATACTGTTACACGGTCATGCCGTTTGGTCTTAAGAATGCCCCGGCCACTTTCCAGCGAATGATAAACACTGTGTTCTTTGATCAGATTGGGAGAAATGTCGAGGCATATATTGATGATATGATTGTCAAGTCTAAACTTCAGAAAGATCATCTGTCGGACCTCCGAGAAACTTTCGCCACACTCAGGCGGCACCATGTCATGCTTAATCCCAAGAAATGTGTCTTTGGAGTTGAGTCTGGGAAATTTCTCGGATTCCTTATCAATCAAAGAGGAATAGAGGCGAACCCTGAGAAGGTGCAGGCGGTCATCGACATGCAGTCGCCTCGTACCATCCGAGAGGTCCAGAAGTTAACAGGTTGTCTGGCGGCCTTGGGAAGATTTCTAAGCCGATCAGGCGACAAATGCCTATACTTTTTCCAGGCAATTAAGAAAAAGGCAAGGTTTGAATGGGGGCCGGATGCTGAGGCGGCCTTCCAGAAATTGAAAGTGCACTTGCATTCCTTGCCGAGGCTGGTCAGCCCTTTGCCCAAAGAAGTACTCTACATGTACCTTGCCGTCTCTGATCATGCGTTAAGCGCTGTTCTCCTTGCTGAAAGAGACGGCTGTCAGCTCCCGGTCTACTTTGTCAGTCATGTACTGAAAAATGCCGAGTTGAGGTATCCCTTAGTGGAGAAATTTGGTCTTGCACTCTTCATGGCTGTTAAAAAATTGAAGCCCTACTTTTTGGCACATGCAGTCGTCGTGTATACAGACCAACCTATCAAGCGGCCACTGACCATCATGGAGTCGTCAGGCCGAATGATCAAATGGGCCATAGAAATACAGAGCCTCGAAGTTACCTTCGAGCCTAGAAAAGCAGTGAAGGGGCAAGCCTTTGCTGACTTCATTGTTGAGATGACTCGTCCTCCTGACTCTCAAGTTCCAGACCAAGTCTGGAAGGTATATGTGGATGGAAGCTCTACTTCAAATGGTTGTGGAGCAGGCGTCATATGTCAATCGCCAGAGGGCGACATGTACGAGTATGCTCTACGCTTCATTTTTCAGGCCTCAAACAATGAGGCAGAATATGAAGCTTTACTAGCCGGAATCCGCATGTGCAAGGCGGCAGGGGCAAGAAAAATAGACGCCTGTTCCGATTCACAATTGATAGTGAGTCAGTACAATGGCGAATACGAAGCAACCCATCCGGCCATGATCAAGTATTTACAGGCGGTCCGACAAGCAGTCGGCTCCCTTGAGGATTTCCATCTGACCCAAGTGCCGAGATCAGAAAACAACCAGGCGGATGCACTTTCAAAGTTAGCATCATCCGCCTCCTGTGATACTCCTCGAACCGTTTTTTGGGAAGTAATGGAGAGGAGAAGCATTGAGGAAGACCCTATTGGAATCTTAGACAGAAGTTCAACCTGGATGGATCCAATCAGGGCATATCTGACAAATGGTACCCTGCCGAATGATCATCAGCAGGCGGCAGCACTGAAAAAACGAGCAACCAGTTTTGAAATAATAAAGGGAGAACTTCACAAAAGGGGGTACCTTCAACCCTTCTTAAAGTGTGTTACTCCAGAAAAGGGGCGAGAGATACTAGACGATCTTCACTCTGGTTACTGTGCTTCCCATATAGGCGGTAGGACGCTTGCTCAACGGGCAAGGCGGCAGGGCTACTTTTGGCCTACTTTAGAAGCAGATGCGATGGAGATGGTGAAAAAATGTGACAAGTGTCAAAGGTTTGGCAAACTAATTCACCGTCCGGCTACTGACCTCACTACCATTCATAGCCCACTACCGTTTGCTAAGTGGGGCATGGATATTCTGGGTCCATATACGCCTGCTACAGGCGGAAGGAGATACATACTTGTTGCCGTCGACTACTTCACTAAATGGGTAGAGGCGGAGGCTGTAAAGGGAATCAGGACGAAGGATGTAATTTCATTCATTTGGAAAAATGTCATCACTCGGTTCGGGGTTCCCATGTCTATGGTTTTTGATAATGGTCCCCAATTTGAGACGCCTGTTCTCAAAAGCTGGTTGGGTGACCAAGGAATCGCACACTACTTTGCATCTGTCGGCCGTCCACAAGCAAACGGCCAGGTAGAAGCCTTTAATAAAATCATCTCAGACGGTGTCAAGAAAAAGATTGAACGAGCAGGCGGCCTATGGGCGGATGAATTACCACATGTTCTCTGGGCCATTAGGACGACTGAAAAAGGGGCGACTGGAGAAACTCCATTCCTCCTAACTTATGGTGCGGAAGCTGTTCTTCCAATAGAACACTACGAGCCGACTCTTCGAGTAATGCTATATGACGAAGAGGCAAACTGGGAAGCCATGCGCCTGGCATTAGACTCACTTCCTGAAAGGAGGGGCAATGCTGTCTTGCGCCATGAAATTTACCGCCTGAGAATGACTCGATCATACAACAGAAAAGTACACAGGCGTCCCCTCAAAGTGGGGGACTTTGTACTTAGAAAAATGGAAGTCGTTGGTAGGGCTAATGAGTCTGGCAAGCTAACTCCCAATTGGGAAGGTCCCTACCGAATTTGTGAAGAGGTTAGAGACGGTACCTACCATCTGGAAACACCAGACGGCCAACCGTTGCCTCGAACTTGGAATGTAGATAATCTTAAGAAATATTTATTTTGAATGATGTAAATAGTCAAGGGCTACTTGAATAAAGTTTGCATACTTAATATTCAATTTTGTATTAAGAGGGGCATGGCAACTGACAAACAGTCGACTACTCTCCATGTTTAATTTTCATTTTTACTTAAGAGGGGCATGCCAACTGACAAACAGTTGGCTACTCTCTAAATACTTAAAGAGGGGAACGCCGCTTGTTTCACTCAACCGGCTACCCTCCCATAATACAGTTCACCGAGAACTATAAAAAACACATGACTAAAATGATCAGACCAGGCGTCAAGCCAACTGATCAAAATATAAAAATTCAATTCGACCTGTCCCAACATTATAGCAGGCGTCCGACGGCATCCATCCGGATGAAATTCGTCGCAGAGAGAAGCTCCCTTTTGGGTGGAACATTGTTCTATAAAATCATTACACGGCACCTATACGACTGTCTAAACACGACAACCACGTAGCCGTTTCCCGGACAAGGATATCTCACTTAAACTGACTAATCACGTCAAAGCAAGTGTTCGCAATAACCATCCGGGTCAACCGACCGACTGAACTACTTGGGATAAGAACAGTTGGTATTTTATGAGTTAATAGCCAACAAACATTGGCGAATAAAGGGGAACAACCGGTACCCACCGCTTGATACCTCTACTACTCAATCACTTGGCGACTAGGTAACAGTCATATTTACTTGGTCACTCAAAAATTTAGTATGAAACTAAAAAGGTGTTCATACAGCACCTGTTCACACTGATTAAATGTGGCAGGGAACAGTCGTCCTAGACTGCCTAAAGTCTCTAGCCTAAAAAACATGACAAGTAGGAAACCAGTTTTACATGACCAGTAGGAAACCAGTTTCCTACTTGGTTAATTTTACAAAAGACAGGACCGCCTGCCTAAAGGTGATCCAGTCTTTAAAATGGGTCGAATACCGATTGGATAAATGGCCGACTGATCGCCTAGCCTGGAAACAGACAACCAGTCGTCCAGGGGCATAGGCGGCGTGACTAACTATCCGTACCTGTCTGCAACAATCGGCCATGTAAAACAGTCGGTATAGTGTAAAATTGGATATCAGAATATTCAATACTTAACAAATTTGAAGCAAAACAAAAAAAAAAATTCATTAAAAGGAAGCCGGTCATTAAAGACCGGCAAAATATTCAGAGCCCCGGCCCCCTGGCCGGGTAAATACAAACAAACGGCACGCAGGCCGTGGAAAGAAGACATAAAGCTTAAGAAGGGGGCAGATCTTCAATATTAGCAGCTGCCGCCTGGTCAGCACTCTTCTTGCTGGACTCGGCTTCAGCTGCATCCTTCTTCGATGCATTACCCCCAAGCGGCACAAGCGCCACTACCGGCTGCTCCTCCACCTCCAACGCTTCCTCAAACGCCTCGTTCTCAGCAACCGCCATGATCTCTTGATTATATCTATCAGAACACTGGCGGTACGTTTTTTCCCATGAGGCAAAGTCGGCGTTGGGGAAGAGGCGGCCCCAGGTCATGCGCTGGATTTGAGCAGAGTCTTCCATCATCTCCCGGACCAGCTCTTTCTTCTCTTGGTCGGCGTTTTCCGAGAGCTCCTGAGTGAGACTCTTCTCCTGGGTCACCAGGCGTTCCTTTACGTTCGCCAAGGATTTCTCCAAGATTTCGTATGAGGACATCTTTTGGCGAAGAGGTCTCAGCTGAGCCTTGAGGTTGTTGATGGTCGCCTCCAGCTCGCTATTCCTCTTCTGGGCCGCCTCTAACTGAGCCCGGACAGCGGCGGTAGCCTGCGCCTGATAATAAAGAATATCAATGGTCAGAACCTCATTTTGGGCAATTTGAAACATTACCTTATCACAGTCAGAGGCGGCCATAGCTTTCGCAGCCTTTACCTCTTTGTTCTTCCTATCAAGCGGCTTGCGAAGGCCGTTCACTCGGAGCAGGGCCTAGCGAAGGCCGTTCACTCGGAGCAGGGCCTAAGTAAAAAGAAAACAGGCATCAGTTTCCAAACAAAAAAGAAAACAGGCGTCCTGGAATTCAAATACTCAAAAATATGCTAAGTATACCTCAGCAAGGACCCCTGCAATCCCATCTAGGTCAAGGGTGCCGACACCCCTGACCGCCTCCCTTTCAGATGGAGGAACGGCTTTGATCATAGACTTGGCCACCTCGACCAAGTCAGGCTCCTGAGGGCCGGCTTCATCAGGAATAAACAAACGGATTAGACCTAGTAAAGAAGGAAACAAGTCTAAAAATTTACAAGGACAAGTTCATACTTCTAGGCGGTCCCGTTGGAGTTTTAGAAGGAGTGGCCGGCTGCTTCTTAGCCACCGCCTGTTTCCTGGCAGAACCATGAGAGCTTGCAACAGTCGTCCTCCGGGCCTTGGAGTCCGGCTGTTGGGAAGAAGAAGCTCTTGGAGTGCCCGTCTAAAAAAGAAGAAAAAGAGTCAGTATATGCATAAAACACAACTCCAAAAAGAGCAAAAGTTTCGAAGCCAACCAAGGGTGCCCCCTTGTTGGGGGAGTCGGTTGAAGACTGTTGCATGATGGAGGCCCGCAACATGGCCGCCGCAGTCTTGGAGGCGGTAATTTTGCTCATGGCGTCCGCTACAATAACAAATAGCAAAATTAATAAAAAGACCAAGTAAATAATGCATGGAAAAAACAGAGTATTCGACAGGCCGGCTACCTCTTGAGCACCGACTGCTGAGGCCACAGGCGGCCAAAAAGTACTCGTCATAGAGCCATTTGAAGCTCGGGACGCAGTGTAGGGGTACTTGCTCTCGTACCCCTGAAGTAGAGTTCACCCTAGACTCTACTTTGAAGAGTCCTTTGTCTAGGATCTCTTTTTTAGCCTTGGGAGGAACAGGCGGCATGCTGCGGCCGCCTGCAAGAAGAGGCGGATTCCTATTCCACCTGTTGAAGCGCTTGTTCAGCTCTGTGTCTGAACTCTCAATAATAAGGAAGGTGTTCCGCCAATCCTTCCACTTGTTCGCTTTACCTCTTGTCTTGAGGTAACCCCTATGGCTCGTCAATTGATACCAGCCGGTACCGCCTGACTTAGGGGTCCGGCTAAGATAGTTCATGTGGAAGAAAGCCTCAAAGTTTGGCTCCACCCCGTGCAGTTCGCACCCGTCCACATAGCCGAGTACGTTGACCCAGGAGTTTGGGGCTAACTGCCATAACCCCAACTCATACCCATCCAATATCCGCTGAACAGCCGGATGTAGTGGGAAGCGCAGCCCAGCCTTGATGGCCGCCTCATAGCAGCCAAAGCAGGCGCCATCATAGCTAGTACCAGCCGGCCAGACGACTGTGTCTTCTGGATCCGGCACGAACACTAAAAATCCGGGGCCCATTGTGTGGTTTGCGATAAAGCTCCCCACTTTCTCTTGCATGGCCGTGATCCGGCCCTGAGGTACCGTGCAGTAGTAGGGGGTATTTTGCTCTCGGTGAGAGGCGGATGGCTCCACCCAATTGTCCCCCTTCTCAACTGCGTGAGAAAGCCTCGCCTCTTGTAGGCGACTGTTTTTCTCTTCTGTGTCCAGAGAAGCATGGCCAGAAGAGCTAGACTCGGATTCGTCCTCTGACGAGTCCGAAGAGGACGACTCCTCCCCTCTCCCAGAGGGGCCCGCCTCCTCTCCCTTAAAGGGAGCAGGAGAGAATGTAGAGTTAACTGTAAAATGGGAAGGGGTCACTTTGACTCCTCCCTCAGAACTGCCGGCTTTCAAGCCGCTTTGTTTCACTTCCACATCTGGCGCCTGGTCAGATGTTTCACTAATCGGCACCCTGTGGGAGGAGCCGTCTGAGTTTGAGATCCTGGCAGTCTTTTTTGTTCTGGCCATCATGTTCTGCATAGACACAGATACAGTCGGACTTTGTATAAAGGGCAAAGATGGGTCCAGAAAAGGGCAGGCGGCACTCCTAGTCCTAGATTCAGCCGTCCCCGGTGACCGGCTGATCACTAACTTAGGTCGTGTCGTGTGCTTCCGTGGTGCCATTTCAAAAAAGAATAAAATAAAGAGAAAATTAAGAGTAAGAGAACCGACGGTTACCTGAACTAGTGACGTTGATGGAGTTCTGAAAATCCTTTGCAGTCGGCTTGTCAGAGCAGGCGGTAGGCAGAAAGGGTCCAAAGTGTCAGAGCAAGTTCAGGGGTCCGAATTTTCTCTCACAAAGTTCTCAAGTGTGAAAATGACCGAAGTCAACACTCCCTTATATAGGCGAAGTGAGAAGGCGAAGGGTCACTTCCAAAATTCAAAATTTGGGCGGGAGAATCTCTCGGCCTTTCGCCAAGTGACACCTGTAGCAGGTCGTCGCCTGTCACCGTGCGACACCTGTCACAGGTAACACGTGACCCGTCACGTGCCACCTGTGAGGGGCAAATGATTAGGGGATTTTGCTCCCACCAATCGGAATGCGCCACGTGGGCCAATCAGGTCCTGCCAAGTGTCCCCCAGTTGGACCTCTCAGGGCCTGCCACGTGGCACACTCTTATTCGTCCACCGTGGACCTATTATGTCATGACACGTGGCATACTCCATGCCTAATGGAGAAGTCGGCCACCTAGGCCCAACTTCCGAGGGAAGCCCAATCAGCCCAAGGTTAACCTAAACCTAGGGTTGGCACGTTTCCCGAGGTTATAAATACCTCCCTTAATCCTCATTAACGCAGATTACGCAGATTACACACATTAAACACTCTCACCTGGAGAGACCCAACCACTTTAATTTCCGCAGTAATTACTCCTTAATCAAGTACTAACTTGACCGTCGGAGGCGGAGCTCCTACCACAAGGAGTCTCCGTTTGTTTTGCAGGTACAGGCGCACGGATCCAGTCTCGGAATTGTAACTCTCCCGCAGGACATCAGAAAACCCCGAAACAATTTGTGCGATGTCCGGAATGTTAACTCGGTATATTTATGTTAAAAGTGATTGATATTATAAAAAATAAGAAGGTGATAAAAAATAAAAATTAAAAATCATAAGAAGCAAAATACTACTACGTATAATTGAAATTAGGGATGTCAACGGGCCGGGGCGGGGCGGATTTTGGCATTCCCATCCCCATCCCCGCCTCACATTTTCATCCCCATCCCTATCCCCATGGCGGGTCTGAAAATAATCCCCATCCCCGCCCCGGCGGGTCCAACTCTAAAACCACCCCCGCCCCATCCCCGCTAATTCCCCGCCCCATCCCCGCCAATTCCCCGCCCCATACCCGCCAACTTAGTATCGAGAAAAGCAACTGTCTTTCAAGTGTCAATTGAAACCCTGCAGAATTCATAGTAGACCAATGAAAAAGTAGCAGTGCATACAAATCCCATTAACTCAAATCCAACAAAAACCACTGCAAGATCCACCATTTTCATAAAGTGCAACACCTTAGGCATACTACATATTAAAAAAAAACTTAAAATTAGTAGTACATAAGAGAAAAAAAAAAAAAACAGTAACTCCAAATTGTCCAAAGTCCAAATATTAAAAATACTACAAGTCTACAAATATTCAAATACATAACAAGAAATTCATTAGGCCTTGAATTATTCGGTGCAAAGTCCACTTGTTCCAGAATCGATATCACATGTTTCAAATCCTTCCTCTAATCCTCCCACTAATTTAGCATATTCATCATCCTTAAATTCTCCAGAATCTGCAAATACAATGTGAATTAATTAAAATAAATAAATAAATAATATTATTAATTAAATAAAATTTTATTTTAGCTATTTACTTTTAGAAGCAGCCCATATCCAATTTTGAGTACACATCAAAGCTTCTACAGCTTCCGGTAAAAGCCGACTACGATAAGGATTAAGAACCCGACCACTTGTGCTAAATGCAGACTCTGATGCAACAGTAGAAACAGGAATGCTCAATATATCTCGTGCTATTTGCTGAAGAATGGGATATGTGCCTCCATTTGTCTTCCACCAGTTAAGAATATCAAAATCTTGGACTAGAGGCACATTAGCAGCATCTAAATACTTATCCAAATCTGATATTTCATGACTTGAGTCCTTATCTTGTTGCAAAAATTCTGCAAATTCTTGCATAAAGGTCTCTTCATTGGATTTGCTACTACTACCCAAATCAAAAGCTTGTTGGCTGCTACTACCTTGAGTTTTACCATCTTAGACCCATATTCATCAACCAATCTTCGTAGAAGATCACTAATTCTACCAACCTCAATTTCAAAGTCATGCTCATCAAAAAATTTTGCAAAATAAAAGCGAATAAGAGCCATTTTGTATCTAGGATCTAGTATTGTTGCCACTCCCATTAAACCATTCACACTAGCCCAATTCTTGTTATATTTTTGTAACATAATGTCGGCCATTTTCCTTACATAATCATGAGGAGATAAAAGCCAACCAGAAATAGCAATTTTTAAAGCACAAATTTTAGGAAAATAAAGATTGGTTGTAGGGTAATTTGTTCCTGAAAAATTAAGGGTAGTTTTACTAAACACTTCCAAATGTTCACATATTTTTTCAACTTTTTCCCAATCTTCAGGGGTCGGTGGATTCTTATATAAATTATTACGAGCACTTAAAACAACAAACACTTCTTTATAACTAGTAGCAATAGAAAACATTTCATAAGTAGAATTCCACCGGGTTTTGCAATCAAGTGCTAACTTTCTACTACACTCAGGAGCTATTTGCTTAGCCACTTGTTCAAACCTTTGTACTCTCTTATCAGAAGCAGTCCAAAACACAACACTATCCCTGATTCTTTGAACACCATTTGATACCACAGCACTTAAACCATCTTGAACAATCAAATTTAATATGTGAGCACAACAACGCATATGAAAAAAATCACCTCGTAATAAAAGTGAGCCATATGGAAACACTCCTTTCAAAATTTCCATCATTGCATCATTAGTTGAACAATTATCCACGGTTATAGAAGACAACCTAAGATCAAGATTCCATGATTGAATGCTTTCTTTCAAAGCATCAGCAAGAACCTCAGCAGTATGAGGGGCGGGGACATATAAAAACCTACCAAAACCAATGAAAATAACATATATTATTTGTCTATTCAATACTATTGTGGATATATGGGCTCATTATTATCATCCATCATCATAACTTATAATTCTTATGATTTTAAATTTCACACAAAAAACTATAGCAATACAAAGACAACCAAAAAAAATAAACAAGTTATAAGTAACCAGAAAACGATACCTTATGATCCGACTTTGCAACTTCCATGTATTATCAATAAAATGTGAGGTGACCGCCATATAACCTTTTCTCTGGTTGTCAACTGTCCACATGTCAGTAGTTAAGGCAATCTTACTCTTTGCTTTCCTCAACAAGGTTGCAACACTCTCCTTCTCAAGCTCATATCTTTTCATAATATCTTTTCTAGTTGTGTTGCGAGACGGCACTTTAAATCCAGGTTGGAGTGTCTTGCTATATTTTCTAAAACCAATATGCTCAACCATGCTAATTGGATACTCATGCAAAATAATCATCTCTGCCAAGTCTCTTCTTCCATCTTCTTAGTGGAATTCGTAAGGAGCCAATGTCATCGTGTCATTCTTATCATTCAAGTTTTTTTTTTGTACCAAGCGTTCTTGTTTGTCGAAGATCTTGACATACTCTCTTTGGACATATTTTTATATGATCTTTCAAATGAGTAGTTCCTGCTTTTGACCCACCAGCAAGTAGCTTGGAGCAATGGTTGCACTCAGCTTTTATCACATCACCAACTCTCTTTCTCTTAAATTCAGACCACACTGCCGAAGTATGCCTACTAGTAATTGGTAGGAGAGAAGGATCGGAATTAGTCTCCTGAGGACTTTCATCATCATCTATTGCAATTGGAGTATTACTAGCGGAAGTGGGAACACTAGCATTATTCTCATTTTTAGATGCCATTCTCCCCTATAAAAATTAAATAAAGACAATTAATGCACTAAACAATTAGCCATATTCATACAAATCATGTCAAATCTATAAACTAACAACAACAGCAAAAGTAGAAACCGAATTATCTAGTTTATAATATCTTGTATTACTACATTAACAATACATAATAAACAGTATGATATAGTTTAAATAAACAACTCAAATGAGAAGATTTGAGATAGATAAATTTACAAATTAATTTATGATTTGATCAACTGCAAATAGGGCAGAGCACTAGACCATTCTCATTACAATCAGGGCATCTCATCACAACAGACCTCTGAATACTATCACTACTAACATAATTATTCTTACCAATAACATTTTCCTGATTATCATCATCAACCTCTTTCACAACCACAACCAATATTTTATGTCCTAGATTTTGCAATGAACAAAATACAGAAACTAAATGAACAAACACAATGCCAAAAGAATTTATTCATAATTAATAAGAAAAAGATGACAGAAACATGTAATAACAGACACAGTTGTCTTAAACTTTCCCTACTTATACATACATAGCTTTAATCAAGTAATACCCATGAGAAACCATTAAACAGCTAGTAGCTGTAATAGCAAGCATTGAACTATTGCAACAAAGCTAACAACTCATTCGTATAAAATCAAGAATCAGAACAAATCAAACATCAACATCATAAACAACTAATTAACGCTAACATCATAAATATCAACATCAGAAACAACAACTTCAACGTATTACGTATTCAACATTATAAAATCAGAAATCACAACAGAATACCGGAAAATTAAAAGATAATAATGCGAAAACGTTTACCTAAATCGAATAGAATTGAAGAATTGCAGAGCGTTGAGACTTGAGAGGAGAGATTTGATCGGAGCGGCGAGATTAACTTAATACAATTGAATTCAATTGTAAAAAAACAGGGAAACAAAGTTAATACAATTGAATTCAAGTAGATCAAACAAAAACGTAAAAGTTTATCAAATAAATTGACGAGAAATATACCGAGGTTGAAGACGAAGATCCGATTGCACACGAGGTTGAAGAAGAAGAATCGAAGAGACTGAGAGGCGACTGACCATGTGAGTGTGTGTGACCATGTGAGGAAGTAGTTGAGAGGAGAGATTGAGAGGAGAGGCGAGTCAGGCACTCAGGCGACTGAGAATTAGGGTTTTTGTTTTTGAGAATGAGGGTGGGCAGTGGGTTGGATGGGTTCATGGGTATTGGGTAAGTCAGTAAGTGTGTTAGTAAGAATTAGGACAATTTTTTTTATTGCATTTATCTAACGCGGGTATGGGGTCGGGTATGGGGCGAGGCGGGGCGGGTACGGGGTGGGTCAGGCGGGGCGGGGCGGGGCGGGGCAGGTATGGGGCGGGTCTAGACGGGGCGGGTATTACATAAAAACCATCCTCGCCCCATCACCCATGGCGGGTATGGATTTTAGACCCATCCACTACTAGAAAACAGTCAATCAACGACGGAAAAAATCCGCCGGAAAACCCTGAAAATCCGTCGGAAATGCCAATTTCCGACGGACTTCCGTCGGAAAGCGTTGTCGGAAGACCCTTTGTAGGTATTTTGCGATACTCCGTCGGAAAGGTCTATTCCGACGGAATTTCCAACGGATTTTGTTCTGTCGGCGCTTTTGTTGACTTTCAATGAAAATCCGTCGCAAGGTTCCGATGGAAATTTCCGTCGGTGGGGGAGATTTTCCGACGGAAAATTCCGTCGGAGGCAGTATTTTCCGACGAAAAAATCCGTCGGAAAAAATAAAAAAAAGCCCCCCACCCACCTGCCCAGACCCACCCCCGCCACCAGCCCACCACCACCCACCCCCCCCACCACAGACACACCACACACCCACCCCTATCCACCCAGACCAGCCCACCCACCACACCCACCCCTGCCCAGAACAACCCCCACCCACACCCACCCCACCTGCCCAAAACAACCTCTACCCACACCCATCCACACCAGCCCACCCACCCACCACACCCACCCAAACAAGCCCACCCACCACACCTACCCAGACCAGCCCACCCACCACACCCATCCCTGCCCAGACACCCCCACCTACACCCACCCACCTGCCCAGAACAACGTTAACCCCCAGACCACCCACCAACACCGACGCACACCCACCCACCCCACCGTACTTCACCTACCCAGAAAAAACCACCACCACACCGAGAAAAAAAAGAAAAAAAACGAAAAAACGCAATAAAATCCAGAACAACCAAATCGAAACAAAAACCAAAAATCCGAATAAACCAAACCCAGATTCAAACAAAAAAAATCGAAAAAAATAAACAAAACCAATTGAAATCGAACAAAATAAATAAAACATACAATTAACTTCTGAAATTAATATAAAAAAAATTACAATTATATCAAAAATTAATTATAATCAGAATTGTTTAAAAAAAAAACCTAGATCTAAATGTTGTTGTTGTTGTCGTTGATGCGTGCTAGTGTATTCCGTCGTTGCGGTGGTTGTTGTTGTAGTGATAAGCGGTGGTGTGGTTATTTAACGAGGGTTAAATCGGTCGCTACAATCTAACTCTCAATCAAACAATACTTATACGAACACCCTATAACCAAGTACAATGGCAAATAAAGGTTCGGTCCACGAGGAACGAGAGTAATTGCAAATCAATCTTAAACCTAAGCTAGTTCGAAATCAATGGAAAATGGTGTTCTAAAATACTACTAATAAGATGGGATAAACCAGATAAACTAAGACACTAGGGAAGACGGGAATTCACCAAACCATCGGTAACTACGCAACAAGGAATCACAGAGACAAACGGGATATGCAAAGACTATATGTCTGATCAATATCATGAGGTAGGAAGACAACGGGCAATATTAAGCTTGGATTTCTCATGCACTTAACATTACTCGATACATAATCAAACCACATTCAACAATGAAATACTCAATTCACAATCTCTTGTTCAAATCAAGGATATCATGCAATCAAATTCAAGATTCTAGGTTAGCTACTCCTATTATAATGAATTAACATGCAATTGCATATAATCAATTTAATCACAATCCGTTTATCAAAATCAATCCTCAATTACATAGGTTACCTAGGCCGGGTTTCATCCCGAAACCCTAGCTAGGAGACTACTCACACATATTCATAATCAAAGCAATAATGAATTCCAAAAGCATAATAGATATAAACATGAATTCTAATTAAGGAATAATAAACCTTGATTAATAAACAAGAATGAATAATACCAATTGTATTAATGCGAATCAATGGAAAAGTTCAGAACTTTGATATCCGTCGTCAATGAATAATACAAAGAATCTTCACAAATCTTGCTTCAAATCAATCCAAGAAAACTAAAATCGCTAGAATAATCTCTAAGAAAACTAATGAATCTCTAATACTAAGAACGTTCTCCAATAACTCTCTACAAAGGCTCTCAAAAACTATCTCTAAAACTGTCTCCAAATCCCTCTTAAAGTCGGGCCTTATATACCTCTTCTAATTCAGAGAAGTCAAGCGCGCAGTTAACCCTGGATCAGCACGGCCGTGCTGTATTTGGCACGACCGTGCTAGCTTGTCAGTAGGTAAATCGGATTTCTTCTTCAATTTGGCACGGCCGTGCTATATATGGCACGGCCGTGCAGCTTCCTGGCACGACCGTGCTAAAAATGACACGGCCGTGCTGAATATGCTCTAGCACGGGGCTCATACTGAAGCTGACACGGGCACGGGCAACATCTGGCACGACCGTGCTAATGGCCTGCACGGCCGTGCTGGTGCGTGGATACTGACACGGCCGTGCTATTGGCTTGCACGGCCGTGCTGCCTTGCCTGGGGTTGCTTGCTTATAGGCCAGCAAGGGTGTGCCTATGGTAACACGGCCGTGCTGCCTGTGCTATGTAATCAATGCACGGCACTTGAACTTCCTTAACTCCTCGGACTTCGGTCAAGGCTAGCTCGGTTACGCATCAAGGGCTCGGGATCCGATTAAACTCGGTTGATATTACTTGAAAACACATTAAAAACAAACCGAAAACCCGTGAAGCACGTAATATGGGGAACGTAAGCATAACAAGGTAATAATCGGCCAAAACGGCCCCAAATACATCCAAAATCATCCTAAAATATGCTCTAAAGCGCGCCCTAAAGTGCGCTTGTCATTATTATCGTTGTTGTGTCGCGGTGGTGGTGTTGTCAAAGAAGGGGAAAGAAGATGAGAGAAGGAGGAGATCCAAGAAGAGGAGAGAAGGAGGAGATCCAAGAAGAGGAGAGAAGGAGAAGATCGAAGGGGAAAGAATGAGGAAAGGGGAGTTTGAGAGGAGAGAGAAAGAGAAGAAGAGGAGAAGAGGAGAGAGAAAGAGAAGAAGAGAGGAGGCGGGGAGAGAGAAGAAATGAATAGGGATGGGGGAGGGGGTCCGTATGTTTAGGGTTTTAATTTGTTTTGTTTTGTTTTTTTTTTCAAAAAAACAACATTCCGTCGGAAAATGGGTCAAATCCGTCGGAACATTCCGACGGAATTTTGTTCCGACGGAATTTTAATCCGTCGTAATTTTCCGACGAGTATAAAATCCGTAGGAAATTTATATGTTCCGACAGATTTAATTTCCCTCGAAATTTAAATGTTCCGACGGAATTTTCCGTCGGAAGATATTTTCCAAGGGAATATTCCGTCGGAAGAAGAAAGTTCCGAGGGAAAAAAATCCGTCGGAATATTTTCGAGGGATTTTCCGTCGCAACCTATATTTAGGGATTTTCCGTCGCAACCTATATTTTCCGACGGAATGTTCTGACAAACCCAAATTCCGTCGGAAATTAAGTCCGTCGGAATGATTCCCTCGGAAAACGGCCTATTTCTAGTAGTGATCCCCGCCAAAGCTAGACCCATCCTCGCCCCATCGGGGCGGGGATGGGGCGGGTCTCCTATTAGACCAGCCCCACTGACATCCCTAATTGAAATCATTAGTGTAAATAACAACTTTGATTGGCCTGGATAAACTTGGATAGAAAACTAACCAACCAACAGAAATTCTTGCGTGGACCTGGTCCACAATAATATTATTGTGGACCTAAGATTTATATACACGCAAAACTAACGTTATTTGTAACATAGTGACCGTAATTTTAACATAGTATCCTTATTTTTTTAGCATAGTAACCTTTATTAAAACTTGTGTGACATTTAATGTTATTTCTGTTTACATCCCAAAAAATTAACCTCTTATAACTTTTATAATGCCACAATCGCTTTTATTTCAACATAATAACTTTTATTTTAATGTAGTGACATTTTTTTTATTAATAAAACAATCATAGTATCTCTAATGTTAGTGGTCCACAATAAATTTGTGTGAACCAGGTCCATTTAAGAATTCGTAACCAATCAAATTGCAGCAAAAAAGTAGGAGGTTGTTATAAAATATTTGGTGGATGCCTACTATCCTTCTTGTACCACCCAGAATATTCTAAATCTAGGGTTTGTTGTTATCCAAGTAAACGAACCCTAATTATATTGTATGTATATATACCCCAATTATATGGAATAAAGATACGTATTACTTCTCGCTCAATCTCTCTCCTATTCCCTTTTTTTTATAATACGTTATCGGCATTAAAGCTCTAAACCATCAATTTGGATTAAAACCTAACCATCTAGATCAAGTTTCCGACGGACTTTTTCGGTGTCGGAAAATCACTTCCGATGACTGATTTTCGTCGGAAAAGGTCATTTTTTCTACAAAAACGTTTCCGACGGATTTCAGGGTGTTTTCGACAGAATTTTTCTTTCGGAAATCGGCCTATTTCTAGTAGTGTATTCAGCTTTATGGAACTCATGACAAAAACACTTTGGCTGAAGAATGCCATGTATCTATAATGTAATATAATTCATGTGGTTGTTAGTTGTTACCATATTTTGCAATAAAAATTAAAAAACTGAGTAGAACTATCAGCATAATGTTGTCAAGTTTCTCAGACGTGTTAAACTTGAGTGGCATCAATGCTCACCTTAGCTTGTGCACGTCAATCTATTTCATAACTTACTCTCAAGCCTCATCTTGATTCCTGATGGCCTAGCTCAGTGCCTCAGTTGCCACAGCGCGAATCTTTAGACATGTCAAATAATAAATTAGAAGTAAGGAAGTATTCCCCTTAATCTTGGGAACCTTTCGTCTCTAAATTCCCTTGATTTGTCAAACAATAGCCTGTCCGGGACAATTGCACTCCAACTGCAGGCGTTTGGGGGTTGCCCTTTGCAAGTAATTTTGGCATTTGTGGACAACCAAATATACGGATGATGTTTATCCAGGATTGCACTATGTACGTCAGTACGTACGTGAGTGTCGGGGTTGGATTCTACTTCGGATTTTGAAGAGTAGTCTGGCACTCTAGTGTTGAAACATTATTGGAGATATGCCTTATTTCAGTTCGTGGATGATATCATGAACAAAATTTATGTGACTATATACATGCTCAGGTTGCAGAGAAAATCTCAACTATAACGTGTAATCACATTAGAGACGTTCTGTGTAGTTTGATTGGATTTGAGTTTGTGTTGAAAAATAGGTAACCTATTTGTGTGCCCATGCATTGACTTGTTTCATTAAGAAGAATATCAGAGATTTTGCTCTTCATACAATTGGAAAATACAAGATCATATGTTAAATATATTGACAAAGTAGTTCTACATTTTGTTTCATTTTATTTACAACACTTTTTATTTTATACTTGTTAGAGCTTATTTCAGTCATTGATATATTTAATATCAATAACAATTAAAAAAAATTGATTTAATGACCATTATAAGTTGTGGCATATCCAAGTATCCAAGAAGACCATGTTTTTCTCGTTATAATAATAATAATAATAATAATAATAATAATAATAATAATAATAATAATAATAATAATAATATAATAATAATAAGAAGAAGAAGAAGAAGAAGAAGAAAAGATATGGTTTCATTCCCTTCTCCTTTTCTTCACTTAGGGAATTAGATAAGGAGGTTGTTGCGTTGCTGAAGCAAGTTCAGAGGTTCTCGACGACACAAGACATTGGGGCTCGTGCTGCAGCTCATATCTTCACTAGGGTAGGCTTTGCTATAGCTAGAGGAGTGGGGGCCCAGATTGTTTCTCGGCTTCCCACTAATTTATTGTAGGTTGTATGACTTTGTCTGTTTTTGAGATAATAATAATAATAATAATAATAATAATAATAATAATAATAATAATAATAATAATAATAATAATCTGACTTCGTTCCTGGTCGTGTCGTGTCGGCTGCGGCTCAGCGGAAGCGGGACAAGTATGGGGCGCGTTGCAGGGCTATTGGCTATGTTTTTCTTCCTTTCTCCTTTTCTTCATTGGGGGAATTGGAGAAGGATGTTGTTGCATTGCTGAAGCGGATTCAGGCGTTCGCTAGGACTCATGATATTGGTGCTCGTGCGGCTGCTCACATCTTCAACAGGATTGGGTTCGCTATAGCTAGAGGGGTGGGGGCCCAGATTGTATCTCGGCTCCCCACTAATTTCTTGTAAATCGTTTGATTTTGTAGGTTTTTGATGATAATAATAATAATAATAATAATAATAATAATAATAATAATAATAATAATAATAATAATAATAATAATAATAATAATAATAATAAAAGAACCGTATTTCTCCATAGCCATAATCACCGAAAGTAGTCAATATAAATGAACAAATCAAAAGGCTGCATGTATAAAAAAACGGAATATATATACTCCTGAACTTTTTGGAATTTATCATATACCCCCGTGTTTTTCACAAAAATACATCATATACCCTTGATGAATAATGATTAATAACTTCGTTAGTCATTAGGGCTAATTATGACCCGAAATCACCCTAAATACATTCTCCTACCTTTGAAACCACCCTAATTCATTTTTCCCACCCCAAAACCACCCCAATTTTTTTTTCTCATCATCAAAATCAATCATACGGATATAGTTAGGGGATTTGGAATGGTTTTGGGGGTTGAAGAAAGGAGAGGAGTGGATTCGTGGATGGAGCGAGAGATTAGGGTGGTTTCCACTTATCTTATTATCATTAGGGGTATATGGTGAATTTTTATAACAATTCAAGGGTATATTATAGTTAATTTAAAAAATTTCAGGGGTATATGGTGAATAAACAAAAACCTCAGGGGTATATGGTGAAAAAACCGTATAAAGATATAGAGGAAACATATAATGGTTTGAAGACATTGGACATTGTTATATAAAATATTGAGAATTGAAAATAACAAGAAGCACCAGTGGTCTAGTGGTAGAATAGTACCTTGCCACGATACAGACTTGGGTTCGATTCCCGACTGATGCAAACCTGTGAAGAATTCTGCGCATGATGTGGCACTTTTTAGGGTCCGCCACCCTCTTTTGATCTACAAGAAGAAGCTAATGTGCATCTGAGCTTAACATTTTTTTACCTATTTTTAAAATATTTTTTTTATGTTACTCCGTACTAGGTAACAACGAACATGAGTAAGATATACATGTATGGGGATTTTGATTAATAGGCTCTCCAAGAAAACAACACGTGATAGAAATCAATACTCCATAGAATATTTACTTGTATAATTAAATTAGATAGAATATGAACACTATTGAAGTTCAAATAATACATTCATATATCCAACTATGAATAAAAATTCACTGCATTTTCAGATCATCATCCCCAAGTTTCACAACACAACTTGTTTCATTTAGTTTTTCAATCAAACAAAATTATTTATTTAGTTTTCTAATGAAATGCAAGTATAAGGTACAGGTCGGTGATTATTTCGTGTAGTAAGAGATCTTCAGTTTGTCCTCTCAAAAAAAGATCATTAGACTCTATGTCGACTACTTACATATAAGAAAATTTATTTGTCATTATAATTGTAAGTCACACGATATTTTCTATGTTAGGATTGGATCATACAAATACATAAATTATATACAAATATTAATTAGTATTATTTGAATTGCCCTTTCTAGTTGCAAAACTACTCCTCCAGGGCTTTAATTGAAAACACATGTATATTGTTTAAATTATGTTTACAACTCCCTTCGTTTCACGATGTTCTTTTAAAATAAAAACTGTAAACATGGTATTTATCGTACAGATAAGTGCAATCAATGTCAAGAGCTAAGTAATTGGCGAACATTAATAGGTGAAATATCAGTAATATTCCCATCAATTAGACGTTTAGCAATCACTGTAATAGTGGCTTCAGTTGGATGAACAGGGTCCCAAAATGCATACTTTGATCTATCACTGCAAACACTAGATGTTGGGTTACAGGGAATTAAATCCCCCAATAAACTCCCAACATCAGCGTTATGGCAACATGGTGAACCTATTATCTCCACACCTGTCATATTTCATCATATAACAAAATTTAGTTATCAAATTTGTATGATACAATTCAAAATTAAGGATGATATGTGGGTATTTTATTGCGGATTTCACAACATATTTGTTCTAATTGGAGTCGTTATGGATATGTTTTTGGCAGGTACACATTTATAGTAGACGAGTATGGATATCAAATACTATAAATAGTGGCTAGATGGTGGATTTGGAATCATAAATACCCACTTCATACCCAACTATTTCTCCAATAATTGAACTGATCCCCACCTTACATCACAATTATTTTATAATTTTATAGATATAGATATAAATATTCAAAATTAAGGATGATAGGTGGGTATTTTATTGTGGAATTCACAACATACATGTATGTGTGAGAAGTAGATATCTTCTTAGGTGGTGGAGCAGGTGTGAATTTAGATCTATACTTACTTGGACGGATATGGATGTTGGATTATACCAACCATGTTAATTTTTTTGGTCCGGTATAAGAGAGGGGGTTTCCAAGCCACACCCACTCCGCTTGTTTAAGTTGTCATCCTTATTCAAAAGACTATTCACTTCTTAAGTTTAATTTTTTTTTTCTTTTTTTGACGGGTTCTTAAATTTAATCTTGCCTATATATGCTGAGGACATTGATATACATGCACTATACACATCCCAATTGTAGCAAACTTAAGTGTGCAAAAACATTGTCGAACTTTAGTTTTAAATTTACAAAATAAATAACTAAATGACATATATATGAATCTAAAAACATACCATATGATCGGTAATTATAGACGAGATCGGTAAAAATGCCATAAGCATCTCCATAAAGGAACTTAGATCCCTTAAGGTTGTTGTTTAGCCCTGTAAGAAGGCTCTTTAATTGGACATTATATAATTGAGCTTGTTGATTAGGGTACGCAGCACATTGATTTCCCAAACATACAATTATTCTTCTCTCAAACGGGGTGCAACCAATTTGTGGAACATTTGTCACTAATATTTTCCTAGCACCCATATTATAAAGCCTCTGTTCAATATCACATGAACCAACATTAGCTCAAACAGACATTATTTTAGAGATGGTCCATAAATCTAACATTGTACATTTGTACTAGGAAGCAATATAAACACCGTCGTTTAAACTAGTATGTATGAGAGTTAATTAGTTATAGAAAGACTAGTATATTAACTATTATGTTGTATTTAAAAAATCACGTGAGTTACGTGGTAGTAGAATTAACATATTGGATTTATCTCTAATTTAAATACTATAAGAATTAATAGTCTAATAACTATTAGTAAAACAGAAAGATTTGATATAATGAAAATATTCATTATAACTAATTCAATTACATTTTACATTATATTTGTATATTATTGATAATTCTTAGTCAAGATCAGTGTATAAGTATGCAAAAGTCAGAGTGATGCACTTATCAAAAAATATATAAGTATTATAACAAAGTAACAATAAACCTAATTTTTGCCAAAACGGCTAGTGCTCCCAGTTTGCTAATTAATGACATTCTAACTTTAATTCTTTTATAGAAAATCATGGTAGAATTTTCATTAACGAGGTATTATTCGTTCACTGCCTAGAACTTTTAATTAGTATGTCCTCAATAATAACAGGTAAGTTTATTGTATATGTCTCACCGTAAGTTGTAGTCTAAATTTAGATATCATGGTATCTATGAAAGCGTCAGGCTGCATCAATATATGACCTCTGATAATAACTGGAAGTAAGTAATTAGCAATGAAATCATTGGCACCAATTACTACGGAAAAAAAGGCTTTATTCATAAGCTCGTTTGTTGCTGCTTCTCCTATTTGAGCGATGATATCTTGATTTGTATTTGCAAAATTATCTAGTTGCGCATCAAAATTTATCCTCCCAATCTAGCATGTGTGACATGTTTATAGATTAGTACATATCTTAGTCTAAAATAACACAATTGAAATTGATGACTCCACCTTGTTATTTCGTTTATATTCTTACTTAGTTTTATTTTGGATGATGGAAGTCAAAATGATTAGTCAATGTTTATTTAATATGCTAATATGATTGGTTTATTTATCTTAGCTTATTTCATGATTCTGTCAAGTTATATTCGAAAATGTCCTGTTAAGCATGCTGACCCATTCGTATTTAGCATGCTGATCCATTCGTATATTATCCTTTATGTAACTGATTTTATCTTTATGTTTCTAAGACAATATTTTCTGTCAAATGTATTTATTTATCTAGCTTATCATTTATCTTATTTGGCTGACTTGATAAGTTTTCTGTTTAAGATAAATATTATTGTTACTTGTGCTTGCTGACCTGGTTTTTAGGAAGCTAAGTATGCTGTAACAGAATGATAGCTGGAAGATAAACGTTGAATTCAAAACAGCTTTGAAGTTTGAATTTGAAAGCTTCGAAAATTCTGGAGTTTGTTAAAGACCCAGAGACTGCTGGCAACGTTTTAAAGTCAGCTTCAAAGCCTTATAAATAGCATGGAGATCAGCCGATTTTATTATCTAAGTCCTTCAAGAAATCTTGTGCTATTCTAAGAGTTTTTATTCTCTCGTTGTTTACTACTTTTTATTATTTAAAAGTGAGGGAAAAATTCGAGTGTTCACTTGTGCCAAACATTGTAATTTTGAGTGATACACTTCGTAGTAAAGTTATAATGCTCGAAGTTGTTTGAGTGTGTTAGCTTTTATTTCTAGGATTTGAGTGTCTAAGGTGTAGTGGGAAATACTACGGAAAGAAGATAGTGAGATCTTCTAGGTTGCTTTAGAACTCTAAGGGAAGAAATAAAAGTTGGTTAAAATCCTACGGGTTGGACAACCCTAGGCGGAGACGTAGGCCTTTGTGCTGAACTTCGTAACAATTCCTTGTGTTCATTTCTGTTTTTATTTTTTGCCTTGTTCTTACTTTCGTTCTTTGTTTTAAACAGTTTTTAGCAAAATCCAAAACAAACGTTTATAACCTTCTGCTTACTTACTGTTTTATTTTAAATAGTTTTCAAAGTTCTGATTTGTAAAACAGAGATCAGTTTATTCCGCCCTGTAACTGATCTCAAGGCCTTGACATTTTCTGTTTTGCGAAAAACGCCCATACTCTATTCAACCCCCCCCCCCCCCCTTCTAGAGTATTAATATGTTTATTCCATTACCATTGTGATCCTTTCATTTGGTATCAGAGCAGGTATTCACGTAAAGATCTAACAATCTGTGAAGATGAATTCAGTTGGTGATGGAGGCTTCGCTCAAGGTCGATCCGCAAATCGCCCTCCTCTCTTTTGTGGCAACAACTTTGCTCATTGGAGGTCGTTGATGCAAATGTTCGTGATTGATCAAGACCTTGAACTCTGGGAGATTATCAAGAAGGGTCCTAAAGTTCCTATGAAGACCACTGAAAGTGGAGTAGCCGTTCCCAAGAATGATGATGAGTTCAACCAAACGGATCTTGAAAGTGTTGCAAAGAATTATCGTGCTATGAACTTGCTGTATTGTGGACTAGATGCTAATGAATTCAACCGTGTGTCTACATGCAAAAGTGCCAAAGAGATATGGGATAAGCTCGTGGTCACATATGAAGGAACAAGCCAAGTCAAGGAGACCAAAATCAGCATTTTCCTTCGACAATATGAACTTTTTAAAATGCTTTCTAATGAATCTATTAAAGAAATGTTTACTAGATTCACTCAAATTATTAACAATCTTGATTCTCTTGGCAGATCTTTCTCGAATGAAGAAAAAGTGATAAAGATCATTCGATGTCTTCCAAAAGCAAAGTGGGGTCCTAAAGTTACTGCAATTGAAGAAGCTCAAGATCTAAAAATCCTTCCTCTTGATGATCTATTGGGAAAATTAATTACCCATGAAATGTCCTTTGATGAAGAAGATGGAGAGCCTGCCTCATCCACAAAAGGGCTAGCTCTCAAAGCCAAGAAAGAAGAAGAGATAGAGGAAGATTCGGATGATGATGATGATGATGATGATGAAGACCCCTTTGCTCTTCTCTCAAGAAGTCTTACCAAAATCCTCAAGATGAAGAAGAAGTTCTCAAAAGAAAGAAATCATGGAAAATCTGATCGATACAGCAATCGCCAAGAAAAGCCTAAGGGAAAGACATACAATAAACTCAATACCTTGAAATGCTATGAATGTGGTGAAGAAGATCACCTTGTACGATATTGTCCTCAAAGAAAGAAGTCTAAGCCCTACAAAAAGGAATTCAAGAAAAAGGCTATGGTAGCATCTTGGAGTGATTCTAGTGATTCAGATGATGATGATTAAGCCAACCTATGTTTAATGGCAGAAAAAGACACTTCAAAAGAGGAACATCTTCAGGTAATTGTAAACAACCTTATGTCTAGTCCTTCAAATATTCTTTCTGAATTCTTGCATAATATGATTATCAATGAGGAAAGCTTGATTCAAGAGTCAAAAATTTTGAAAGAAAAACTCAGTACGCAAGTTAAAGCTACTGAAAATTTAACCAAAGAAGTTTCTGTTTTAAAAGAAGCTAATACAGCTCTCGAAAACAAGGTCAAAGATTCTGATTCTCAGATCAAGGCCTTGAAAACCGAGAACAGTGTTTTGAAACAAAAACTTACTTCTCTGAACTACTGTAATTACAGTCTTGAAAACGAGAAGAGAAGTCTTTTTGAAAAGTGTTCAAATCAGCAAAGTCTTTTAAATAAACTTTCAAATTCTGAAAATAATTTTGACAAAATTTTGGACAAAGCTCGAGGATCCAGAGACAAAACTGGACTTGGTTTTAACAAATATCTTGACAAAAAGAAACCTACTGTTTTTGTTAAAGCCAAAGGAAGTTTTAATGGTCCTACTTGTTTTTATTGCTGCAAAAAGGGTCATACCAAGCTTACCTGTCCTCTCAAAAGGAAAGATCCTCATATTATCAAAAATTCATTTCCTTACTTTACTCGAGACCAAATTAAGCAAATCTGGGTAGTTAAGGGAACTAGACCACCAAACATGGTTTATCCCGAATATGACTCCAAATTTGCAGTTTGGTCTAGAAAGGTTTGATAATTTGTTGTTTTGCAAGAGAGCTTGAAAAAGAAAGATTATAGATGGATTTTAGATAGTGGATGTTCTCGGCACATGAGTGGAAATTCTGCTCTATTCTCTAAGGTTGAAACTAATCTATGTGGAACAATAACCCTTGGAGATAAAAAGAAGTGCAATATCGTTGGCATTGGTAAAATTGGAGGTGATGCATTTAACTCCATTGATGATGTTTATCTAGTTGATGGATTGAAGTACAATCTTTTAAGCATCTCTCAATTGTGCGACAAAGGCAATGAGGTAATATTTGATAATGAAAAATGTGAAGTGCGTGACAAAGGTGGTAAGATCATTCTAACTGCTCCTAGAAATAATGATGTGTATTCGTTTCATTCTAATCTTGTTGAAAGTTCTAGTCTAAAGTGTCTCAAGGCCCTGACTGAAAATACAAGGCTTTGGCACAGAAGACTTGGACATATTAACATGCATACTATGAAAAAGCTGTCCATACAGAGCTTAGTGCGTGGCTTGCCTGAATTAAATTTCAAAGAAAAAGGGTTGTGCAAAGCATGTGCTAAAGGTAAACAGGCTAAAGGCTCTTTTAAGACCAAAAAGGTTGTAAGTACCTCTAAACCCCTTGAACTTTTACATATTGATTTATGTGGTCCTATGCGTGTCAAAACTCCAAAAGGAAAACAGTATATCCTTGTGGTTGTTGATGACTATTCTCGTTTTACTTGGGTTTCATTTTTAAGAGAAAAATCAGAAGCTTTGTTAGAGTTTTCAAAAATTTGCAAAGAAGTTCAAACTGAGAAAAACCTACCTGTGGTAGCTGTGAGAAGCGACCATGGTAGAGAATTTGATCAAATCAATTTTGAAAAGTTTTGCTCTAAATATGGTATTTCTCACAACTTTTCAGCTCCAAGGACACCTCAACAAAATGGGGTTGTGGAACGCAAGAACCGCACCCTTGAGGATTTGTCCAGGACCATGCTTTTGGAAAATGCTTTACCAAAATACTTTTGGGCAGAAGCTGTAAACACAGCTAACTATGTTTCAAACCGTTGTTTAATTCGCCCTATTTTAAAGAAAACTCCATATGAGCTTTTCAAAGGAAGGAAACCCAATATAGCTCATCTTAAACCATTTGGATGTACTTGCTTTGTTCATAATAATGGCAAAGATAACCTTGGGAAATTTGATGCACGTAGTGATGAAGCTATTTTCTTGGGATACTCTTCTGTCTCTAAAGCATATAGAGTCTTTAACAAGCGAACTAAGCTTGTTGAAGAAAGCATACATGTTATTTTTGACGAATCCGAAAAGGATACTTTGAGTGAAAGTTTTACAGGTCTAAGGCTGAACAGATATGAGGAACCAGAAACAGATGATGAAAGTGATAAAGAAGCAGCAGAGGCTCCAGCAATGCGCCCTACCCTGAACATCCAAGAACCCATTCAAACCACAGAAGAATTAAATCAATTCTCTGTTTCTCCTCCTCAAAGCCCTGAAAGCTCATCTCAAGACCTTGAAACTGAACCTGAACCTGAATCTAGCCAAATTTCATCTCATGGTCTTGAAACAGTACTCCAAGAACCTCCTGCTACCCCCTAATTAATGCGCAGAAAATTCAAACATGCCTCATCTCATCCTCTTGATAAAATTATCTCTGACCCAAAATCTGGAATCCAAACCAGAGCAAACTTAAAGTCTCTTTGTGCCTTTCATGCCTTTGTTTCCCTTGTTGAACCAAAAAATGTCAAAGAAGCCTTGCATGAACCGGATTGGATTATTGCTATGCAAAGTGAGCTAAATGAGTTCGAGAGAAACAAAGTCTGGAATTTGACTCCAAGGCCCAAAGGAAAATCAGTAATTGGAACAAGATGGGTTTTCAGAAACAAGTTGGATGAAAATGGTAAAATTGTTCGAAATAAGGCAAGGTTAGTAGCTCAAGGCTATAATCAAGAAGAAGGTATTGATTATGAGGAAACTTTTGCACCTGTTGCACGTATGGAAGCAATCAGAATTTTACTTGCTTTTGCATCCTTTATGCGTATTAAACTATTTCAAATGGATGTAAAATGTGCCTTTTTAAATGGTTTTCTAAAAGAGGAAGTTTATGTAGAACAACCTCCTGGTTTTGAAAATGAATCTTTTCCTGACCATGTTTACAAACTTGATAAAGCTTTATACGGTCTGAAACAAGCCCCAAGAGCTTGGTATGAACGTTTATCAAAATATCTTTTGGAAAACGGTTTTAAACGTGGTCAAGTTGACAAAACTTTATTTGTTAAAATCAAAGCAAGTAACTTACTGATTGTGCAAATTTATGTTGATGACATTTTGTTCGGTGCTACTAATGATTCCCTTTGCAAGGAATTTTCTGAGATAATGTGCAGGGAATTCGAAATGAGCTTAATGGGTGAACTCAATTTCTTTCTTGGATTGCAAATCAAACAAGATAAAGGAGGCATCTTTGTGAATCAAGGCAAATATACTAGAGAGCTCCTTAAGAAATATGATATGCTACAATCCAAAGAAGCAAAAACTCCTATGAGTTCATCACTATCCTTAGACAAAGATGAGAATGGTAAATCAGTAAATCAAAAGCAATATCGAGGTTATAAAGTAGACAGAAAAAGTACTTCAGGTTGCTGCCAATTTCTTGGATCATCTCTCATAAGTTGGCACTCTAAGAAACAAAATTCCGTAGCTTTATCAACTGCAGAAGCTGAATACATTGCAGCCGGTGCTTGTTGTTCACAAATATTGTGGATATCTCAACAGCTTAAAGACTTGGGCCTTAATTATACAGGAATTCCTTTAAAGTGTGATAATACCAGTGCTATATCAATTGCTAAAAATCCTGTGCAGCACTCTCGAACCAAACATATTGATGTTCGACATCACTTCTTAAGAGATCATGTGGAGAAAGGTGATATTTCTATCTCTTTCATTCCTACAAATTTTCAAATTGCTGACATTTTTACTAAGCCTTTGAGTGAAGAAAGATTTAATTTTATACGGCTTGAGTTGGGAATGCTAAATAAGGATGCAACTTCGTAGGGGGAGCCAAGGTACGTTACCTAAATTCATTTAATTGCTTCAAGTAGTTGTTTTTGTATTAAGGGCAAATTACTTCAGAGCCCTGAACTATATTTCAAGGCCTTGAAGTAAAACTGCCGAAAAATAAATAAATAAATAAATCTGGAACAGTACTTGGTGATTATTCTCGTGAATTCTCATTCAATGTACTTATTTATTATTTCTTTTGAAAACGTTTTCAAAACTCGTACATTCATTTAATCTATTTGATTTTTAAACAGTCGCACTTTTTCCCCTTTTTTATCTTTTTAATCTGTTTTTGAAAAATCTTTATGTTTTTTTAAAAAAAAAAAAATTATTTTGCTTCTTTTGGTCTGTAATAACTTTGAACTTATGTTTTTTAAGTTGTTTTCCAACCTTTGTTCCAGACATTTTCTCCCTTGTTGGATGTCAAAAAGGGGGAGAACACCTATGTGTGTTGGTTAGTTTTTGGGAAGTTTTTTGGTATATGTTTAATGGTGTTATTAATGATTATTATTCTTACTAATCATATTTGTTCTTATAGGTTTTGACTTCCATCAAGGGAGAGATTGATGACTCCACCTTGTTATTTCGTTTATATTCTTACTTAGTTTTATTTTGGATGATGGAAGTCAAAATGATTAGTCAATGTTTATTTAATATGCTAATATGATTGGTTTATTTATCTTAGCTTATTTCATGATTCTGTCAAGTTATATTCGAAAATGTCCTGTTAAGCATGCTGACCCATTCGTATTTAGCATGCTGATCCATTCGTATATTATCCTTTATGTAACTGATTTTATCTTTATGTTTCTAAGACAATATTTTCTGTCAAATGTATTTATTTATCTAGCTTATCATTTATCTTATTTGGCTGACTTGATAAGTTTTCTGTTTAAGATAAATATTATTGTTACTTGTGCTTGCTGACCTGGTTTTTAGGAAGCTAAGTATGCTGTAACAGAATGATAGCTGGAAGATAAACGTTGAATTCAAAACAGCTTTGAAGTTTGAATTTGAAAGCTTCGAAAATTCTGGAGTTTGTTAAAGACCCAGAGACTGCTGGCAACGTTTTAAAGTCAGCTTCAAAGCCTTATAAATAGCATGGAGATCAGCCGATTTTATTATCTAAGTCCTTCAAGAAATCTTGTGCTATTCTAAGAGTTTTTATTCTCTCGTTGTTTACTACTTTTTATTATTTAAAAGTGAGGGAAAAATTCGAGTGTTCACTTGTGCCAAACATTGTAATTTTGAGTGATACACTTCGTAGTAAAGTTATAATGCTCGAAGTTGTTTGAGTGTGTTAGCTTTTATTTCTAGGATTTGAGTGTCTAAGGTGTAGTGGGAAATACTACGGAAAGAAGATAGTGAGATCTTCTAGGTTGCTTTAGAACTCTAAGGGAAGAAATAAAAGTTGGTTAAAATCCTACGGGTTGGACAACCCTAGGCGGAGACGTAGGCCTTTGTGCTGAACTTCGTAACAATTCCTTGTGTTCATTTCTGTTTTTATTTTTTGCCTTGTTCTTACTTTCGTTCTTTGTTTTAAACAGTTTTTAGCAAAATCCAAAACAAACGTTTATAACCTTCTGCTTACTTACTGTTTTATTTTAAATAGTTTTCAAAGTTCTGATTTGTAAAACAGAGATCAGTTTATTCCGCCCTGTAACTGATCTCAAGGCCTTGACATTTTCTGTTTTGCGAAAAACGCCCATACTCTATTCAACCCCCCCCCCTTCTAGAGTATTAATATGTTTATTCCATTACCATTGTGATCCTTTCAGAAATGTTCATTATGTTACAATATATGAAAAGAAGTTGTCACATTTTCTAAAATAATTCTCAAACGAAGAAAAAGGGGTGGTCTTACAAAAATGGAGCCAGTCTCGTTGAGAATTTCAGCACCACCAGAAGCATAATTGACCCCTTTCAAAATCACACTCCCTTTTGTTGTTGGAGCCTAAGTATGGCGGGCTATTTCCAAATTTACCAAGTGTTTGGGCTAAATCCATTAAGTAAAAAAATATAAATAATTAAAAATAAATAAATAAATAAATAAAACCCCTATTAATATGTATTGGCTTACCACAAAGCTATGCTACATGTTATGTTCTTTATTAATTACGAAATATTAAGTAAAAATTGGGCTTAAATTGATATATGATTTGGGCTTAAGTAACACTTTTATTAGGTTACAAGGTACCTTACAGGTTCGGTTCCAAAAAATCGAGAACCTGAAACGTAATCTATTGCAACAGGTTCTCTATTTTACTTCCCGGAATTGGAACCGGAACCTCTTGTACAGGTTTCAATTCCGAAACCTGCGATTCATAACAGGTTATGTTTCCGATTCAAGGTACCCTGAATTTTTGCTCACCCCTATTTAAGATTATGAATAAGTATTTGATGTCTTTCTTAATTTATATTTACACCAAATATTAAAAGACGTTCCAAATGATGTATATGTGCCACGTAATACTCTCCTCTATTTCTTTCTTATTACATGTGTTACATGTCACTCTCCACTTTTTGTTTCTCATTGCATGATGTCATCATTATAAAATAAAAAAAGATTTAGAACATCTACCTCTAAAACTAAGTGTCTTATCACCAAGCTATGCCATATGTTATGTTCTTTATCAATTACAAAATATTAATATTTAGTGGATTAAAATATGAAAAAACAAATTAATTACAAAAAATTGAATCCTTAATTTAAATGTATACTAATAATCGACCACATTTATTTGACGTGGGGCATTACACGGGCTAAAATACTAATTTGGTATTAATTTAAAAATACATGAAAAAATCACATACAAATTAGTAATGTTATATTTTCATTTGTTTATTTCTTATTGTAAAATGTTACACCGCGTTTAATATAGTCTACATACCAAGTAAATTAATTTTTGAATACCTACATACTTCGTATAATTTTACGTGTTTATGTTTATATAAAAATATTCGAGAAACAAGGGGTTCTTGGAAGGAAAAAAAAAGACGCAATCTTTAAACGGAGGAACACATATAAGAACACAAGAGAGGAAATTGTACGATACTCATGTATGTAAAGCTTGCCTATAATGTCAATAACGGTGCATCCATTGGTAAATCATCCCGTCGGTCCTTCGTAATCGATACCATTAGGCATGGAATCCGCCTTAAGAAGGGACACAATGTAGTTGTTGTTTCCTACATCTACGTCAGAATCTCCGAACACAAAATTTGCTATTTGTTCTTCTGCTCCATAACTTCTATGGTTGCTAAGCATACTTAAGGAAATGAGCATCAAGATAATGAGTGTTCTTTGTTTATTTTGAAAACTACTTGTTTGGGGTCCAAATAATTTGTGTTTGGGCCCAATCCATAAATGAAAACAAACCAAAGCCCAAAAGGCAAGGTTCAACCTTCAAACCCATGTGCCAAGTCAAGTCAACAAAGCCCAGTCAAATGGCAGCCCATTTGACTCCTCAAACCCACTCCATTCAATTGGAGCAAGGTATAAAAGCTCACACTTATGCAAACTCACATTCATTCACAATTACAGCCTCAAGCATCAAACTCTCTTGCATAGCTTTTCTCTCATTACTTTACAATCGTACTTACTTCGGCATCGGAGGGGCCTTCCTCGGCACAATCCCCAGGCCAGTTTACGTTTGTTCTGCTGTGCAGGAAATCCCCAATTCGGTCATCACTCGAATTGGGCTTCATCTCCACTCATCCGAAGGACCTGCCGAAGGTCCCATTGTTTTTACCGAAACAATTTGGCGCCGTATGTGGGGATACTTACAAAAATTCAGCTAAAAACCTCATACCAATCTTAGCCAACGCAAAAAATGACTAAGAGTGGCAAAGCTCCAAAAAAGCAAAAAAGATGGGTTTAATCACGGTGAGAACCGGTAGGACACCCTCACCGTCACCTGAACCATCTGCCTCTAACTCTCCGATGAGAGAGAATCCGCACGAGGGGTCTTCCTTCCGACGGGTTCGCCAAACTGGGAGCTCGCCGAAAGAGAGCGACGCTCATGAAGATAGCTCGCCGTAGAGCCTGCATTCAACTCCTCCCATCGTTCCTTCGACTGAAGAGGTGATGAGGGCAGTGGCTGTTTGCATGGAATTTATGAAAGCCCTGGGCGGACGCCTCCCATTTTGTGCATACTACTCCTCCTTCACCCCCACCGAAGCCGAAAAGTCGGAAAAGAAAATTGGCCTCGGGAGGGGAAGGACGGATTCCACTCTCTAAGGGAGAGGGAAGCGGAGGAGCTGAAAGCCTGGCCAAGACAGGACGGGAACGACGAGGAGACTCCGGTCGCTTTGAAAATTTCCAAGTCCGAAACTCAAAGGACGTCCCAAGCAGCCACAACGCTTCTCGCCGAAGCGTTTACGAGCGCCTAGGGGAAAGGGAGAAGGACATTCACAGTCGTCTCACCTATCCCGAAGGCTCTCGCCCAGAACTGTCACGAGGAGGAACACCCCTCACTTCCATCTCTCTAAGAGGGAGAAGTGAGGTTCCTTCGGAAAGGAAGAAGGGAAAAACTGTGATGGTTCCTACCAGTTCACCTTTCTAGAGGTGGATATTGGAGGAACACGTGCCGACGGTCAAAATTCCGGCACACATCACTTACGACGGTACTTCGGATCCGAAGGATCAAATAGCCTCTTATGAGGGGCATATGTACCTTAACCCTAGGTCCGAAGCTACCTGGTGCAAATACTTCCCTACAACCCGAAAAGGTGTTGCCCAGTCATGGATCACCAAAGGGCTGAAGGAAGGTTCTATAACAGGTTGGAACGATCTCTCCAACAAAATTAAAAGCAAGTTTTCCACGGCTAACCGCCGAGAGAAAACAACTGCAGAACTTATGAGTCTGCAACAAATGGAGCACGAAAGTCTTCGAGGTTACTTGACTCGCTTTAGCAACTAGTCGTCCAGAATCACAAGTCTGGACCAAAGTCTAGCCGTATTCGCACTACGGAATGGCTTACATGCTGGAAAGTTTCTGGATCTCATGGTCATGCATCCCCCGCAGACCTTGGAAGAAGCCCTCGATGCTTCGAATAAATTCATCCGAGCCGAGGAATGGAACAAGGCAAAGTCGCAATCCCAATCAGGGGCTATGAAGCCAAAAGGCCAACCAGCCAAAGTTCTAGGGTCGAGGAAAGGGAAGGCAAAAGCCTCAGAATCTCCCTCGACCGCAGAGCCGAAAAAGGACAAGGCTCCCTATCTGGGAAAGTTTGAATCTTACACCCCTCTCTCCTTACCACATACTAAGATCTTTAGTGCAACGAGGGAGGAGGGAAGATTCAAAAAACCGAAGCTGCCTCCCTCTTGGCATCAGAAAAAAGGGAAGGATCATTGGCGCGAGTTCCATGAATCTCGTGGACATCGCACCGAGGATTGCCTGCAGCTGAAGGAACAGATTGAAGAGCTGGTCCAGAAAGGGTACTTAAAGAAATATGTCGCGGAACGCCGCGAAGAAATGAAAGCTGAGAGAGATTCTCGACAGGACTTGGATTACCACCGGAAAAGGGACAAACCTCCCGAGGGAGGAAATCATGATATCCTAACCATTTCCGGAGGGATTTCTCGGAATGCGCTGAAGCGCCATCTGAGGGGGCTGACCCATCAGATTCATCACGCTGAATTCCGAAAGCCACAGTCCTAGGTGCCGAACATGATGTTCACATCAGAAGACTGTAGGGGGGTGGTGTACCCCCATGATGACCCATTGGTTATCATGACGAGCATCGCAAACCACAACGTGTATCGAACACTGGTAGACGGTGGCAGCGGGGCGAATATACTTTTCCGAAAGGCATTCGACCAGCTGAAGTTGGAGAGCAGGCACCTAACTCCAGTTCCCTACCCGGTAACTGGATTCAACGGCTCTTCTTCATATCCATATGGGAAAATTCTTCTTCCGGTCAGCCTCGGCCAAGACTGAGCAAGGCAGAGCATCATATGGTCGAATTCTTACTCATTGATGCCCTATCAGTATACAATGTCATTATGGGGAGACCTCTCATCCATGACGGTCAAGGAGTTGTCTCGACGTATCATCAAGCAATGATCTACGTTTCAGACGAAGGACGCTTCGAAAAAATCTTGGGCAGCCAAAGGGAGGCCCGAGAGTGCAATTTCCTTAAACCATCCAAAAGTCGCAGCAATGACAAGGATGATGAGAAAGAAAAAGAGAAAGAACAAGAGCGAGGTACCAAAAGGCCAAAGGGCCTAAGTGCTTCAGCTCAGGGATCCCCATCTAAAATAACATCTTTGGGGACTAGAAAGGCTAGTTCTTCAGCTGGGCCGAAAGACTCAGAAGAAGATCAGCCGAAAGACTTAGAAGAAGGTCTGCTCATATTGACAGTAGGCCTGAACCAGAAGAGCCTGGCTCCAAGGCAATGGATTCAGATGAACAAACTGAATCAATACCGTTAACCGAAAGAGATACCGAAAAATGTGTCAACATCGGACAAGGGCTCGATCCGAGCCTCCGGGTTGAATTAATCCAACTCCTTCGGGACAACGAGATGTGTTCACATTCTCAGCAGCTGACATGCCGGGAATTGATCCGAACCTCATCTCTTACAAGCTTAATGTCGACCCCACATGCCGGCCAGTTAAGCAAAAGAAGCGGAATTATTATTCCGCTAAAAAAAACCAAGACATCGCAGCCGAAGTCAAAAAGCTTCTGGACGTAGGGTTCATCGAGCCTTGCCAATATCCTGAATGGCTGGCGAATCGGGTGATGGTTCAGAAGGCTAATGGCACCTGGAGAATGTGCGTTGACTTCACGGACCTAAACAGGGCCTGTCCGAAGGACTTCTATCCCTTGCCAAGAATCGATCAGTTAGTCGACTCGACGAGTGGCCATACTCTGCTTAGTTTCATGGATGCATTTTCTAGGTACCATTAGATCTTCATGCACCCCGATGACAGAGCAAAAACGACATTCGTTACAAGTGCCGGGGTGTATAACTACAAGATGATGCCCTTCGGCTTGAAAAACGCCGGAGCGACATATCAGAGGTTGGTGGACCACGTGTTTGCCGAGAAAAAAGGCCGCAATACGGAAGTCTATGTTGACGATTCCATCTTTAAAAGAAAAGAAGCAAAAGATCATGTTGCGGACCTAGCCGAAACGTTCGCCACTCTGAGAAAGCACCAAATGAAGCTGAATCCGAAGAAATGTGTCTTTGGCGTGAAGTCAGGGAAATTCCTCGATTTCATGGTCAGCAAAAGGAGGATTGATGCCAATCCCGCCAAAGTTCAAGCAGTTCTTGACCTTCCCGAGCCGAAAACACCGAGGGACGTTCAGCGTCTCACTGGGAGGATGGCTGCCCTGTCCAGGTTCATCTCAAAATCCTCGGACAAAGGGTTGCCCTTCTTCAAAGCGCTCAAACTTCCAAAATCTAAAGAGCTCATATGGGAAGAAGAGCAAAAGATAGCCTTCCAGCAGATCCGAGAGCACTTGGCTAATCTCCCAACGCTGGCAAGACCAGCCTAAGGAGAAGTCTTGTATTTGTACGTAGCAGTTCGCCCCACCACAGTAAGTACGGTGCTGCTGAGAGAAGAAGAAAAGGTTCAGCAACCGATCTACTTCATCAGTCATACTTTGACCGAAGCCGAAATGCACTACCCCTTGCTTGAAAAAGTTGCATATGCGGTGGTAGTAGCGGCTCGGAAGTTAAGGCCCTATTTTGATTCACATCAGATAGTGGTCTTGACAGATCAACCGCTGGAAAAAGTCCTCGGCAAAGTGAAAAAGTCAGGTAGACTAACAAAGTGGGCCTTCGAGCTCACTGAGTTCAGTATAAGCTACCAGCCGAGGGCAGCCATCACGGCCCAAGCCTTGACAGATTTCCTAGCCGAGTGCTCCTATCAAGAGACACTCGACGAAGAAAAGAAAATTTGGACCGTTTTCACGAATGGCTCAGCAACCGTGAATGGTTCGGGGGCAGGGGTAGTGATTATCTCTCCCGAAGGTAAAAACTTTGAGTATGCACTAAAATTCTCATTCAAGGCCTCCAACAACGAAGCCGAATATGAAGCAGCAATTGCTGGCTTAAAGTTGTGCATAGCCCTTGAAGCCGAACATGTCTTTTTAAAGACAGACTCTCAGCTAGTCGCCAATCAGATCTGAGGTGAATATGAGGCTAAGGAACCCTCCATGATCTCCTATCTCGCCAAAATAAAAAACGTCATGACGAAGCTGAGAACTTTTGAAGTTGAGCTAATCCCAAGGGGTCAAAATGCTCAATCCGATGCACTCTCCAAACTTGCAAGTTCATCTCTCACAGAGTTGAACCGATCTGTATATGTGGAAGTGCGCCGAAACAGAAGCATCGACTAAGAAGCTGAGATCCTATGTGTCGAGGCCGAACCAAGCTGGATGGACACCATCCTCGCTTATAAACTTCAAGATATATCTCGAGTTGTTCGGCGAAGTGGTACTGGGCGTCATTCTCTATCCACCAAGAATAGGGCGCAACCTTCATAATGCCCTCGTTATCCTGGACTGAGGTCCACTCCCGTTCTTCGGGAGTCAGCGGCCTGGATGCCGAAGCCGCGCTTCGGCCAGAGGTACTGGCCTCAGCTGAATCTTTAGGTGGACAGCTGGACAAAGGCACTACCCTCAAGCCACCGCCACTTGAAGTGGCGGCCTGCACGACCCCAGCGTTAGGGTTTTAGCCACTAAGTGGTGGCATCATCGCCAAAGGGCAATTCCGCCTCAGAATTAGCTGCGGCACCTCCTCCTCTTCCTCCTCGACACTCGACTCGGGCCAGACGGGTTCTTTCCCACGGTCGCCGGCCATTTTCAGTTGGACGGAAGTTCAAAAAGTGCGAAAAAAGGGAAAAGGAAAAATATTTCAAAAAGCGAAGAAAACCGAAGCAAATTGCTAGAAAATTACCTTCTTCAGACTCGGAATTAGCCGATCTACAAACTCGGAGAATCGGATTTTGGGTTTAGGGCTTCGGATTGCAAGAAAACGGTGAAAGAAAAGCTAGGGCACTGCGCGTATTTGGGAGACAACTGGATTTTGAGTGGCGAAATGAAGATTAGGGGAATTCGAAGCACTCTTAAATATGTTCTGGGATTCAGTTTCCGGAATTAAAGAGGCATTGACCACCCTCTAAACACTATTTCAATTCGTGGCTACTCAAATTTTTCCCACTTAATTGTAACTGCCAACTTAACTTCCCACTAAATTCTTTCCACTTCCCCATTACTCTTAATTAACTGTCATTAAGGTTAGTTAAGTGCAAATTAACGGTTATTAAACCGTACAAATTCCTCAAACAAAATTCAAATTATTTTCATTTATTTCCCTCCAAATCCCTCGGCAGCTGAAAACCCGACCCGTTATCCTCACGAATCGGGTCTGGGGGGCAAGTTATTTGGGGTCCAAATAACTTGTATTTGGGCCCAGTCCATAAATGAAAACAAACCAAAGCCCAAAAGGCAAGGTTCAACCTTCAAACCCATGTGCCAAGTCAAGTCAACGAAGCCTAGTCAAATGGCAGCCCATTTGACTCCTCAAGCCCACTCCATTCAATTGGAGCAAGGTATAAAAGCTCACACTTATGCAAACTCACATTCATTCACAATTACAGCCTCAAGCATCAAACTCTCTTGCATAACTTTTCTCTCATTACTTTACAATCGTACTTACTTCGGCATCGGAGGGGCCTTCCTCGGCACAACCCCCAGGCCAGTTTACGTTTGTTCTGCTGTGCAGGAAATCCCCAATTAAGTCATCACTCGAATTGGGCTTCATCTCCACTCATCCGAAGGACCTGCTGAATTCCCATTGTTTTTACCGAAACACTACCCATTTTTATAGAAAATCAAACTATATTGAATAGAATTTGAAAAAATAAACAAAAAATTGCAAAAACAAATACTCAAGTTTTTTTTTGAGAAAAAAGAAATACTCAAGTTTTAAAATTTGAATAAAGTTAAGAAAATTTTCAGACAAGTATACAAAGGAAAATTTTAGAAAGGGATAAAAATATCCAACCCAGCTAAGCTGCCATTAGGCAGTAACAGATTATTCAGATTAGGATAATTATCCTGTAATTGATAACATTTTTTTTTTTTGGTGAGGGATGAAGTAAAAATTGTACAGAGTATTAATATGATAAATATATTATGTAAGACCAGACTCATAGTGAGTTTACTATTTTTTATTTTATTTTTTATAAGGAGGGGTGATTTCATTAAATATTAATAGTTATTGTGTAGCTACAATCATCCCTTAAGAGATCTAAATACTCAATACAAAACAACTCTAAACTAATTAGTAATTACACAATTAAATTTTGACATTTTTATACTCCCTTCTTTCCTAAATAATTAACACATTTAACCTTTTTATTATTATTATTTATATAATTAGTTTGACCATCGTTTTTTAGTTAAATATATATATAAAATTTTTTTTTATCATGAATAATTTGTTTTAAAACCCCTCAGAGTTGGCCACCTGTTTAGGCCCCATTCACTTCACCTTATTTTTGCTGAACTGAAATTAATTTTACTGAACTGATTTTTTTTTACTGAACAGAAACTGAAATTATTTTTGCTGAACTGAAATTATTTTTACTGATTTTTTATTATATTTCTTCTTTATAGTTACTGAATTTTACTGAACCTATTTTTACTGAACTGAAATTGTTTTTCCTGAACTGAACTTATTTTCACTGAACTAAAATTATTTTTACTTAATATTAATTTTTTAAGGTGAAGTGAATAGGCCTACTCTGTATTTTTTGCTGATTAAAACTTATTTTTTACTTGTTGACTATTATAATTATTTTTGGAAATTACTGATTTTCACTATTTTAAACTTATTTTTATTGAACTTAACTTATTTAAATTGAAGTAAATTGAAATTAATTTTACCAATTATTTTGTAAGGTCGGTGAATAGTACAGGGCCGTAATTCAATAATACGAAGCACAACTTTCTAAAACAAAGGCCATGTTCTGTTTACATGATTTGATTTAATTTTCAAATTTGACCCAACTTTAAGCTTATTTTACATTAATGTGTAAGATAAAACACGTCAAATGAGATCTTGTTAGACCTCTATATGCAAAGTGGCTTCAAGCCAAACAAGCTATCTCCGAATCTTTTTGATCATGCCTCATAATAAATGTTCAGGGATACTTCCAAATTCACAGCAAATACCACTCTCTCATAAACAGTTTTATCAATCCATTTTGGGGTTGCAATATTGTTTTGTCCCATTCTCTACTCGTCCAAAGTCCAAAAGAGATTTATCCAATCTTAGACCTCTTAGTCTTAGCTTGTAGCCTAGGTATGTAGCATGTAACAGCCAAGGTTTTAGAAATGGGGGAGGCGACGGTTCTAAAATCAAGGATTTGTTTTACTAATAGTCACTTAGCCTTAATTGGATGTCAAGATGATACGAAATAATCCTCATTTTGTCCTACAGACCTACTGCTGCTACTTCTGTCTATATGTTGCTACTTCTGTCGTCGTACTAGAGTGCTAACATTTTGAAAATGTGCTAACATTTTGAAATGTGTATTAGATCATAGACTAAACCTGTGAATAATATTGTTTCCTGTAGTTAGCAACTTAGCAATTACAAGTATATGCTTATTGGAATGAGTCAAGAGCAAAATTAGATTACCCACTAAAGTCTTTACTTTTCAGATTTGGAAAGATAACAAACCTCAAATAAAACAGCAAGAAGGGTTTAAGTCAATTTGTATCTGAAGATTACAAAACTTAAATTGACTTTAGGACAACAAGCAAGCCAAAATTGACAGTGAACAAACTCCCTACCCGTCTCTACTTTCTTGGCACTCTGTTTGCTTTTCTTATCCATCCAAAGTAAAAAATGATGACTTTAAAATTTCCTTTGAACAAGAAGTTTCTAAGTCTACTCCTAATTACTTTCATTGTCATTTATTGTAACTTGCATGTGAAGTTGAGAGCATAAATATGACAATTTTTACGCTGTACAATTCTAATGCTATCGTAGTCATATTTAGGAGGAACTAATTAATACACATACATTCATTGATCTAGCCAAAGTTGGGTGACAATGAATTCTCATGAACTCCTCCTTTCTTGTTTTTTGCTATTTTCCTACTTCATTTGTGTTGCTCATGGGATTGATACCATTAGCACCCACCACAAAAACGTCATGTGTATTAAGAAAGAGAGAAATGCGTTGTTGAAATTCAAAGAGGGCATTCAAGTCGATCGTTGCGGGCTGTTGTCTTCTTGGGGAATTAATGATGACAACAACAGAAATTGTTGTCAATGGAGTGGCATCCGTTGTAACAACCGAACTGGCCACGTAATCAAGCTCGACCTTCATGGGGTTCACACTTTTTCTTTAGAGGATCATTGTTTGCAAGGTAAAGTGAGTTCTTCCCTTCTTGATTTGAAACATTTGAGTTACTTGGACCTCAGCCTTAACAATTTCCAAAATCAGCCCATCCCTAGTTTTGTTGGTTCCCTTGTGAGTTTGAAATACCTTAACCTATCCAATTCTGGATTCAGTGGAGAAATTCCACACCAGCTCGGAAATCTATCCTCCTTGATTTCTCTTGATCTGAACAATTTCCCTTATATAAATAGCTTGAAATTCCACACCAGCTCGAAAAACTTGTCTTGGCTCTCACATCTAAAATTGTTAAGATACATCGACATGAGGGGTATTGTTCTTAGAAGAGCCATAGACTGGCTAAGAATCGTGAACGACCTCCCATTCTTAAGAGTTCTTCACTTGGCAAACTGTAACCTTCCCTCTAGAGTTCCATGGCCACTTTCATACAAAAACTCCACGACCACTCTTTCATATCTTAATCTTGCTGGAAATGATTTGAATGATTTATCAATATTCCAATGGCTTTTTAATTTGAGTGGAATCGACACTCACCTTGCACATGTTGATCTCAGTGCCAATCAACTTGATGGTCCCTTTCCAAGCGCATTTGGGAATATGCATAATCTTTCATATCTAGATCTCTTTGGTAATCAACTAGAAGGTCCCCTTCCTGAAGCACTTGGAAATATGCATGCTCTTTCATATCTAGACCTTTCCTTCAATGAATTGCAAGGTCCGATTCCAGACACGATTTCAAACTTACAATCACTCCAACATCTCGACCTCTCATTAAATAATTTTCAGCTCTCACAATTTCCTAAGGTATTTGGCAATCTGTGTAGCTTACAAGTACTCTACTTGGGCAAAGCCAACATCATCGATGAGCTACCCAACATAATCCAAACACTAACTGGATGCGCAAACAAGTCCTTACTGCATTTATTTCTAAGTTATAATCAAATCTGGGGTCCAATTCCAGACACGATTGGCACATTTTCATTATTACAAGAATTACGTCTTGATCATAACTATTTGAATGGAACCATCGGTCGTCGTTTGGGGCAACTATCAATGCTTGAGAACTTGGATCTTTCTTCCAACTCTCTACATGGTACTCTCAGTAGCAGCCATTTCTCAAATCTGTCAAGATTATCGGCGTTAGACCTTTCAAATAATCCAGCACTGGTGCTCGATATTGAAAATGATTGGGTTCCTCCATTCCAGCTGGATTCTATATTATTAAGGTCTTGCAGATTGGGACCAATCTTTCCAAACTGGCTTACGAGCCAAAATAACTATTCGGTATTTGATATTTCTGCTGCTGGAATTTCAGACAGCATTCCGGATTTTTTTACATTATTGCATTCAAAGCTCACTTATCTTAATATGTCTCATAATATGATGTATGGAACACTTCCATATTTTGAAGTACCAACCACACCCCTTGATTCTAGGCTTACCATAGATATGAGTTTTAACAATTTTGAAGGTGCAATACCACCATTTCCCATAAACCTTACCTCATTACACTTGAATAACAACAGGTTTTCCGACCCCGGCCTCTATTTGTGTCCTAGAGGTGAAGTACGTCTATCCATTCTTGATCTCTCAAATAATTTGTTATTCGGGAAACTTCCAGATTGTTGGATGAAGTTCGACCAATTAATCATTCTCCATTTAGAGAACAATAACTTTTCTGGTGGTATACCACCTTCCATTAGTTATTTGAAGCAATTGGAGTCGTTGCACTTGCGCAACAATAGTTTTTCGGGAGAACTTCCAAGATCATTAGAGGATTGCACATCCCTGGTATTGGGACTAATCACAAAAACCTCAGTTTTCTAAGCCTTGGAAGCAATAATTTTGTTGGAGAAATACCTTTGAGCCTCTGTAAAATGCCCTTTCTTCAAATCTTGGATCTCGTTGGCAACCAAATTACCGGAACCATTCCAAACTGCATTTGTAATCTTACAGCAATGCAAATTACATCAGATCTAATTCCAGAATTGGATTGGGATGTTTCTGGTGCCTTTGAGATGAGAAAATACACCGATGCTGCAACAATTATGTGGAAGCAATTAGAAAGGTACTTTGGGGAGTTTTTAGGACTAGTCAAGCTCATTGATCTTTCAAACAATAAGTTGGAAGGCAAAATTCCCATAGAAATTTCAGCTCTGCAAGGTCTTGTCTCGTTGAACTTATCAAGAAACAGCTTGATTGGAAGCATCACACCGGAAATCGGACAATTGACAGGTTTAGAAGTTCTTGATTTGTCAAACAACCACCTCTCTGGTGCAATCCCTGCAAGCATCACTGCTTTGAGTTCTCTCAGCAACTTGGATTTGTCAAACAACCACTTCTCTGGAGAAATTCCGAAGGGCACTCAACTTCAAGGTTTCAGTGCTTCAGTATATGCAGGAAATCCTCAATTTGCGGAGCTCCTCTCCCGTACTGCTCTTGGGATCAACCACACCACAACTCGACGAGGGGAGATAATACTACTCCCCACGATGACACTGATGATGACAAGATGTTTTTTGTGGGGTTGTACGTAAGTGTGGTGCTCGGATTTATCATAGGATTTTGGGGAGTTTTTGGAACATTGGTGCTCAAAAGATCTTGGAGACATGCCTTTTTCCAATTCTTTGGTGACAGTGAAAGATAGGCTCTATGTCATGGTTTCATTGTGCATTGCTAAATTTAAAAGGAGGCTCTAAATCTAGTAAGTTCTTAATCTTTAATCTAATATTTCAAAGTTTTTGTTGATCTGGTCTGTATTATTAACTGTATCTATGATGAATGTAACATAATCCCGTTAGTTATAGCATCACCTGATATGATATCAAATTATCAACCAAACCCATTCAATTTTATCCTCAGGTAAATATGATGAATTGGGTGGAAACATTAAATACAGAGTATGTTGTAAAAAAAAGTATAATGTGCACGTTCTATATGTATGTTTTTTAACAGTATGTATATTTCCATTATTCAGTGAAGAATGTGCAGCAGGCTGAGTTTCAATGCTAAAGGAGTCGACTTAATTATTAAGTTCACGGTCTTCCGAATTGCAGGTCCATCATTAAACCTAAAAGTTTAACATCACCTATTCAGCTATATTAGTACGTACTCCTTATCTGTATTTTTTTTTTTCGGATTAGTACTCCTTATATGTATAAATCATTTAATTGTTTTTGCAATTTAAAAAGTGAGTGAAATAATCAGTAAAAAGTTGTAAACCTTAGCTTAAGCACGTCGATCTTTCTCATCATAACTCACTTTCAGTCCCATTCCGGCCAAATGCCTATGGAAAAATGCTTACCCTTTCATATCGTGATTTCTCTAATAACCAACTAGTAGTTCTGCAATCGAAAACACACGTTATCTTTCAATCTCTCATATCTCGATCTAACTTATAAGTTACAAGACTCATTCCCAATGCAATAGGAAACCTTCAGTTTCTTGCATACCTTCAACTCTTTGACAACTCATTTTCAGGTCCTATTCCTAATGCAATTGGGATTTAGAGTCTCTTGTGTATATGGAGCTGTCAAATAATTTACTGTCAAGTCCGATCCCTGATGTAATGAGAAATCTCTAGTCTGCTGATTATTTCAATCTTTCAAACAATTCGATAACAAGCACGTTTCCTTATTTTCTTGGTTACGCGACATTTTTAGACTTGTCACACAACTTGTTAACTGGAATTATCCCTCAACTTGATCAGGCCGGGATGCTGAGCTCCCTCGATTTTGTTGGGGAATTTACTTCAACAAGGGTCACAAAGATGATGGAAATGAACAACAATCGAAAACCTTCGAGGCATGAACGATATCACTTTCACTAGAGTAATATTTCGACCCTAAATTACAACCGAATATCACGAAATTACTTAGGATCGGAGATACAACGAAGACAATTGCAATTACAAGTAGTATAAAAGCAATCAAAAATGTAAGCAAGTGTTTTTGGTTTTGTAATAATAATGAAAAGTTATGAAAAACATGCAAAAGGATAATGATATATCACGTAGAAGTTAGAAACCCATTTCATATATATATATCATACTTTCATCATATACTAATCTTTTATATAATTTATGAGACATTTTTCCCTTTTAATCACAGCACTTCAAACTCCCAATCCTCAATTCAGTAACTTCCACTATCATATTTACAAAAATAAATTAATAATGTCGTACTAATAAAAAATATTGATATATACGATTAAAATATTCCGTACTTTAGCATTGGTACACCCTATAAGAGCAAGTGACGTTTGACAAAAACCATCAAATCAATGCATACCTAAGATCATGCCTGATCAAGAAGTAGGCACCGATTGAATTTGACAAAAGTCATAAAATCAATGCATATCCAAGATCATGCCCGATCGAGAAATAGGCACCGATTGAACTTTAATAAACTGTCAATTATACTCAAGTTCTATAACATGAAAGTTCATAACTCCCAGCTATCTTTTATGCAGTGATGCTTGCTAAATTTGGATACAACCAACTATTAAGCATTAGATGTGTATGAATATTAACCAAGATTGCATTCTGCCTTTCTCACATCAAGGTACATTTGAAAGGTGCTGTTTTATTAAGATTCTTCAACTTACCGATATAAAATAAAGTAAAATAAAATAAAAAAAAATAAAAATAATAAAAAAATAAAAAGAAAAAAAGAAAGAAGTTTACGGTGATAGTGAAAGAAATTAAAACCTGAATTTTCCAATTCAAAAACTCTAAGGGACCCCTTATCAAACACGGTAAGAAGACTTGAAGTCAACTAATTTGTTGTTAACGGAAGACTTGAAGTCAACTTAGTCAGCAATTTTAACTTTTTAAGAAGCCGATGTGCAGGCTTTTATAGCAAATGGTTGTATCTTTGATCATTAACTAGGCTTTTGGCCTGTATGCCTAAGAAAATTGGGAAAAAATAAATGTTAGTAATTTTTTGTCCTTAGGAATTTTAATGAGTGTTTTAGGAAAAATATTGGAAATGTTGCGTGATTGAAAATTTATCAATTAATGTAATGAAAGTTAAATGGGACAAGGAGAAGAAAAGAATTACACGTATCATATAAGAATTGAATAGGAAAATGAAGAATAATGTTGAAGGGATTTAAACGTTGGACATGAATGGGGAATATGGAGCATTAAGACGAGGAATTGTATAAGTTTTCTTAGATAAAAAGTATTATTAATACTACATAGAATAGATTCAAAGGATACGGACATACGGTGAAGGAGAAGAGGACATGTATTGTATATTGTCTGTTATACTAGGTATAGATTTACTTAATTATGCATTTATAACATTTATAAAATAATAATATTATAAAATATATACTGAGATGAAGTTACGGATAGCTCACATTACTTTGTTTTTGCGATAAATTTTTGGATTTTTTCTCAAAGTGAGCTTTATTGGCAAAATATTAACCAAACTGGTCTCGTGGCAAAAGTATTTCCCATACTAAGCTTATGGGGTGAAACGCTGTCTCGGACAGCGTTTTACCCCCAGTTTTTTTAAAAAAAAATTCAAGACATAAAACGCTGTCTGAGGCAGCGTATGGTAGTTTGACCTGTTGGTATGTATATTGGAAGAAATACCGTATTTTATGTGTGTGGGCTGTAAAACGCTACCTCAGGCAGCGTTTTATGCTTTAAGTAAAACGGTGCCCGAGACAGCGTTTTATGTGAAAGCATAAAGCGCTGCCTGAGGCAGCGTTTTATGTGAAAGCATAAAGCGCTGCCTGAGGCAGCGTTTTATGTTAAAGAATAAAACACTGCCTGGGGCAGCATTTTTCTGCTAAACTGCATCACCAGCAGCCAGCTCCTGTTTCTGCAATCTGCTGCTGTTCCTGTCCAGCTGCTGCTGCCCTTACACATGACCCTCACCCAGCAGCATCAGTCTCAGCCCCACTATCAACCACCACCCCCACCACCATCAACCACCTCCCCCACCACCACCGGCCGCCACTCTCGACCACCCCTATGCAATGCAACACACCCCTAAACAATGCTAGAGCATTCCCACCACCCCCACCACCCCCACCACCATGAACCACCTCCCACACCACCACCGGCCGCCACTCTCGACCACCCCTATGCAATGCAAAACACCCTAAACAATGCTAGAGCATTCCCACCACCCCCACCACCACCCCCACCACCATCAACCACCTCCCCCACCACCACCGGTCGCCACTCTCGACCACCCCAATGCAATGCAAAACACCCTAAACAATGCTAGAGCATTCCCACCACCCCCACCACCACCCCCACCACCATCAACCACCTCCCCCACCACCACCGGTCGCCACTCTCGACCACCCCAATGCAATGCAAAACACCCTAAACAATGCTAGAGCATTCCCACCACCAGCACCAACATTTCCACGGCGAAAAAAGATATAGTTTTACTGACAAAAGTCAAATTCGGACAAATAAGGGAAATAAACTTCAAATTGTACAGAGAGTCATTTAAAAACCATTTCTTGTATTAATAATGTAAGCGTTATATACAACATTGTTAAATATCTCAGTACCACAAAAAGATCAACTAACTAATACTATCCGGACTCATGTATTGGAGTTAACTGATCTCCATCCTGTGTGTCCTCCGTCCGTCTACAAACACGCCTCGAACGCCTTGTGTAATGCTGAATGGTGGTGAATGGGTCTCGGGACGGTGGAGGAGTCAGCTGGCGAGACGATGAGTCATCCTGGGTGTGGCCGGGAGCGGTGTTATGGATGAAGTAATCCTCTGCCTGTGTAGAGCCCGAAGTATGACCTCCACCACTGCTCTGTCCGTAGTCGAACTGTGAATGGTAATCACATGCGCCACTGCTCTGTCCGAAGTCGAACTGCTCTGAGTTGGGGTCATGATCGTCCCTGGGGTAGACGAGATGGCCATGGCCATATCTCTGCAAGCTATGTATGCCCATATCTCGCACCCGCTCGACCTGGGCTCTTGTGGGTACGGCTGCTAAGGCATCTGAAAGTGCATCAACCATCGCACCCATATCCCCCGCCTGCAGTAATCATCCATGACTTAGTAATATGATATAGAATTTCAAATAGTTTTGGAAAACAAGAAAATGAAATAAACTCACAAGTCCGCTAATAACATCATAAGCTGGATGGTAGTGCGTGGACGGTGGCGTGTAGGTAGGGTTGATGAAAAGGCGTGTAATCTGCCTGTACCATACCATATAAGGATCACGCGGATCCATAACACCCTGAAACAGGTGACCGTCAACGACGGAATCCAACCGCTGGTCCCAAAGCTCAATGAATTGATGATGCTCCTGTGCCCAGTTTGTCTCCAACTTTCCACGACGGCCAATGCCGTGGAGGCGGATACTAGTGTCACAAGGCATGGGGATAGGCTAGTGAAGTCCGAACTGTCTCAATACTTGGTCCGGTAGGTGACTCTCCACGACCTCGAAACAGATCATGGGGGTCCTGGCAAGCCACTCAGCACGATGCTCGAGCAAGTGTTCCGGCATGGCCTCGACCAACACAGCAGAATAGGGATCCCATGTCATCTGCAATAAGGAAATATCGTAAATAGGTTAGGGCATTGCCAATAAACAGTATAAAGAGTAAGCATAAGATTACAAATTTATTACAAGATTCCACCTGTTCATCCTTGAGTCGGTCGAGGGCGTCATGGTAGTAGAGTAGACCTCTTGCTGTATGCGCATGTGTCAGCCTGGGAACCACCCATCTGTGGCAACAAATTATTTAAGAAGTTGTACTAGCTAATTAAAACAAAATGCGGCAACACAAGTGTAATGTTACAAACCTACAACCGTATGCCTGATCGGGTTCAGGGAGTGAGGGAGCATCGTACGCTGCGTACTAATCGTCCTGGTCCAGCTGCCCCGGACGGTGTACAACAGGCCTACCTGGTCTCCCTACGTGGATGTGCTCCTAAGCCCATAGTTGTTTAAAAAATAAAAATATAAAGGTGAAGCATAAATAACGTCAAGTCATTATCAAACTAGGCTTAAGGATAATGATGAGGTTTACCTGTAGCACAACCAAAGGACCTCCGATCAGCTGTGCTCCACGCTGTGATGCTCTACACATATGGCGATACAAGACCGCCAAACAAGCACTACCCCAACTGTATCCACGGATCTCATCCCAATCGTGGTCTAACAGCTGCAGGTAAATAATCTGAAGATGGCTTCCGCTCTTGTTTCCAAAGAGCACGCCCGAGATGAGCAGGAACAAGTAAGCTCGGGCGTATCTCTGCACTGTGGCGTCGTCAGCGTCCTGAGGTAAATGTCCAAAATTGTCGCGTAGCCAATCAGTCCTCAGCGCGCTGCCCCTGATCTCGTTTGGCTCTGGCTGAACCCCTAAAACCCAACCTACTAAACCTGCGCGGTCAACCACCACACCCCCTGTCACCGCATTCCCATGTATGGGAAGACGTGTGAGTATCGCGACGTCCCGCAGCGTGACTGTCGCCTCCCCCACAGGAAGATGGAAGGAGTGTGTCTCCTGTCTCCATCTCTCAACTAATGCAGTGATAAGCCCTCGATCTATTTCTCTGTAGCCCACGCAATGAATACCACTGAAGCCAACCCAGTCGACGTACTGAAGAACGCGTGGATGGACTGCCCAGCCGGACATCAAGTGCCTACACCCCAACATTTCCGCTATGTCCACCTGGTAATTCATTTAAAAAACCGTAAATAAGGGTCAAGTATACAAAAAAACAAGACAAATCTGTACATGAAATGGCACGTGAGAAATTACCGTCTGCTCCCATATGTCAACACTCTGATGTCTATCCTGCAGTGTAAGGACAGAAGGGTCAAGTGGTCCTGGTATCCGATCGTGTCCAGCCATGATATCTGTTCATTCAAAACAATATGGCCAAACCAATTAAAAAACAGATTTACTATCCAATGAATTTGACATGGCTGTCACAGGTAAAAGGCAAAGTCGAAAAATAGGTCACCAAATCTCAAATATAATCCAAGCGTTAAAAATGTTACATAACGTCAACAATCACCTACTACATGAATCTACTATTCTACTACTATAGCTAAAAACAAATACAAGCTTATGTTTCTGTTGATCTAGCTAGGCACGTTTTGCGGTTGTGACCTTGTTGGTGACAGCGGCTTTCAAAACATTGTTAAATGTCTCAGATTTGTTTGTTGTACATATCCCATGTCTGCGACCAACGTCGTGAAACAAAGACCACGTAGGAAACGACACTTGGGCAATATACTGTCACGATTTTGTACATGCCTGACCAATAAAAAACAAATCAGCTTGCAATTTTCTTTCTTGTCTTTGGTACGCAGCAGCCTTGAACGTATCTCTCGTGATGGTGCTTCGCACGTGAGATTTCAAGTTTGAAGCCAAGTGGCGAACACAAAACCTATGATAGGCTCGAGGTTGAGTGAATCCAATGTTAGGATCATTCATTGCTGCAATGATCCCTGCATGTCGATCAGATATAACACATAAGCCATTTCTTTGCGTAACTCTATCCCGAAGGCAGCTCATAAACCAAGACCAGCTGGAAATGTTTTCCCCCTCAACCAACGCAAATGCTAGTGGAAATACTTGGAAGTTTCCATCCACACCTGTAACAACCAAAAGTGTTCCTTTATACTTCCCGTACAAGTGCGTCCTATCGATACAGATAACAGGCATACAATGTTTGAAACCATCGATACAAGGACCAAATGCCCAAAACACTCGTTCAAATACTTCCATGTTGCTGGTATACCTACCCTCTGTTTCGGGGTTTTCTGATGTCCTGCGGGAGAGTTACAACACCGAGACTGGAACCGGACGCCTGTACCTGCAAAACAACGAAGAATCCTTGTGGTAGGAGCTCCGCCTCCAACGGTCAAGTTAGTAACTGTTTAAGGAGTGATTAATGCGGAAATTAAGGAGTTTTGATCTCTCTAGGTGAGAGTGTTTAATGTATAATCCGTGTTTTTCCGAGTTCCTCCCCCTCTTAACGAGGATTAAGAGGGGTATTTATAACATTGGGAAGCGTGCCAAGCTCTAGGTTTAGGGTAAACCTAGGGCTGACTGGGCCTCTAAACAGGATTGGGCCTTGTTGGCCGGTTTTCCCATTTGGCATGGGGGGACACGTGGCGTGTCTCAATTGGTCCGTAGTGGACGAATCTGGGACTGACACGTGGCAGGCTCCTATTGGCCTACGTGAAGGACACGTGGCATAACCTGGTTGGTCCACTTGTCAGACGGTGATTGGTGGATAAAAATCCCCTAATCATTTGCCCCTCACAGGTGGCACGTGACTGGTCACGTGTCACCTGTGACAGGTGTCGCATGGTGACAGGCGACGGCCTGCGACAGGTGTCGCCCTGCAATTGGCCGAGTGATATTTCCCGCCCAAATTTTGAATTTGGAAGTGACCCTTTGCCTTCTCACTTTGCCTATATAAGGAAGTGCTGACTTCGGTCATTTTCACATTTGAGAACCTTTGCGAGAGAACATTCGGACCCCTGAACTTGCTCTGACACTTTGGACTTTGTTGCCTACCGCCTGCTCTGACAAACCGTTTACAAAGGACTTCAGACTTTCATCAGCCGTCACTCGTTCAGGTAACCGTTGGTTCTCTTACTCTTAACTTTTTCCTTTTATTTTTATTTTTTGAAATGGCCCCATGGAAGCACACGACACGGCCTAAGTTAGTGATCAGCCGGTCACCGGGGACGGCTGAATCTAGGACTAGGAGTGCCGCCTGCCCTTTTCTGGACCCATCTTTGCCCTTTATACCAAGTCCGACTGTATCTGTGTCTATGCAGAACGTGATGGCCAGAACGAAAAAGACTGCTAGGATCTCAAACTCAGACGGCTCCTCCCAAAGGGTGCCAATTAGTGAAACATCTGACCAGACGCCAGATGTAGAAATAAAGCAAAGCGGCTGCCAAGCCGACAGTTCTGAGGGAGGGGTCAAGGTGGTCCCTTCCCATTTCACAATTGGTATGTCAAACTTTTCTCCTTCTAAGGGAGAGGAGGCGGGCCCCTCTAGGAGAGGGGAGGATTCGTCTTCTTCTGACTCGTCAGAGGACGAGTCTGAGTCCAGCTCTTCTGGCCATTCTTCTCCAGGCTCAGAAGAAAGAAACAGCCGCCTACAAGAGGCGAGGAGTTCTCATGCAGTTGAGAAGGGGGATAATTGGGCGGAGCCGTCCGCCTCTTACCGAGAGGAAAACACCCCCTATTACTGCACGGTACCCCGGGGCCGAATCGCAGCCATGCAAGACAAGGTGGAGAGCTTTATAGCTAACCATAGAATGGGCCCTGGATTTTTACTGTTCGTGCCGGATCCAGAAGACACAGTCGTCTGGCCGGCTGGTACCAGCTATGATGACGGCTGCTTTGGCTGCTATGTGGCGGCCATCAAAGCTGGACTGCGCTTCCCATTACATCCGGCTGTTCAGCAGATTTTAGATGGGTATGATTTGGGGTTATGGCAGTTAGCCCCCAACTCTTGGGTAAACGTACTCGGCTATGTGGCCGGGTGCGAGATGTACGGGGTGGAGCCAAGCTTTGAGGCTTTCGCCCACATGAACTATCTCAGCCGGACCCCTAAGTCGGGCGGTACCGGCTGGTATCAATTAACAAGCCATAGGGGCTACCTCATGTCCAGAGGTAAGGCGAACAAATGGAAGGATTGGCGGAACACCTTCCTTATCATCGAGGGTTCAGATACGGCGCTGGACAAACGCTTTAACAAGTGGAATAGGAATCCGCCTCTCCTGGCAGGCGGCCGCAGCATGCCGCCTGTTCCTCAAAGGCTAAAAAAGAGATCCTGGACAAAGGACTCTTCAAAGTAGAGACTAGGGTGAACTCTACTTCAGGGGTACGAGAGCAAGTACCCCTAAACTGCGTCCCGAGCTTCAAGTGGCTCTATGACGAGTACTTTTTGGCCGCCTGTGGCCTCGGCAGTCGGTGCTCTAGAGGTAGCCGGCCTGACAAATACTTTTTTTTTTCACGCCTTGTTTACTTGGGATTTTTGCTGACTTTACTGTTTGTTCTTTTGCAGCTGACGCCATGAGTAAAATAACATCATCCAAGACTGCGGCGGCCATGTTGCGGGCCTCTCTCATGCAACAGTCTTGTACCGACTCCCCCAACAAGGGGGCACCCTTGGTGAGCTTCGAATCTCTTCCTCTTTTTGGAGTAGTTGTATTATGCATATACTAACCCCAAAAAGAGGAAGAGATTTTTTTTTATTTTTTTTTTTTTTTCAGTCGGGCACTCCAAGAGCTTCTTCCTCGCAACAGCCGGACCCCAAGGCCCGGAGGACGACTGTTGCAAGCTCTCCTGGGTCTTCCAGGAAAACGGTGGCGGCTGAGAAGCAGCCGGCCACTTCTTCTAAAACTCCGGCTGGGCCGCCTAGAAGTATGGACAATTACTTGTAAAAACTTTTACACTTGCTTCCTTCTTGACTAGGTCTAACTTGCTTTTTTTTTTTTTTTTTTTTACGCTTGATGCAGCCGGCCCTCAGGAGCCTGACTTGGTAGAGGTAGCCAAGTCCATGATAAAAGCAGTGCCTCCGTCTGAAAGGGAGGCGGTCAGGGGTGTCGGCACCCTTGACCTTGATGGGATTGCAGGGGTCCTTGCTGAGGTATACTTAGCATTTTTTGAGTAGTTGAATTCCAGGACGCCTGTTATCTTTTTGTTTGGAAACTGACGCATGTCTTCTCTTTACTTAGGCCCTGCTCCGAGTGAACGGCCTTCGCAAGCCGCTTGATCGGAAGAATAAAGAGGTAAAGGCTGCAAAAGCTATGGCCGCCTCTAACTGTGATAAGACAATGTTTCAAATTGCCCAAAATGAAGTTCTGACCATTGATATTCTTTATTATCAGGCGCACGCTGCCGCCGCTATCCGGGCCAAGTTAGAGGCGGCCCAGAAGAGGAACAGCGAGCTGGAGGTGACCGTCTCCAATCTCAAGGCCGAGCTTAAACCCCTCCGCCAAAAAATGCTCTCATACGAAGTCATGGAGAAATCCTTGGCTAGCGTAAAGGAACAACTGGTGACTCAGGAGAAGAGTCTCACTAAAGAGCTCTCGGAGAAGGCTGAGCAAGAGAAGAGAGAGCTCGTTCGAGAGATGATGGAAGACTCTTCCCAGATCCAGCGTATGACCTGGAGCCGCCTCTTCCCCAGTGCCGACTTTGCCTCGTGGGAAAAAACGTACCGCCAGTGTTCTGAAACATATAATCAAGAGATCGTGGCGGCTGCTGAAGACGAGGCGTTCGAGGAGGGCTTGGAGGTGGAGGAACAGCCGGTAGTGGCGCTTGTGCCACTTGGGGGCAAGGCATCAAAGAAGGATGCAGCGGAGGCCGAGTCTAGCAAGAAGAATGCTGACCTGGCGGACGCTGCTAATGTTTAGGATTTGCCCCCTTCATAAGCTTTTGTCTTCTTTCACGGCCTGTGTGCCGTTTGATTGTATTTACCCGGCCAGGGGGCCGGGGTTCTGAATATTTTTCTCTCCTTAATGAAATTTTATTTTTCTTGAAATTTGTCTAAGTGTTGAATATTTGATATTGAATTGTACACTATATCGACTGTTTTGTACGGCCGATTGTAGACAGGTACGGATGGTTAGCCTATGCCCCTGGACGACTGGTTGTCTGTTTCCAAGCTGGGCGATCAGTCGGCCATTTATTCAATTGGTATTCGACTCGTTTAAAAGACTGGATTACCTTTAGGCAGGCGGTCCTTTATTTGTAAAATTATCTAAGTAAAAAGGAGTTTTCTTACTTGTATTTTGTAGGCTAGACTTTAGGCAGTCTATGACTGGATTACCTTTAGGCAGGCGGTCCTGTCATTTGTAAAATTTACTAAGTAAGAAAGGGTATTCTTACTTGTGTTTTTTTTTTTGAGCTAAAGGCAGTCTAGGACGACTGTTTCCTATCATAAATACTTAAAATTTTTAGAGGATGACCAAGTAACTATGATCGTTACCTAGTCGCCGATTGATTGAGTAGTAGAGGTATCAAGCGGTGGGTACCAGTTGTTCCCCTTTATTTGCCAATGTTTGTTGGCTATTAACTCGAAGGTAAAACTAGTAGGAATAGTAGTTTGAATGCCCTTGTTTGCCAAAAAACAGGTGGTCTATTCAAACTTTTTAGGTTCCATGCCAAGTTTTGGGAGAGTGACTATGAGTTAAGTTGGTGTTACCTAGTCGTCCTCATTCTAGATTGAGTAGTAGAGGTGCCAGGCGGCGGAGACCGGCTGGACCCCTTGATTCGCCAATGTTTGTTGGCTATTAACTCAAAAGGTACCCCCTGCATTTATCCCAAGTAATACAGGTGGTAATCCGACTCAGATGTCAACTGTTACCACTAGTTTGGTTAGTGATAGAAGTTATCCTTGTCTCAAAAACGGCTACGTGGTTGCCCTTGGGGACAGTCGTATAGGTGCCGTGTGATTAGTTTATAGAACAATGTTCCACCCAAAAGGGAGCTGCTCTCTGCGACGAATTTCATCCGGATGGATGCCGTCGGACGCCTGCTATAATGTTGGGACAGGTCGAATTGAATTTTTATATTTTGATCAGTTGGCTTGACGCCTGGTCTGATCATGTTTTTTGATAGTTCTTGGTGAACTATCTATTATGTGAGGGTAGCCGGTCAAGCGGCGTGCCCCTCTTAATTTAAACATAGAGAGTGGCCGACTGTTTGTCAGTTGGCATGCCCCTCTTAAATAAAAATAAATGTAAACATGGAGAGTAGCCGACTGTTGGTCAGTTGGCATGCCCCTCTTAATACAGAATTGAATAGTAAAGATGCAAGCTTTATTCAAGTAATCCTTGACTTTACACTTTTCAAAAGAAATATTTCTTAAGGTTATCTATGTTCCAGGTTCGAGGTAACGGCTGGTCGTCTGGTGTTTCCAGACGGTAGGTACCGTCTCTAACCTCTTCATATATTCGGTAGGGGCCTTCCCAGTTGGGAGTTAGCTTGCCAGACTCGTTAGCCCTACCAACAGCTTCCATTTTTCTAAGTACAAAGTCCCCCACTTTGAGTGGACGCCTGTGCACTTTTTTGTTGTACGATCGAGTCATTCTCAGGCGGTAAATCTCATGGCGTAAGACAACATTGCCCCTCTTTTCAGGGAGTGAGTCTAATGCCAGGCGCATGGCTTCCCAGTTTGCCTCTTCGTCATATAGCATGACTCGAAGAGTCGGCTCGTAGTGCTCTATTGGGAGAACAGCTTCCGCACCATAAGTTAGGAGGAATGGAGTTTCTCCAGTCGCCCCTTTTTCAGTCGTCCTAATGGCCCAGAGAACATGTGGTAGTTCATCCGCCCATAGGCCGCCTGCTCGTTCAATCTTTTTCTTCAGACCGTCTGAGATGATTTTATTAAAGGCTTCTACCTGGCCGTTTGCTTGTGGACGGCCGACAGATGCAAAGCAGTGTGCAATTCCTTGGTCACCCAACCAGCTTTTGAGAACAGGCGTCTCAAATTGGGGACCATTATCAAAAACCATAGACATGGGAACCCCGAACCGAGTGATGACATTCCTCCAAATGAACGAAATTACATCTTTCGTCTTGATTCCCTTAACAGCCTCCGCCTCTACCCATTTAGTGAAGTAGTCGATGGAAACAAGTATGTACCTTCTTCCGCCTGTAGCAGGCGTATATGGACCCAGAATATCCATGCCCCACTTAGCAAACGGTAGGGGGCTATGAATGGTGGTGAGGTCAGTAGCCGGACGGTGAATTAGTTTGCCAAACCTTTGACACTTGTCACACTTTTTCACCATCTCCATAGCATCAGCTTCTATGGTAGGCCAGAAGTAGCCCTGGCGCCTTGCCCGTTGAGCAAGCGTCCTTCCGCCTATATGTGAAGCACAGAAACCAGAGTGAAGGTCATCTAGTATCTCTCGCCCTTTTTCTGGAGTAACACACTTTAAGAAGGGTTGAAGGTACCCCCTTTTGTGAAGTTCTCCCTTTATCATTTCAAAATTGGTGGCTCGTCTTTTCAGAACGGCCGCCTGTTGATGATCATCCGGCAGGGTACCGTTTGTCAGATATGCCCTGATTGGATCCATCCAGGTTGAGCTTCTGTCTAGAATCCCAATAGGGTCTCCCTCAATGCTTCTCTTCTCCACTACTTCCCAAAAAACGGTTCGAGGAGAATCACAGGAGGCGGATGATGCTAATTTTGAAAGCGCATCCGCTTGGTTATTTTCTGATCTCGGTACTTGGACCAGATGGAAATCCTCAAGGGAGCCGACTGCTTGACGGACCGCCTGTAAATACTTGATCATGGCCGGATGGGTCGCTTCGTATTCGCCATTGTACTGACTCACTATCAATTGTGAATCAGAACAGGCGTCTATTTTTCTTGCCCCTGCTGCCTTGCACATGCGGATTCCGGCTAGTAAAGCTTCATATTCTGCCTCATTGTTTGAAGCCTGAAAACTGAAACGTAAAGCATACTCGTACCTGTCGCCCTCTGGCGACTGACATATGACGCCTGCTCCACAACCAGTTGAAGTGGAGCTTCCATCCACATATACCTTCCAGACTTGGTCTGGAACTTGAGAGTCAGGGGGACGAGTCATTTCAACAATAAAGTCAGCAAAGGCTTGCCCCTTCACTGCTTTTCTAGGCTCGAAGGTAACTTCGAGGCTCTGTATTTCTATGGCCCATTTGATCATTCGGCCCGACGACTCCATGGTGGTCAGTGGCCGCTTGATCGGTTGATCTGTATACACGACGACTGCATGCGCCAAAAAGTAGGGCTTTAATTTTTTAACAGCCATGAAGAGTGCAAGACCAAACTTCTCCACTAAGGGATACCTTAACTCGGCATTTTTCAGCACATGGCTGACAAAGTAGACCGGGAGCTGACAGTCGTCTCTTTCAGCAAGCAGAACAGCGCTTAACGCATGATCAGAGACGGCCAGGTACATGTAGAGTACTTCTTTGGGCAAAGGGCTGATTAGCCTTGGCAAGGAATGCAAGTGAACTTTCAATTTTTGGAAGGCCGCCTCAGCATCCGGCCCCCATTCAAACCTTGCCTTTTTCTTAATTGCCTGGAAAAAGTATAGGCATTTGTCGCCTGATCGACTTAGGAATCTACCCAAGGCCGCCAGACAACCTGTTAGCTTCTGAACCTCTCGGACGGTGCGGGGCGACTGCATGTCGATGACCACCTGCACCTTCTCAGGGTTCGCATCTATTCCTCTCTGATTAATGAGAAATCCGAGAAATTTCCCAGACTCAACTCCAAAGACGCATTTCTTGGGATTAAGCATGACATGGTGCCGCCTGAGTGTGGCGAAAGTTTCTCGGAGGTCCGACAGATGATCTTTCTGAAGTTTAGATTTGACAATCATATCATCAATATATGCCTCGACATTTCTCCCAATCTGATCAAAGAACACAGTGTTTATCATTCGTTAGAAGGTGGCCGAGGCATTCTTAAGACCAAACGGCATGACCGTGTAACAGTATAACCCTTGATCAGTGACGAAGGCCGTCTTCTCCTGATCTTTCTTCCATAAAGGGATTTGATGGAAACCAGAGTAGGCGTCCATAAAACTCATCAAAGCATGGCCGGCTGTTGAGTCGACCAGGTTGTCAATTTTAGGCAGAGGGTAACTGTCTTTTGGGCACGCCTTGTTTAAGTCTGTGTAGTCTACACACATTCGCCAGGTACCATTCGGCTTTTTAACAAGCACAACATTTGCAACCCAGTCTGGGAAGTAACATTGCCGAATGAATCCTGCATCAAGTAATTTTTTAACTTCGGCGGCTGCCGCCTGACTTCTTTCCTGGCCATGGTTCCGCTTCTTCTGCCTTACCGGCTTCTTTTTTGGATCCACAGCCAGTTTATGTACCGCCAGCTCAGAACTAATGCCTGGCATTTCATGGACTTCGAATGCAAAGATGTCCTTGTATTCTTTCAAGAGATTGTGAAAGTCTTCACCCAGGACCCCTAGAGCAGTCGTCCCAACTTTAACTGTTCTGTCAGGACGTGAGACATCTAAGATCAGGTCCGTATGCTCACCAGCTGGCTGAGGGCGGAATTCATCCGACCGCTCCTCTGCCAATGATTGCTATTTTTTATCTTTTCTTGTGGCCCCCATCTGGGACGCCTTTCTTTTCTTGCCGCCTGCTTCTTGAACAGGCGCATTATCCTTGACATTGTCAAAGGCAGTTTTTCCTCCACTGGACCCAGCGGCCATAGCAGTGGGCTTGACATCCGAGAGATAGCACTCTCGGGCCATCCTCTGATCTCCCCTTAGGGAGCCGACTGTTCCATTATCCCTCTCAAACTTGAGCAACATAAGAGATGGGATTATTACAGCCTTGGAATTATTTAAGGTTGGTCGTCCCAGAATCATGTTGTAGGCCGAGAGTTCTTCTACCACCAGGAACCGGACTACCATGTGTCGTCCTTCCCCTTTTTCACCCAGGCGGATGGGTAGATCTACTCGTCCTATAGGGTGGACGACTCCCCCTCCAAACCCTACTAGAGGGTGGGAGGCCGGATGTATACAATCAGTCTTGTACTTCAGTTTGGAGAGGCATTTGCTACTGATAAGATCTGAGGAGCTTCCAGTATCTATGAGAATTCGGCCAACTCTTTGATTGGCCACTTTACATTCAATGACGATAGGGTCGTCATGTGGCCCCCTGATCCCTCCTAGATCTTCTTCAGTAATGACAATCTCAGGAAATGAATTTATGGAGGGCCGTTCTGGGTGAACGGAATTTATATCCAGCCGCCTGATATTGTCTTTGTTGCCCCTAATAGTGGGACCTCCTCCTGCGAAGCCGCCTGCAATAGTGTAGACGACTGCATCATCTGTATCAGAGCTGTCGGTCTGTTGATTCTTTTTGGCCGACTGTTTCTTCGAGGAAGTGCTCCCCGTGGATTTCTTGACAAAGGAGTCAAGATCACCTTGCTCAGCCAGGCGGTCCAGATACCGCATGAGACTAATGCATTCGTTGGTGTGATGACCAACATCTTCGTGATAATTACAGAATTTGTCTTGGTTCCGGCTGCTTGCAGAACCCTTCATGGGGACCGGCTTCTCAATAGAGATCCGTCCCTTGATTTCTTTCAGGATAGCTTGGCTATCCTTGTTAAACGCATACTTTGGGGAGTATGGCTTGAATTCTTTTTTCTTCTTCTAGGCCGGCTGTTTAGAGGAATCAGCCGCCCAGACCTCTTTTCTCTTCTTTTCTTTGCTTGACGACTGTACCTGTCGTCCTTCTTTTTTGTCGAACTTTTTCCCTTCCGACTGTTTTACAACACTACAAAGATCAGTCGTCTGTATATAGGCTTCTGCTTCAATCAAGGCCTCCTGAAGAGTCGCCACCCTCTTTCGAACCAGATCAAATTTGAAGGTCGACCCGTCTTTGAGACCCCTGAAAAAGTCAGTATAAGCTACCTCATCCGGTAACCCTTGAATCTGTATTCTCATCAGGTTAAACCGCCTGATGTAGGATCGAAGCCCCTCCTTCTCACCCTGCTGAATTGTTCCCAAATCAAGGGTCGTCTTCTTCGCAGGAATGTTCATGGCGAAGTTGGAGGTGAACAAGTAAGCAAGCGTCCTGAAGTTGTTTACACAACCAGTCGGCAGGTTGCCGAACCATTGCTATGCAATTCCTTTGAGAGTCGCTGGAAAACACTTGCACCAAGTGGGATCATCCAACCCTTGAAGGTACATTAGGTTGGAGAATGCCATCAGATGGTCTTCTGGGTTAGTAGTGCCATCATAGGCGCCTACTAACACATTTTTCACTTTGGCCGGCTGAGCGGCTTCAGTGATTTCCTTGGAGAAGGCCGTCGGCTGTTCACCAAGTCTAAGCAACCGTAGCTGCCAGTCCAAAGGTTGGACATTTTTAGCTGCGTGTCCACCAAACGGAGGTGGGTGCATAAAATATTGTTGCTGTGGTACAAACGGTAAGGTAGGTACCGCCTGGTCGCTATGAAAGCCTGACTGACGGGAGGTACCGCCTGACTGACTCTCATGATACGACTGGGTATGCCTCATCGAGGTATTTAGCAGACTATCTTGAAAATTTGAAGTAGAGGCCGACTCTGACAGTCGGTCACTCTTCTTCTGCTCTAACAGCAGACGAGCGTCTGTGTATGTCTTCTTCGACCCATCCGCCTGAATGTGACGAACAGGTTTCCTATTTCCTGGAGTAGGAAAACGGTATTTTGTGAGATCAAGGGCAGGCGGCTCCCACTTCTTGGATTTAGGATGAGGAGTTCCCTCTCGCCCTTGAACCGACTTCCTCTTGCCTGAGGTGGAAGGTTTCTTAGCTGACTGTTCCTTGGCCGGAACAGGCTTCTTATTAAGCAACTCTTGAATCTCTCCCTTGAAGTCCCTCATGAAGGTCATGAGTTCATTCCTTGTGATGGGAGCAGACCCATCAGTCGCCTACTGCCGAACAGACGGTGCGCCTGTTGGCTCGCTTACAGTTTGAAAATGTTCCCGTTCCCTCCTTTCGGTTTGACGGGTATGTCGGGCCCTTAGGGTCCCGTCTGGAGCTGTGTGAGCTTCAACTTCAAGTTCATTGTCAGTGTCATGGTCCGACTGGACTTGAGGGTCGTTTAGGGGACGCCTCTCTTCAAAAGTCGGTACAAACGTGGATGCCATCTCAGAAGTACTCTCCCCACAGACGGCGCCAAAAATGTTTCGGGGTTTTCTGATGTCCTGCGGGAGAGTTACAACACCGAGACTGGAACCGGACGCCTGTACCTGCAAAACAACGAAGACTCCTTGTGGTAGGAGCTCCGCCTCCAACGGTCAAGTTAGTAACTGTTTAAGGAGTGATTAATGCGGAAATTAAGGAGTTTTGATCTCTCTAGGTGAGAGTGTTTAATGTATAATCCGTGTTTTTCCGAGTTCCTCCCCCTCTTAACGAGGATTAAGAGGGGTATTTATAACCTTGGGAAGCGTGCCAAGCTCTAGGTTTAGGGTAAACCTAGGGCTGACTGGGCCTCTAAACAGGATTGGGCCTTGTTGGCCGGTTTTCCCATTTGGCATGGGGGGACACGTGGCGTGTCTCAATTGGTCTGTAGTGGACGAATCTGGGACTGACACGTGGCAGGCTCCTATTGGCCTACGTGAAGGACACGTGGCAGAACCTGGTTGGTCCACTTGTCAGACGGTGATTGGTGGATAAAAATCCCCTAATCACCCTCCACAAGAGCTTTGTGTTTCCATATGACTACGGTTCCCTGGTTTGACTGTTGCAGTGCTTGCATGAACTGAGGAAGTTTGCTGTAAGAACTCTCCCAATCCCCAAAAATTTGAGTGATTGCTTTGTCCTTGGCATACCATGCTCTTTTATACGGAACTTCAAAATGGAATTGCTTGGAGATGAGTTCCTGAATGAATTCAACTTTTAGAGTCGGATCTTTCTGCACAAAGGACTTCACAAACTCAGATATTATGGATGAATCCAAGTGTGGGTGATCAGTAGATAGTACTTCGGTAACACAGTTCTCCCGGTGCGGGCCTTTGTATATGACTTTGGTGAAGCCACGCGAGTGCTCACTTGTCCTGGTACCCCTTAAAGACCATCCACATTTCTTCTTGCAACGCAGATGAAGGACACTCTCATTTAAGGTCACTGTGGTGTAGAATTGATTTCTCTGTATAGGATACATCTTCACCATTTCTTGAAGCGTTTTCTTACTGTCAAAGTACATCCCCTTCTCGAATTCTCCCCCTGTAACAAATGATGTATGACTCCCTAAATTGGCCCAATACTCATCAACTTCATAATTCTCATTTATCTGACTAAACCAGGGTACTGCAGTTCTAACCAAGGGCTCATTAATTTCCATCTGCCCATCTTCAAGATCCATGTCATCAAGCCCATCATCCTCCTCCCCATTATCGTCCTCATCATCTGTATCCGCATACACATCGTACACCGACAATTCGTTATTCACAATATTATCAAAATGACTTGGGTCTTCTTGAGACGGTGATTCTTGAACCTCATCTCGCATCGGTGACGGAGCCACGGTGTTTGATGTCGAAGGACCAGATTGGCCGAACATTGTCCTACACCCCCCCCGCATGAACCGGTGAACCTATATGAGTACTAAACGACATCTGAAATTGATCGTCATGCAGCAAGCGACTGAAAGTTCCCATCCCATATTCATTCGATGGAATGTGGTTTGAAGGGCCTTGGAAGGACACGGTGTTGTAATCGGAGACATATGTAGGATGTTGTTCTGCCCAAGTACTTTGTTGGGTACATATAGGCACTGTTTCTACATATATCTCATTGGGAACACCCTTCATTGCAACAATGCTTCTCAAAGCTTTTAAATGTTTGTTTGTAGAGATAGGTAACACTTGAACCCCATGGCCAGTCTCACACCTCATTTTAAGGTTCAGTTCAACATTCATTGGGTTTGAGCCGATACTACTGTGAACCTCATTCATCAGATCATTCACAGTCATGTTCGGTTCAAGTGTTATAAGTTCCATATTCCCTCCATTGTACTCAACATTTGATCCATTGCACATAATTTCACCTCCCCACCGGCATAACAACACTACATTTTGTGAAGCCATATTCTACATACCAACCAAAACACATTTAAGGATAATCGAATTCTAAAACAACGTCAAATAACCCTAATTTAACAATACATAACATACATAGCTTTGATAATGGAAAGTTATATCAAATTTCGAGAACCTACATGTGTAGCTAATATGACAACAATGAAACAAGTCCATTCTCACTATCAACATTTTCATCACCAATTTTATTAACTCTTAGTACCGCATACAACTATCAACATACTAATACCGCATTACCATCAACAATTTAATCATTATTTTCACAATAATAGACCACATTACCATCAACAATTTCATCAAGAATTTCATCCAAAACAAACCACATTATCATTGACAATTTCATCAAGAATTTCGTCGACAATTTAATCAACAATTTCGTCTATATTTTTCCTCAACAATGTATCACATTATCATCAATAATTATCAACAATTTATCACATTTCATTACTAATTAGCAACAATTAATACAATTTACATCACAATTTGCTACAACATACAACAACTATCTACTACCAACTATTCAATGTAAAATTCAACATTGTACTACGAATTTAGGGTTTACCCGGATTTAAAGAGTGAGTGAGACAATGCCGGCAACAACTTTCGTTCACTTTGGCGGCGGAGGGGCGGCAGCAGCGGCGGCAGGGGAGGCGTTGGCAAGGGCAGTGGTTCTTTGTTTGTGACAATGAGAGTTGGTGAGAGAGAGTGTGTAAGTTGCGTTTGTGAGATTGAGAAAAAAAATAAACTGGAATTCGTTATAATTCCCCGCAAGAAACGCTGCCTGAGGCAGCGTTTATTGTACAGAATAAAAACGCTGCCTGAGGTAGCGTTTCATTTAAAGATATAAACGCCGCCTCAGGCAGCGTTTACCTGTATAAAAAAAGTATGAAATACGAAGTTTGAGAAAAAGTCAAACTACCATAAAACGCTGCCTCAAACAGCGTTTTATGTCTTGAATTTTTTTTTAAAAAAAACTGGGGGTAAAACGCTGTCCGAGACAGCGTTTCACCCCATAAGCTTAGTTTGGGAAATACTTTTGCCACGAGACCAATTTCGTAAATAATTTGCCAATAAAGCTCAATTTGGGAAAAAATCCTAAATTTTTTGGGTAAAAGATTTTAAAGTTTGGTCATGAAATGAAAATAAGCACTATATCGTTAAATTGATGAAATAGGAAGATAAAGTGGATAACATGGAGTATACTAGTGTAGTGCTTATTTTCAATAATGTTATTTAAAGTGGATATTAATAACAACACAAATTCTTATGAGGCTGACCACATGCTATGGTTAGCTATTATGGGGGATATTTCATTAGTATAATAGGGGTTACCTGGTCAATGTATAGAGGTTATTTCGTTAGTGTTATAAGAGTTTCTTCGTTAGTGTTATAGGGATTACTCGACCAGTATTACAAAGGCTACTTGGTCAATATATTATGGTTTACTTTGTTATTTTACAAGCGGCCACACAGTGTGACTAGTCATACACAAAACGCGCTGTAATAATTGCAAATCAATAAAGAAATAAGATAATATATTAAGATTTAACTTATTAAATGTGAATATATAAAGAATACGTAGTACTCTGTAATAGATAGGGCCAACTACAAGCTAGGGGGAGCATAGCGCCTATATGTTATGTTTGCATATAGGCGGGCAAAAACGTAAAACCGCAGGGTATATAAGTCATTTGACATTCAGAATGGTACTTTTTATTATTACAGTGGTATAATTTTTGTACTAATATGCATGTATATTGTACCATTATGTCTTAGTAGTACTATTATATTTCACAATGGTAAAATATTTTGATTTACCATTTACATACTTATTTATACTATTAGCAAAATATTTATACCACTACAACATTTAATGGTGCGAGTAATACCTCAATGGAGGGCGGTGGAGAAAATTTTAGGAAGTCTTATTAATTTAATTGACTTATTGAAGATAAGAGTTGACTATTGCGTCAACTCCAAAGGCCAAAGCTCTAACTTTGATACTCGTTTCACTCCTACTCCGAAACTACAATCCATTAAAGCCGAGCATGTGCCATTGTGCCCAACCTGAACCATGGATCCTTCACAAATTAGCAAAAGAAAATTGACTTTAGTATAAGGCGAAAGAATAGTTTGTTCCTTGCTCACTGTGTGGCTGCGTAAGAAGAAAATAGACTTGGTTACAAGGCACAACTTAGCTTGAACTCCATTTGTTTTTGGCTTGCTTGTTGTTTTCCTACATAGCCGTGTCAAGTATGCTCAGCTATTCTGACCGTCGTGGTCAAAACGTCTGAGGGATATTCTCCTGTACAAAGGGGATAGGTAAGGGAAAGGGATCTATATTCATATGTTCCAGTTTATATGTAAGGGCTAAATTTCACATTTTGTTAGGTTAAGGGGGCAATTTGTCACTTCTGGTTGTGGTGCAGTAATTCAAGTACTTGTAGTTTACATAGTTTAAGAGAGGTCATTAGATAAGGATTGATTAAAATAATGTAATTGGCTCGGATTTAGTTTCAGGTTTGTGTAGTTGGAATCTGACCTCTGGGATCTTTTTTTTTTTAAATTTTATTATTATATTTTTTTTTATTACTCTCCAAAGTAGTTTGGAGTATCATATGTTTGGTTGTCTAGAAATAAATAGTCAAAATTCTCTTCAAGTTGACAAGAACACCCAGGTGAACATGTATATAGTACAGTAATACGTACTTCGTATTTATCTAGTTTAAGTACTTTATTTAAAAAAAAATTGTACTGAGTATGTCTATGTCCCAATTTTCTCTGATTTTGCAACTGCATGATCGAACAGATATCAGCAGCAGAGAGGATTTTTTAAAATTTGGCTTGCCACTCTACCAAGCCGCTTTGGAAGGCAACTGGGCATCTGTGGGACAAATTCTGCATCAATCTCCTGACTGGATCCGACAGCCAATAGCCAAAGGAGGAGAAAGGGTTCTTCATATCGCTGCAGCAGCCAAGCGCACCTATTTTGTAAAAGAGCTGGTGAAGCTCATGACCTTAAGCAATGATGCCAAGAACACAGCTCTTTGTTTGGCTGCAACATCTGGGGTTGTTGAGATTGCCAAGGTGATGGTGGACAAGAATGATGTGCTCCCAATTATCAGAGGTAGCCAAGGTATGACACCCCTTCAGATGGCGGTCTTGCTAGGGCGCAGGGATATGGTGTGGTATCTTATCACTGTCACTGATGACGATCAATTGACAATGTTGATCGCATAGCAATGCTTACTAGTTCCATTAACACTAATCTGTTTGGTATGTTCCCCTTGAGCTAATCTATAATAGCTGGAATGGAAGGATCTAATTTGACCTTTGTATGCAAATAGATGTTGCGAATTATTTACTGCATAAGCATCCCGATTTGGCACTTCTTCGTAATGGGAAGGGAGAAACTGCTTTACATACATTAGCTCGGAAGCCTGTAAGGTCCGGAGGGTATCATTGCTGCTTGGCTTGGAGTAAACGAGCTTATTTTTAATTTTTAAAGTATGAATTACAACTGTATTCCAGGAGGTAAGCTAGCTCAAGGAAAGGTCCCAGAACAGCCATTAGAGCTACAACTAGTACAGAGGCTTTGGGATGAAGTAATCAAACAAGAAGATAAAAAAATCTCATTCCTTATTGGCTCTCCTTGGAGACTGCTATTCATTGCTGCAAAATGTGGTAATGTAGAGTTTTTAACAACACTTATACGAACCTATCCTGATCTAATATGGAAAGTTGATGAAGAAAACCGTAGCATTTTTCACATTGCTATCATAAATCGCCATGAAGAGATCTTCAAGCTGATAAATGAATTAGGAGCAATTAAAGACTTGATAGCTGTTGACAAGGACGGAAATGGCAATAATATGCTGCATCTGGCTGGTGCCTTGGCTCCTTCATATCGTCTCAATTGTGTCTCAGGAGCAGCTCTTCAAATGCAAAGAGAGCTTCTGTGGTTTAAGGTAACTTTACTATGAGTTTTCCGATCCCTTTATTAAGCTTATTTTTTACAGAACAAGCAATTACTTAGATGATTGAACAACTGCTTCTTTGCTTTTACACATTTTCTAAAGAATGACCGTGTTAATAATTTCACCATATGCTATTATGTTCACTTGTTCAGTAATTATTGGTTTCACTTTCAGAACTCAGACCAACTTGATGAACATTGAACAGATAGTAAGCTAACGCCTAATGGCATAATTTACTTTATTTTCTGTAAAGGTAACGAAATAAGGATTTATTTCTGATTGAGTGATTTCAGATCAATTTGTCAATTGCTACTTTCCAATCATACTATGTGAGCAGTTTTCTTCCCCCTTCCCTTCCTTACTTTCCACTATCAAACTAGCTTAGGAGACCAACTAACTAAATAAACTGGTATATGCTTGCTTTACATCACAATTGATAATAGGCTGTGGAAAAGGTTGTAAGTTCTGAGTATGCTGAAGCTGAGAATAATAATTACAAGACTCCTCGTGCCTTATTCACTGAAAAGCATGAAGGATTAAGGATCAAGGGAGAAGAATGGATGAAGCAGACTGCACAATCCTGTTCTGTAGTCACGACCCTCATCGCTACAGTAGTCTTTGCAGCAGCATTTACCTTGCCCGGTGGTAATGACAGCAAAGGAGCCCCAATGTTTGTGCATCGGCCGTTGTTTATAGTCTTTTCCATATGTAATGCTCTATCATTGTCTAGCTCCTCTGCTTCATTATTGATATGCGGAGCATGATTTCCTCAAGTCATTGCCGCTGAAACTGATGTTAGGATTAACAGGGATGTTCATTTCAATAGTGACTATGATGGCAGCCTTCACAACTACCTTCTTTATTACCTTTCGCCAAGGTCTGTATTGGATTCCTATTCCCATAGCGCTGTTTGCTGCTGTTCCAGTTGCACCTTTTGCTTTCCAGCAATATCTTCTCTTGCTAGATATATATCAATCAACTTACAGATCTTGGTCTTTGTTTCAACCTACTAAACCAAAGCTTTTTCCAAGTTATTCAACTTAAGTGATGAAGTACAGCTGAATGCACAGATATTTGCAACAATTTCAGAGGTGTTTCTTCTCATTGTAAACTCTTCATTACTTTACTTTTTTGTTTTTCATGTTTCCCTTTGAAAATGTGAATAATAAGATGATTAACGTCGAAGGAATGTAATCTATCTAAGCGTTACATTAAAGGGCTAACTTTTTCCATACTATAGAACAACTTAATCTTAATTTTCAGAAGTAGACATTCAGGTCATGAGAACTCAGAATATGGTTTACATGATCGGCGTGTTGTCATTATTGAATGAAGAATGCTTCAAATGGCTGTTTTTGCTTTGTCCGAGTCTTAGGGGTCAGTTACTACTTTGAATAAATCAGTAGCAAGTTGTTATCTTTTCCTATTTTCTAGCTCAGGTTGTTAGTTTGTTATTTCTTCCAGTTTTTCTAGCTTAAGTTGTTCCCTTGTAAGCCTATATAAAGGCACTAGTAGTGATCGTTTTGTTTGCAAGTAATACACATAACATCTTCTGCTCTTCCTTCTTGCTTTATACTATTCTGTTTTTTTTTCTTCTGTTCTTTTTACCAACAAATTCTGGTATCAGAGCCAAACCAATTTTTACTCGATCAAACTCCACAAAATCAGCCTCAATCCCTCTCTTTTACCACACAGCAACACCACTCAATCAAACAAGCTTCCTCCATGTCAAGTAACGGCCTAAACCCCTCTGCACAACCTCTCATTCCAATCTTCAAAGGCGAAAAATACCACCTTTGGAGTATTAAAATGCAAACCATGTTCAAGTCTCAAGAATTGTGGGACATTGTAGAAGGAGTTTACACTGAAACATCAGCAGAACCTGATCAACGATTGCGTGACAATCGAAAAAGGGATGCCAAAGCCCTATTTCTCATCCAGTCTGCAGTGGATGATGATATATTCCCTCGCATATCGTCTGCTAAGACGGCCAAAGAAGCATGGGAGATCATACAGCACGAGTACTTTGGCGATAAGAAGGTAATCTCTGTTAAATTGCAAGCATTACGTTCTGAATTGGATGGTTTGCAGAAGACCAAGAAGGAGTCTATGCAACAATACCTTTCGAAAGTATCAGGTATTGTCAATCAGATGAAATCATATGGTGAGCTCTTGAGCAACGAGAGAGTTGTAAGCAAGGTGTTGCGCAGCCTGGACCCTGATTTCAATGGCGTTGTAATTGCAATTGAGGAATCGAAGGACCTCTCGACTTACACATTTGATGAATTGATGTGCTCATTGCTAGCTCATGAATCCAGGTTCACGAAAAATGAAGAGAAAGGTGAAGAAAAGGCGCTGCAAGTGAGAGGTGAACCTTTCACAAAGGGAAAGGCTGAAGCATCGAATAATAGAGGAGGCAGAGGTGGATTTCGAGGAGCCTATCGCGGACGTGGTCACGGTAGAGGTCGTGGTTATGGTGGAGGACGTAATGGAGGCTATAATCAAAGTCCCAGAAGCAATATTCAGTGCACTTATTGCAAGAAAATGGGTCACACTGAGACCAACTGTTGGAGTAAGTAACGAGGAGAGTCGAAGGCAAATTTCTCCGAGGCACCACAAGAGGAAAGCAATCTTTTTTTGGCTCATTCAAAACTTGAACCGGTGGAGCATGGAATCTGGTTCGTGGACAGTGGGTGCTCTAATCATATGTCAGGAGAAAGAAAATGGTTCAAGGCAATTGACACTACAAAGCAGTTAGTTGTGCGACTCGGCAATGACAAGCAAGTCAAGGTGGAAGGAAGAGGCACGGTTGCAATTCCAACCTGTAATGGTGAGACAAAACTCATTCATGATGTTCAGTATGTACCCTCTCTTACTCATAATTTATTGAGTGTTGGTCAATTAATTAAGGGTGGATATTCAGTAATTTTTTAAGATGGCCATTGTAATATTCATGACAAAAGTCGCAAGATCATGTGCATTAAAATGACCCCAAATAAAATGTTCCCTCTAAATATTGCACATAGTGAAACTACTAATGCTCTCATTGCAAAAGGAGATAATGAATCAAGCCTGTGGCACTTGAGATATGGTCATCTGAATATTAATGGCTTACGGTTGTTAGGCAAGAAACAAATGGTTCTTGGCTTGCCTACAATCGAGTCTCTTGAGTTTTGTGAAGGCTGTGTGTATGGCAAACAAAGCAGGCCAGCATTTCCAAGTGGTGATTCATGGAGAGCTTCAACCTGTTTAGAGCTGGTTCATGCGGATTTATGTGGACCAATGTCAATTGATTCACTAGGTGGGAATCGCTATTTTCTCCTATTTGTTGATGACTTTAGCCGCATGAATTGGGTCTATTTTCTGAAGAAAAAGTCTGAAGCATTCGAGCATTTCAAGAAGTTCAAGGCATTAGTGGAAAAGCAAAGTGGTTGTCAAATTAAAACTCTTCGCACTGATCGTGGAGGAGAGTTCATTTCAGAAGAATTTAATCAATTTTGTGAAGAAAATGGGATTCACAGAGAGCTCACTGCCCCTTATACGCCCCAGCAAAATGGCGTTGCCGAAAGGAAGAATCGCACAATTTTTGAGATGGGAAGAAGTATGCTAAATGCAAGAAATGTACCAAAGAAATTTTAGGCTGAAGCCGTGGCTACTGCAGTCTATATCCTCAACATCTCTCCTACCAAAGCGGTCTATGATCAAACACCATATGAGGCATGGAAAGGTCGCAAGCCCAAGGTGAGTCACTTACGCATTTTTGGTTGTATAGCTTATGCTTTAGTCAATTCTCGTTCAAAACTTGATGAGAAATCACAAAAATGTATCTTTGTTGGTTATAGTACTCAATCTAAGGCATATAAGCTATATAATCCTGTAAGTGGCAAAGTAATTATAAGCAGGAATGTTAAGTTTAATGAAGAAGCTAGTTGGGAAGTTGCAAAAGTTGGTGCTCAATCACCCAATTCTCTCGTGACTAATGACGAAGAAGACAATGCCCATGAGATGACCCAACTGAATGACAATGAGGTTCACACACCTCCTACCTCACCAATCAGAAGTGCGGCCTCAACACCAAGCAGTGAACAAAGCGGCTCATCAGACCAGACTAGCTCATCACCAGACACACCACCACGAAAAATGAAGTCTCTAAGTGAGGTGTATGAATCATGCTCATTTGCTTTGTACGTGTCAGAACCAACTTGTTATGAAGAAGCAGTTGCGGATGAGAAATGGGAGGAAGCAATGCTAGAAGAAATGACAGCAATTGAGCGCAATCACACATGGGAGTTGGTTGATCTTCCTCAAGGAAAAACTCCAATTGGACTCAAATGGGTCTACAAGGTGAAACATAATGCTGATAATAGTGTTCAAAAATATAAGGCAAGACTTGTTGCCAAGGGATATGCACAAAATCAAGGTATTGACTATGACGAAACATTTTCTCCTGTTGCACGCTTTGAAACAGTGAGAATGCTTCTGTCCTTTGCTGCCAAATTAAAGCTCCCAATTTACCAATTTGATGTAAAATCAGCGTTCTTGAATGGCGAGTTGGAGGAAGAAGTATTTGTGTCACAACCTGAAGGTTTCGTGGCAAATGGGCACGAGCATAAAGTGTACAAGCTAAGGAAGGCTCTATACGGTCTAAAACAAGCGCCAAGGGCTTGGTACAAGCGAATTGACTCATATTTTCTGAAAAATGGCTTTGTGCGCAGTGAAAATGAGCCAACCTTGTACGTGAAAGGGAGTAAGTTGTCTGACTTCCTAATTGTGTGCGTGTATGTGGATGATATGGTCTATTTTGGATCATCGCAAAATCTGATTGAAGAGTTCAATTCCTCAATGACAAAAGAGTTTGAGATGACTGACTTGGGGAAGTTAAAATATTTTCTTGGACTCGAGGTAAATCAAGCTGAAGATGGTGTGTTTATCTCTCAAAGAAAATATGCAAAGGACCTGCTGCATAGGTTCCATATGTATAATGCTAAGCCTGCTGCAACACCCATGAATACGAGTGAGAAACTAAGGCATGATGATGGCACTGAAGCTGCAGATTCGAGCTATTATAGAAGCTTGGTTGGCGGACTGAACTATCTAACTCACACCCGTCCTGACATCGTGTATTCTGTAAGTGTTCTTTCTCGCTATATGCATGCTCCCACTATGCAACATCTTGGAGCTGCTAAGAGGGTGCTACGCTACATAAGAGGCACACTTGAGTATGGTATATGGTATGCACAAAATGCAGATTGCAAGCTGGTTGGGTTCAGTGACAGCGATTGGGCAGGCTGCCTTGATGATAGAATAAGCACCTCAGGCCATACTTTCATCTTGGGGTCAGGAGCAATATCATGGAGCTCAAAGAAGCAGAATATAGTGGCACTCTCGTCGTCCGAAGCTGAATATGTGGCTGTTACATCTGCAGCTTGTCAAATGGTTTGGTTGCGAAGATTATTAAGTGAAGTTGGCTGTGAGCAAGAACAAGCTACTGAGATTTTCTGTGATAACAAGGCAACAATTGCCATGACTAAGAATCCAGCATATCATAGTCGAACCAAGCACATTGACATACGCTTTCACTACATCAGGAGTTTAGTAGCAAAGAAGGAAGTCGAGCTGAAATTTTGTACAACAAATGATCAAACTGCAGACATACTCACGAAGGCTCTTTCATTTGATAAGTACACTTATTTTAGGCAAAAGTTGGGTGTGTGCAGTTTTGAAGCAAGGGGGTGTATTGAATGAAGAATGCTTCAAATGGCTGTTTTTGCTTTGTCCGAGTCTTAGGGGTCAGTTACTACTTTGAATAAATCAGTAGCAAGTTGTTATCTTTTCCTATTTTCTAGCTCAGGTTGTTAGTTTGTTATTTCTTCCGGTTTTTCTAGCTTAAGTTGTTCCCTTGTAAGCCTATATAAAGGCACTAGTAGTGATCGTTTTGTTTGCAAGTAATACACATAACATCTTCTGCTCTTCCTTCTTGCTTTATACTATTCTGTTTTTTTTCTTCTGTTCTTTTTACCAACAGTCATTACATGTTAGTGTGACCAATGTCATTCAAACTTACCAATAGTTATATTTGCAGCTTAAGGGCGATACACGTTGATAACCCACACAAAGAGCGATGTAGAATGACTTGTACGAATGCTGGCCAAAAATTGACGAAAGGGGAAGGGGAAGGGGAAGAGGAAGAGGAAGGTTCATTCTGAAAAAGACTTGGAATTGCTGTAACAATCCATCTCAACCAAACCGACTTAATTTTGTAATCCATCACACTCAAAATTCATCTCTCCTGACCATTTTCTTATACTATGCAATGTTTGCATATAGGCTCTTTAGATTTTATTTGCGCCAGGGGTTCTCCGAAGAAGAGAGGAGAGAACGTTTAGATTTTATTTTTTGATTTTTGTTAAAGGAAAGACTTGAAGTCAACTTAGTGAGCAAATAAGACTTTAATGGTAGGCTTGGTAGCTAGAACTGTCTGTTATTTTTTTGACATCAGGCTTGGTAGAACTATCGAAGAAGCCAATGTCGAAGAACAGCGTTTTTTCATCATTAATATCTTTAATTACATATTAATAAAAGTTGTACAAACATAATCTTATAAAATATATAGATGAATTTCACAATAGCTCAAGCAACTAAGGACCTGTTCACTTCACTTTATTTTTGTTGAATTAATTGAAATTGTTTTAACGGAATTTAAATTAATTTTGTTCAGTTTACATTATTTTTGATGAATTGAAATAATTTTTACTGTAAAAACATATTAATACTGATTTATTTCCTACTCCGTATATTTTTTTTCTTTGAAGTTACTGAACCCAAATGCTCCTCTCTCATACAGTCATAGTGTCACATTAGCAAACACCGAAAAGACATACACTTAATAATGCAAAATTAACAAAACCCAAATTGAAATGAAATAATGAAATTAAATGCATATCATTTATATATCAATCAAACTAAACCAATGCAATCATATTCATACCATTCTAAACCATGATAAATTTATATTAGAACACCAATTTTCTTATTTCAAAAGTCCATAATTCATATACCATTCAAAAGACGTTTTCATATTTCCTCTTAGTTGAAATCATTAGTCTAAAAATTTTGATTGGATAAACTTAAATAGCAAATTAAACTAACCAATCAAATGGCTGCAAAAAAATAAGAGGTTATGGCATATTAGGTGGATGCCTATTATCCTTCTTGTATCATCCAGAATATTCTAGATTTTGGGTTTATTGTTATCCAAGTAAACCCTAATTATATTGTATGTATTATATACACCCCGATCATATGGAATAAAGATACATAATTCTCTCTCAATCTCTCTCCATCCCTTTATTTTATAATACGTTTCGACGGACTTTTTCGGTGCCGGAAAATCACTTCCGATGACTGAATTCCGTCGAACAGGTGTTTCAAGGTCATTTTTCCTGCAAAAACATTTCCGACAACCGCTTCCGACGGAAACGTGTTTTCCGACGAATTTCAGGGTGTTTCCGATGGAATTTTTTCATCGAAAATCGGCCTATTTCTAGTAGCGTATTCAGCTTTATGGAACTCATGACAAAAACACTTTGGCTGAAGAATGTGATGTATCTATAATGTAATATAATTCATGTGGTTGTTAGTTGTTACCATATTTTGCAATAGAAATTAAAAAACTGAATAGAACTATCAGCATAATGTTGTCAAGTTTCTCAGACGTGTTAAACTTGAGTGGCATCAATGCTCATTTTAGCTTGTGCACGTCAATCTATTTCATAACTCACTCTCAGGCCTCATCTTGATTCCTGATGGCCTAGCTCAGTGCCTCAGTTGCCACAGCGCGAATCTTTAGACTTGTCAAATAACAAATTAGAAGTAAGGAAGTATTCCCCTTAATCTTGGGAAGCTTTCTTCTCTAAATTCCCTTGCTTTGTCAAACAATAGCCTGTCCGGGGCAATTGCACTCCAACTGCAGGCGTTTGGGGGTTGCCCTTTGCAAGTAATTTTGGCATTTGTGGACAACCAAATGTACGGATGATGTTTATCCAGGATTACACTATGTAACGTGAGTGTCGGGGTTGGATTCTACTTCGGATTTTGAAGAGTAGTCTAGCACTCTAGTGTTGAAACATTATTGGAGATATGCCTTATTTCAGTTCGTGGATGATATCATGAACAAAATTTGTGTGACAATTACTATATATATACATGCTCAGGTTGCAGAGAAAATCTCAACTATAACCTATTTTTGTGCTCATGCATTGACTTGTTTCATTGAGAAGAATATCAGAGATTTTGCTCTTCATACAATTGGAAAATACAAGATCATATGTTAAATATATTGACAAAGTAGTTCTACATTTTGTTTCATTTTATTTGCAGCACTTTTCATTTTACACTTGTTAGTGCTTATTTCAGTCATTGATATATTTAATTATCAATAACAATTAAAAAAAAATTGATTTAATGACTATTATAAATTGTGGCATATCCAAGTATCCAAGAAGACCATGTTTTTCTCGTTAAAATAATAAGAATAATAATAATAAAAAATAAAAAAAGAACTGTATTTCTCCATAACCATAAATCACCGAAAATAGTCAATATAAATGCACAAATCATAAGACTGCATGTATAAAGAACGGAATTTTTACCATATACCCCTGAGTTTTTTGTTTATTCACCATATACCCCTGAACTTTTTTGAATTCATCATATACTCCCGAGTTTTTACAAAATACACCATATACCCTTGATAAATAATGATTAATAACTTCGTTAGTCATTAGAATTAATTATGACCCGAAATCACCCTAAATATATTCCCCTACCTCTGAAACCACCCTAATTCCTTTTTCCCACCCCCAAAACCACCCCAAATTTCTTGTTCTCATCATCAAAATCAATCATACGGATATGGTTATGGAGATTTGGAATGGTTTCGGGGGTTGAAGAAAGGAGATGAGTGATTTCGAGGATGGAGCGAGAGATTTAGGGTGGTTTATTTCGATGCATAATTAACAAAATTCCACTTATCTTATTGTCATTAAGGGTATATGCATGGTGAATTTTTATAACAACTCAAGGCTAGGGTATATGGTGAATTTGAAAATTTTCAGGGGTATACGGTGAATAAACAAAAACCTTAGGGGTATACGGTGAGAAAACCGTATAAAGAAATAGAGGAAACAATAAAGTATAATGGTTTGAAGACATTGGATATTGTTATATAAAATATTGAGAAATGGATATAATAAGAAGCACCAGTGGTCTAGTGGTAGAATAGTACCCTGCCACCGTACAGACCCGGGTTCGATTCCCGACTGGTGCAAAGCCGTGAAGAATTCTGCGCACGATGTGGCACTTTAGGGTCCGCCACCCTCTTCTGATCTACCAGAAGACGCTAATGTGCATCTGAGCTTAGCATTTTTTTACCTTTTTTTAAAAATATATATTTTATTTGTTATTTTAATTATTTTAAAGTAGAACCAAATACCATAAACTTTAAAATTTTACATTTTAATTTGTCAATGCACTATATTAATTAGTTCTTTCAAAGAAATGCAAAGGATTTTTGCTAATAGCCTGTAAACCAGGTTAGAAATACAACTATTGGTTAATATGAGTATACTACCTCCAGTTTTTTTTAAGTGGAACTTTCAAGCATTTTGCGGTTCACGAAGCAAAAGATTGAAGGGCAAAGATTAATAAAAGTGAGTGGGTTTAATTAAAGGAGAAGGAGAGAGAAAGTGTGGCCACCCACATAGTATTTTGGTGGGAAAATCTGGCCAAAAGTACAAAGCCAAATTTTCCCCCTCAATTAAATCTGCCAAAAAGTACAAAGCCAAATTTTCCATGTAAAATTTGTTTCCCCCCAATTTTTCAAAAAAATCTGGCAAACTGAAATTTTTTTAAATTTCACTGGAGGCTATAAAATCAGTCTCCATTTCGATTTAGCCCCCAAAATCATAACATTAAATGAGGCTATAAAGGCAGCCTCCATTGTCATAGAATTCATTACAGCCATTAATGTTAGCAGCTGGGTGAAACATTCCAGCAAAAAACAGAGTTTCATCCCAAAAAATTACAGATTTCTAGTTCACCCCTACGGTTAGGTTAATTACACACTAACTACTCTGTTCAAAGATTTACAAAAAAAGGCTGCTCTGCTGTCATTGAAGCACATCTGGGTCATCTTCATCTTCATCTTCACCCCAGCAAAAATCAGCAGGCCCCTCATCATCATCTCCCTGTGCTGATTAACACAAACACATGGCAGAGTATGGTGATTCTGTTTTTTTCGATGTTGAACACATACTAAATGAAGAACAGATGGCAGAGTTGTGGTTTGAAGAAGAAGAAGAAATGCAGGATGCAGGCTTTTGGGGGTATGAATCAGAAGATGTCAGTGAAGGTGAGGTTGATGGCTCACAAATGCAACAACAACCACAACAAATGCCACAACAACCACAACAAATGCAACAACCCCAACAAATGCAACAACAAATTGTATGCAGGAAGCAACTGTCAATGCAAAAGAAAAGGCAAATTGTAGATGCAATATTGGTGAAAATGAACAATGGCATATTACCTAGAGGTCACTTGAAGCAGTTATCAACTCAATTCAACGTACACAAATCAACAATAACAAGAATATTCACAGATATAAAGAAACAGCTGGCAGAAGGGGACTTGATTGATGTCAGGACTAAAAAAATTGGCAGAACAGGGAGAAAGCCAATTGAAATTTCTGATGAAATTCTACAATCAGTCCCATTACATTTAAGGCAGACTGAAAGGAGCTATGCAGGAGCACTGAAGATCAGTCACAGCACAGTTCACAATTTGAAGAGGAAAGGAAGGCTAAGAACACACACAGCCTGCAACAAGCCAGCACTGTCATCAGACCATAAGGTGGCCAGACTTAGATGGATTTTGTCACACATAAATCCATTTACAGAAAATCAGGACCTCACATTTGTTGACATGAGGAATGTCATTCACTGTGATGAGAAGTAGTTCTACTTGAACCCTGATAAAAGGAGGTTTTATCTACTGCCAAGTGAGGAGGATCCTTACATGGCAGTTCAGTCAAGAAGATTCAAGCTGAAGGCCATGTTCATGGCAATTATAGGGAAGCCATTATATGGCATAGATGGAGAAATGTTACATGATGGGGAGTATGGCATCTTCCCATTCACTGTGCAGCAATTAGCAAAGAAATCAAGCAAGAAAAGGCCAAGAGGGACTTTGGAAACAAAGGCACTACAGAATATAAACAGAGAAGTAATCAGGGAGATGTTGCTCAGAAAAGTTATCCTAGCCATCAAGTCAAAGTGGCCAGAAAGTCTGGCCAAGGATGTGGTAATCCAATGGGACAATGCTAGGCCTCACCAAGTTCCAAGGGATGCAGAGTTCATTGAAGCTACTACCACAAATGGCTTCAACATTCAATTTGTTTTTCATCCAGCACAATCACCTGATTTGAATGTGCTTGATTTGGGGCTGTTTAGGTCTATACAATCATTGCAATATCAGTCTTTTCCTAAAGACTTAGATGAGCTAGTCCAAAAGGTGAAAGACTCTTATGACACATTCAATCCAGAGGTTAACAAGTACATCTGGGTTACTTTGCAAAATTGCATGATTAAAATACTGAAGGCAGAAGGTGGTAACAAGTACAAGATTCCACGTATGAACAAGAAAAAGCTTGAGAATATTGGCATTCTACCAGAAATAGTTGTAGTCCAGAAGGAGTTAGTAGTGGAGGCTGTGGAGTATCTAAACACCATGTTTAGGCCAGCTAATCAGGGCAATGAAGAAGTCACAGAAGAATTGGAGGTGGATGCAGATTAGGGGACTCAATACAAGAAAAAGACAACACATGTACTGCCACACATAACCACTTACCTATGTAAGTTTGTTTATTTGTGTTTTATTTCAAATGTTGAAGTACCAAGTGGTTAGGTGTATTTTGTTGATTACAATTATCAAAACATGTAAGGCAGTATGTTGTAAAGTCTTTAGATTATGGTAGGGTCTTTTGTAATGTACTTTCTTAATTACTCAAAGGTATGTCTTTTGTACCCACATTTTAAATGGTATCAATGAGTGACAAAGACAAACAATTGTTGGGGCCATTCAATCCATCAGAGGGGTTAATAGTCATTGTTGAATACTACACTAATGCACAAGGATACCTCAACAACAACAGCATTATGCATGTTGTTGGAGCAATTCACTTGTGCTTAGTCAAATTCAATGGAGTCCCTTCATCATGTGGATTTGGGTAAGGTGAATGTCAAATCAGATTATGGGACTCAAAACAAACCAGGACCTATTAACAGGGGACTCATTGTAGGGGACTCATTGTAAGGGACTCATTGTAAGGGGCTGACTAGGCAGAAATGTTACATGTAGAAGATACCAGCCTCATCATTCATCAATCAAATCCACTCTGCCAACATCATACATCCCAGCCAACAACAACACAATAAACTCAACACTGCCAACCTCAAACATAACCCAATTAAGTCCATGGCAGTCAACAACAACACAATCACCTACACACACCCGACACAACACAATACATAAGCCAACATAGTCCATGAAAATCAACTCACTTCCAAATCATCAACATAAAAATCACTACGAATTGGAGAATTTGAAACCCAGTACATTCCAACAACAGAAGAGAACAGGCAATTCATACAACATCATTAACCCAACTCAACCAACCATAGTATCCACACATGCATGAACCCATCAAATTACCAGTAGTACACAGCAAAATAACATAACCAAGGGTAACACCAAAAACCCTAAAACCCATCATACAACCAGATCTAGTCAAACATTCCCCCAACAACAACCAAACAACACAGCAAACCAATACACTATGGCAAAAATCAAAAAATTAAGGTGAATTTTTAAAAAACAAAAAAAAAATTAAAGAGTTAGGGTTAGGAACAGTTACGCAAGGGTTAGTGCTCATCCTCCTCATCAGAGGAAAGCACGACAAATTCTCGCTCCGGCAAACCCCGAATACGGCTCAGAGCCACCAAGGCCGCCTTCCTACGTGGCCTAATCTTCTTCGGTGGCCTGGAAGGCTCAGATCGGGCCTTGGGAGGGGGCGCAGCACTGCCATCCTCACTTTGGGACCCTAGATCTCCACGAAAAACATCAAAATCAAGCTTTTTGTGGCCACGGGACTCGCCTACACCCTCCTCCTTCATTTTCTGCTCAACCTCATCAATTCTTCAGAACTTCCCCTAACGCCTTGAAAGTGGTCGGCGAACATAAGCTTGGCCCATCTTCATGCGCGTATAGGCGACGGGGAAAATCATCGCCTCTGTTGAGATCATTGATGAGGGACTTGATAAGAGTGGCCTCGCTATTGTCGTCGGTGCCAATGTAGGCGTCAATTACTAGATCAAGGTCTCTCAGGGGAATGGTGTCATCTGGTTTTCGAACCAAAGGTGAGGAATTGAGAGATGTCATGATGTAAACTGGAGAGGAAGGCGAAAGAAATGAGGAAGGCGACAGAAAGGAGGAAAGGAGGAAGGCAAAAGAAAGGAGGAAGATGAAGAACCAGATCTAGGGTTCTTCAGAAGAAGAGTCTAGATCGCTTTTAATCAGGTGGTTGGGAAGATGAAGAGTTGTGTCAGTTGGGAGGAATAAATGGAGGGAGTGATTAGATTAGGGTAATGTAGGTTAATGGAGTTAAGTGGGGGTTATGGGTAATAAGGGGTAAAAGATTAAAAATCTGAATTTTTAATTAAGGGTAATATAGTAATTTTTAGTGTTTTTTTTAACCCAAAATGGATATAAAAGAGAAAGTTGCACATAATAGTGAGCGGACTAAAATGACAAAAGTTGCACATAAAAAAAACCGGAGGTAGTATATTTTTTCTATGTTATTCCGTACTAGGTAACAACGAACATGAGTAAGATATACATGTATGGGGATTTTCATTAATAGGCTCTCCAAGAAAACAACACGTGATAGAAATCAATATATACTCCATAGAATATTTACTTGTATAATTAAATTAGATAGAATATGAACACTCTTGAATTTCAAATAATTCATTCACTGCATTTTTAGATCATCATCCCCGGTTTTCACAACATAACTTGTTTAATTTCATTTAGTTTTTCAATCAATCAAAATTATTTAATTAGTTTTCTAATGAAATGCAAGTATAAGGAACAGGTCGGTGATTGTTTCGTGTAGTTAGAGATCTTCAGTTTGTCCTGTCAATAAAGATCATTAGACTCTAAGTCGACTACTTACATATAAGAGAATTTATTTGTCATTATAATTGTAAGTCACACGATATCTTCCATGTTAGAATTGGATCACACAAATACATAAATCATATACAAATATAATTTAACATTTGAATTGCCCTTTCTAGTTGCAAAACTACTCCTCAAGGGCTTTAATTGAAAACACATATATATTGTTTAAATTATGTTTACAACTCCCTTCGTTTCACAATGTTCTTTCAAAATAAAAATTTTAAGCATGGTATTTATCGCGCAGATAAGTGCAATTAATGTCAAGAGCTAAGTAATTGGCGAACATTAATAGGTGAAATATCAGTAATATTCCCATCAATTAGACGTTTAGCAATCACTGTAATGGTGGCTTCAGTTGGATGAACAGGGTCCCAAAATGCATACTTTGATCTATCACTGCAAACACTAGATGTTGGGTTACAGGGAATTAAATCCCCCAATAAACTCCCAACACCAGTGTTATGGCAACATGGTGAACCTATTATCTCCACACCTGTCATATTTTATCATATAACAAAATTTAGTTATCAAATTTGTATGATACAATTTAAAATTAAGGATGTTATGTGGGTATCTTATTGCGGATTTCACAACATACTTGTCCTAATTGGAGTCGTTATGGATATGATTTTGGTGGGTTCACATTTATAGTGGACGAGTATGGATATCAAATACTATAAATAGTGGCTAGTTGGTGGATTTGAAATCATAAATACCCACTTCATACCCGACTATTTTTCCAATAATTGAACTGATCCCCACCTTACATCACAAATATTTTATAATTTTATAAATATAGGAACTAGAAAGATACTAGGTAGTTCATATGTGTTTAATCAACACATATATGTGAGAAGTGGATATCTGCTTAGGTGGTGGAGAAGGTGTGAATTTAGATCTATACTTACTTGAACAGATATGGATGTTGGATTACACCAACCATGTTAATTTATTTGGTCTAGTACGTATAAGGGAGAAGGTTTCCAAGCCACACCCACTCCGCTTGTTTAAGTTGTCATCCTTATTCAAAAGACTATTCACTTCTTAAGTTTAAATCTTTTTGTTTTCTTTTTTTGACGGGTTCTTAAATTTAATCTTGCCTATATATGCTGAGGACATTGATATACATGCACTATACACATCCCAATTGTCGCAAACTTAAGTGTGCAAAAACATTGTCGAACTTTAGTTTAAATTTACAAAATAAACAACTAAATGACATATATATGAATCTAAAAACATACCATATGATCGGTAATTATAGACGAGATCGGTAAAAATGCCGTAAGCATCTCCATAAAGGAACTTAGATCCCTTAAGGTTGTTGTTTAGCTCTGTAAGAAGGCTCTTTAATTGGACATTATATGATTGAGCTAGTTGATTAGGGTACGCAGCACATTGATTTCCCGAACATAGATTTATTCTTCTCTCAAACGGGGTGCAACCAATTTGTGGAACATTTGTCACTAATATTTTCCTAGCACCCATATTATAAAGCCTCTGTTCAATATCACATGAACAACATTAGCTCATACTAACATTATTTTAGAGATGGTCCATAAATCTAACATTGTACATTTGTACTAGGAAGCAATATAAACACCGTTGTTTAAACTAGTATATATGAGAGTTAATTAGTTATAGAAAGACTAGTATATTAACTATTATGTTGTACTTAAAAAATCACGTGAGTTACGTGATAGTAGAATTAACATCTTGGATTTATCTCTAATTTAAGTACAATAAGAATTGATAGTCTAATAACTATTACTAAAACAGAAAGATTTGATATAATGAAAATATTCATTATAACTAATTCAATTACATTTTACATTATATTTGTATATTATTAATAATTCTTAGTCAAGATCAGTGTATAAGTATGCAAAAGTCAGAGTGATGCACTTATCAAAAAATATATAAGTATTATAACAAAGTAAAAATAAACCTAAATTTTGCCAAAACGGCATAGTGCTCCCAGTTTGCTAATTAATGACATTCTAACTTTAATTCTTATAAAGAAAATCATTGTAGAATCTTCATTAACGAGGTATTATTCGTTCACTGCCTAGAACTTTTAATTAGTATGTCCTCAATAATAACAGGTAAGTTTATTGTATATGTCTCACCGTAAGTTGTAGTCTAAATTTAGATATCATGGTATCTATGAAAGCTTCAGGCTGCATCAATATATGACCTCTGAGAATAACTGGAAGTAAGTAATTGACAATGAAATCATTATGATTACAACTCCCTTCGTTTCACAATGTTCTTTCAAAATAAAAAATGTAAGCATGGTATTTATCGTACAGATAAGTGCAATCAATGTCAAGAGCTAAGTAATTGGCGAACATTAATAGGTGAAATATCAGTAATATTCCCATCAATTAGACGTTTAGCAATCACTGTAATGGTGGCTTCAGTTGGATGAACAGGGTCCCAAAATGCATACTTTGATCTATCACTGCAAACACTAGATGTTGGGTTACAGGGAATTAAATCCCCCAATAAACTCCCAACACCAGTGTTATGGCAACATGGTGAACCTATTATCTCCACACCTGTCATATTTTATCATATAACAAAATTTAGTTATCAAATTTGTATGATACAATTTAAAATTAAGGATGATATGTGGGTATTTTACTGCGGATTTCACAACATACTTGTCCTAATTGGAGTCGTTATGGATATGATTTTGGCGGGTACACATTTATAGTAGACGAGTATGGATATCAAATACTATAAATAGTGGCTAGATGGTGGATTTGGAATCATAAATACCCACTTCATACCCAACTATTTCTCTAATAATTGAACTGATCCCCACCTTACATCACAATTATTTTATAATTTTATAGATATAAATATATACTCCATAATTCTTCTAGGTTGGTATAGAAACTAGAAAGATACTAGGTGGTTCATATGTGTTTAATCAACACGTATATGTGAGAAGTGGATATCTGCTTAGGTGGTGGAGAAGGTGTGGATTTAGATCTATACTTACTTGGACGGATATGGATGTTGGATTATCTCCATCACCACTTTCTCATTCCTCATTATCTCCATCACCACTTTCTCATTCCTCCCCTTCAATGGCGGGTTCACCAAAACCCCACTCACCAATCCTCACGCCACGCACCCCACCGATCCCACAGTCCATCGAACCCACTGCACCAACCACTGAACACCAGCCGAACCCACCAATCACCGACACCGCGCCATTAGGACATCCAATTGTAAGTTTTTTTTTTCGCTTTAGGGTTATTAATATGTTTTAATTTGTGATTTGTTTTGATGTTGGAAAATTCGTTGTTTTCTAGTAATATTTGGGGATTTTGGGGATGTAGACTTGGATTGTGGTTCAATGTGTTTGATTTTGCAGGTGGTGAAAGGATAGAGTGTTATTGCCGCTGTCGCTCCTGTACCTTCTTGCCGCACGAACTATTGGGTGCGAACTGGCCACACCCAATTTTGTGAATGAAAATTATCACTACATTATGTTGAACGAATGAAGTATTATATAGGAAGATAGATAATAATAAGAAAAAAAAGACATTGGAATTTAGTTAATTAAAGTGGATATATATATATATAAATAAAAAGCCAATGACAAGTAAAGGTTATACCGGGATCCCATGTTGAATTGTTGAGGGAAATAAGATCGAACCGGTAAAATTGGATTATAAAAATGTATGATCCTACAAAACTGGTAAAATGAGTAAACAAAGCAAATTGTTGCTACATAAATAGATACATCTTTCAAATATTAAAAATGCTAAAAGTTATTTAAGTAGTTGGATAACCATTTCTAAGAAAATTGAAAAGGTTATTTAATAACTAAGGGTTTATTTGTTATCGTTGTGATTTTCTGTTTTTTGCTTTTATTTGTTTTTTAAAATAATATGACATTTGTCATATATAACGAATTAAAAATTAGTCAAACTTATTAAAATCATTGTAATTTTGAAAGTTGTAATAGAATCTATTGTTTGAAAAGGTTTTTGAAATCATTGCTTCTATTTTCTGTAATTTTGAAAAGGTTTTTTAGTTTAAAAAAAAAACTAAAAAGGGAAACAAAAAATGATGCCAATTAAATATTGGATCGTGCAATCCTGAAGGTCTTGTTTACTTCACCTTAAAAAAATAATATTAAAAAATATTTTCAGTTCAGTAAAAATAATTTCAATTTAGTAAAATTAATTTTATTACAGTAAAAATCAGTAACTTTAAAGAATAAATATAATAGAGAATTAGGAAAAATAATTTCAGTTAAATAAAAATAATTTTAATTTAGAAAATTTAATTTCAGTTCAGTAAAAATAATTTAAATTCATCAAAAATAAGATGAAGTGAAAAGGACCTAATTCCACACGATTCCGATCAATCCTATACGATTTTGATTTATTATGATTAATTTTGTACAATCCAAGTAAAAACCCTTCCGATCTATTTGATCTTACACGATCCTACACGGCTACACAATCCTGACTTATCTTATAAAGATTATGCTTTCTCTGCAGCTCTACTTTTGATTCAGATCATTTGCGTAAATGATCCAAATCGCAATTTTAACAAAAATGTTACAAGTAAATTGAGATAGGTAGTAAGATTTGTTTATTAATTAAATATATACAGAAATAGATCCATTAAAATGTAAAGAGTCACAAGCTTATGATTAAACAAGTGCTCTCTTATCCCTAATCAAAAAAATCTCATTTGCGTTTTGCACAAGTTTTAGGAAGTGAATTACTCTGCAATAATAAGATGATTGGCTTTGGTTGGTTAATAATGGAATGAGAAAAATTAAATAAAGTAAAAAAAGAAGTAAATATAGGTGAAATGAGACCGCCAAATACTGTCTGCTTATCCAAAGTAACAAAAACTATCCAAGTATACTCCAAATTCCTTTCGTTGTCATTTGCTGTAACTTTTTATGATACCTTTCACGGAGTACAATTCTAGTGCTGTCGTTATCATCATTTAGGAGTTACTAATTGATGCTACACTATTCTATTTATACTTAGCACATAGATTAATAGATATTCATTCATTGATCTAGCCAAAGTTGGGTGACAATGAATTCTCATAAATTCCTCCTTTCTTGTTTTTTGCTATTTTCCTACTTCATTTGTGTTGCTCATGGGATTGATACCATTAGCACCCACCACAAAAACGTCATGTGTATTAGAGAGAGAAGCTTTGTTGAAATTCAAAGACGGCATTCTAGATAGTTGTTTCCAGCTGTTTTCTTGGGGAGATGATGATGATAACAAAAACTGCTGTCAATGGTATGGCATCCGTTGCAGCAACCGAACTGGCCATGTAATCAAGCTCGACCTTCGTGGTGTTATTGAGGAAGAGAATTGTTGTATGACAGGTAAAGTGAGTTATTCCCTTGTTGATTTGAAGCATTTGAGTTACTTGGATCTCAGCCTTAACGATTTCCAAAACCAACCCATCCCTAGTTTTGTTGGTACCCTTGTGAGTTTGAAATACCTTAACCTATCCAATTCTGGATTCAGTGGAGAAATTCCACAACAGCTCGGAAATCTATCCTCCTTGATTTCTCTTGATCTTAACAATTATAGCAGCAACCTTTTTGTCAAAAACTTGTCTTGGCTCTCACATCTAAAATTGTTAAGATACATCGACATGAGTGGTATCGTTCTTAGAAGAGCCATAGACTGGCTAAGAACCGTGAACGACCTCCCATTCTTAAGAGTTCTTCACTTGGAAAACTGTAACCTTCCCTCTAGAGTTCCATGGCCACTTTCATACAAAAACTCCACGAGCACTCTTTCATATCTTAATCTTGCTGGAAATGATTTGAATGATTCATCAATATTCCAATGGCTTTTTAATTTGAGTGGAATCGACACTCACCTTGCACATGTTGATCTCAGTGGCAATCAACTTGATGGTCCCTTTCCAAGCGCATTTGGGAAGATGCATAATCTTACATATCTCGACCTCTCATCAAATAATTTTCAGCTCTCACAATTTCCTAAAATATTTGGCAATCTGTGTAGCTTACAAGTACTCCACTTGGAAGAAGCCAACATCACCAATGAGCTTCCCAACATAATCCAAACACTAACAGGATGCGCAAACAAGTCCTTATTGGATTTAGATCTGAGTAATAATCAAATCTGGGGTGCAATTCCAGACACGATTGGCACATTCTCATCATTACAACAATTATCTCTTGATCATAACTGTTTGAATGGAACCATCAGTCCTCATTTGTCAAATCTCACATATTTAGACTTATCACAAAACTTATTAACTGGAGTTATCCCTCAACTTGATCAAGCCGGGATCCTGAGCTCCCTTGATCTGTCCTTTAATCATCTGTCAGGGCCTATTCCATCATCTCTTAGGAGATTCCAATTTTTTGTTTTCTCGGGTAATCTTCACCTTTGCGGTGAGCCCCTAATCGAGGACTGTCCTCTTGTGGGAGAGGGAAGCGATTCATCGCAACAGAATGAAGATAAAACAGGCAGTGATCATACTGACAAGTTTTATGTAGGATTATATGTTAGCGCCGGGGTTGGTTTCTACCTTGGATTCTGGGGAGTTTGTGGCACTTTGGTATTTAAACATTCTTGGAGATACGCCTACTTCCAGTCTCTAGACAAGATCATGAACAAGATATATGTGAGTATAGCTATATATGTGGCCAGGTTTCAGAGGAATTCTCAAATGCCAAATTTGTAGTGTAATCAAATTACCTAAAAATGTTATATTATAACTATTTAATGTATGTAAATTGTGCTTTTACTGACTATTGTAGTCTAGTAAATACAAATACCAGCTAAAACGATCAATCTAAGTATTGAATCATTGGATAATCACAATTTATAACCTTCAACTTTTTTTGTATATATAATGTGCAATTGTGCATGACTTTTTGTATTTCTAGAAACTTGAAAAATTATAGCAAGTTGAAAATCAAATTTCTACATCTAGAAGAAAATATATAAACATTCAATTCAAAATATATGTGCATCCATTCTTCTCATCAATCTCATAATAAAAACCTTTGAACTATAATAATTTGAATTTATTCTGTTTTCCGAATTGATCTGATTTGAATCAATATAATATTTTGTATTTAAATGTATTAATATGTAATTTTAATAATTTTTTTATTACAATATTATTGGTATTTAACGATAAAAAACCGCACACGAAAGAATAACGTACGAAGTATGATAGAACTTATTTTTCCTAAGAACTTAATTTTTTTCTAATATGAGATGAAATAAGTAAAAATAAGGTAGACATACAGGACACCAAATGGTAAGACAGTAAGACCTGATGACAGATTTAGCACTATATATTCATTGTTTCCTAATTTTTTACTCGCAAAGATATGGGTCAAACTTTATAATTTTTTTACTCGCAAACATACTCTAATAGATAAGATAATCGTTTGAGATCTTATTATTTGATTCGTCTCATTGTATATTTGATTTATACAGAGTATTTAGTTTTTATAATTTTAATCCTAAGAAGTATAAAATTAGAGATAAATCGTTTCAAAACACGTTTTAAATACTGTAAAAAGTTAAATAGTTAGCGAACATATTAGGGACGGATGGAGTAGTTTTCGGGTGTATGTAGAGCTGTCAATTTGGGGTAAACGGGTCGAGTTTGGGTCGGATAAGTGTGGGTTGGGTCAACTCGGGTCGGGTCATTTCAGGTTAATGTCGTAACCTATATGGGTCGGGTTCGAGTTGGGTCAGGCTTGAGTCGGGTCACACATCTTATCGGGTTTGGGTCGGGTTTAGCTAGGTCAGGTTACATTCGGGTCAGGTGGAGAATAGGTCGGCTTTAATTCGGGTTTTCACGGCTTAAAACGGGTTAGGGACATTCTCGCGTTCGAGTCGGGTTCGGTTCAAGTCAATAATTTGTGGGTTATAATCAGGTCGGGTCATTCTCCGGTTTGAGTCGGGTTCGGTTCAAGTCAATAATTTGCGGGTTATAATCTGGTCGGGTCATTTTCATGTTGGGTCATTCTCGGGTTCAAGTCGGGTTCGGTTCAAGTCAATAATTTGCAGGTTACAATCCGGTCGGGTCATTTACAGGTCGGATCATGTTCGGGTTCAACTCGGGTTTGGTTCAAGTAAAAAAATAGCAGGTTATAATCAGGTCGGGTCATTTTCAAGTCGGGTCATGTTCGAGTTCGGGTCTCAAATATTGGGTTAATCTGGGTAACGGGTTGATTTCAGGTCGAGTCATATCGGATTCGGGTACATTTTTTGGGTCGGTTTGTTAACAGTTCATGTAATGACATTCACGTTTAATCATTATCAATTACTTCATTTATTGTAAGAGAAATAATTTCAAATAAGTTTAAATTCGAGGTAATAAGTTCTAATAAGTTTAGATAAGATCTACATAATAAGTTCATATAAATTCCAATTAGATAAGTTTAGTTTAGATTTTTAGAAGATAAGTTCAAACCCTAATCTAATCTATTCACATTGATTCCACTCATTTTAGAGATAACAATTTCAGATAAGTTCATATTCGAGATGACATGTTCAAATAAGTTTAGATAAAATACAATAAGTTCATATAAATTCGGATAAAATAGGTTTAGTTTAGATAAGTTAAAATACAATAATTTTTGTTTCTAAACTTATTTTTTTTAAAATTATCTAAACTTGTTTATTTTTTATAAGTTCATATTCGAGTTCACGTTTTTTTTTTAATTGCATTTTTTGTAAACATTTAAATGGCATTATTCAAAACATTTAAATAAGATTAAATAGGCAAATGAATAATAAAATTAGAAAAATATAAGACCTATAAAAGCATTTTAACAGCTCTAATTCGGTTCACCACTTTCTCGAGTCCAAACAAGTCAAGTCATGATCGGGTTCAGGTAAATTATTTTGGGTCAGATTATCATCGGGTCATTGTCATATACTCATGCTCACATTCAATCATTATCATGTTCAATTCAATTATTATCCGAAATTATTATTTTTTTTTAATTTTTTTTATTTGAATTTTTTTTTTATATAAAATATAAGATAAAACAAACAAGCCTAAGGTCAAATAGTATTCGTAAACCGTGATTGACTACATTAATGCACACGCACCAACAAAGTAGAAGTATTCATAAACCATAATTGCTTAATTGAAATATATAGAATGAACTTACACCTAAAAAGTAGTAGTATTCGTAAATCGTAATTACTAAATTTAAATAAAGAATGATGCACATGCATCCAAAAAGTAGTGGTATTCATAAATTTTTATAGGTTTTTTTTTACATATAAATTGTAATACATTTGATAATAGAGAATTTTATTGAAAATATTTAAATAAGCTTAAATAGGAAAATAACTCATAGAATTAGGAAAAGAAAAAAGAAAATAAATGATATGACGTAATCCTAAATTGCTAGTTATTTGGAGAAAAATGTAATATTTTAATACTTTATGACTTAAGTAGCTAACAAAATAAAAAAATAAAAAATAAATAAAAAATAAATAAATAAAAAAAAAAAAAAAAAAAAAAAAAAGAGTGATAAGGGGAGCATTATTAGAAAATCTCAAAATCATATAATCAGTTATTCACTGTAATGTCGCAAATATTTCCATTGCCGCCATTAGAGTCGAGCTTTCCTAATATACTATAATTCAGAGATCCACCCATGGCTATAAATCTATAATTCACCACTGCTCGGCCTCTCCCAGACTCACACAATCCCAGTCTCAATCTCAAATTCTCACTCCCATATTCTACCTTCAACAAGGAGTCAAGGAGTGAGTAATTGGTCCAATTTTCAGGTTCGAATTTTACTCATAAATTATGAATCTAAACCTTTAATCTTCCTAATTAATAATTGTTCAACATTGTTTTTCGACAATTTATATGTTTAATCTGTTAATTTTTACATTTTAATATTATGCTTAGCATTTTGATTTTAAATAATTTTAGGGATTAAAATGCTTCGGGCAAATTTTTAGATTTAGATGTTCTTGATAATTTTTAGGGTCTAAATAAGATGTTCATGTATAAATCTATCTCAGTGTTGTGTTGGTTAGGATGCAAATGATAATATAGTACAGTAATGAACTAATGATTTAAGTCATTTAACCCATCATATTGACATGCTATGTTTTGGTGTTAAAGGGGTCAAACTATCATGGATGAGGATGAATTTGATTATGCAGCTGAAAGAGGTATAGTTCATTCTAATTAATTATAAATTATGCATGTTTATTGATCTTACTCCTAATCTTTACCTGATTGTTTGGTGTAGTGGGTGACTCAGAGGTTGAGCAAGCATCAATTACATGCATGAGTGTTGGAAATGCTACACCAACACCTGAACCCCACTATTTAGGGTAAAAAACCTACCCTAGACACGTGGCCCAATGGCCCTTTGACACGTGTTAGCCTTTCAGAGGCCTACAGGGCTCCAATCCCCTAGTGACAAGTGTCCATGGAACCCTAGATGAGGGACAAGTTCCCCCCACTATAAATAGTGGACCAAACCTCATTTATTGGGCATTCATAAATTCACTCAAAAATACTATACACACAAACCGAGCAATATTCATTGTAGAATTCTCTCTAAATCAGAGAGAAGTATTTACCATTTCCGTACAATTTACTACTCCAAACGTATACTAACTTGATCGTCGGAGGCGGAGCTCCTACCAACCGGAGTGTTCGTTGTTTTGCAGGTACAGGCGTCGGCTGCGCATACTAGGGATTGTAACTCTCCCGAGGGACTCCAAAAACCCCGAAACATCTGGCGTCGTCGTCTGTGGGGAGAGTACTTCCTAGATGACTTCTGAACCTGTATTTACTGCTGAAGGCAAACGACCTATGGTCGAGCCTAAGGTCCAAACGGACCAAGACAGTGGTGACGACTATGAAATCGACACCTATGTGGCCCTAGACGGGTCCTTCAGAACAAAACACATCCGCTCTAGGGAAATAAAGGAGCAGGGTGAAAGCTAGGTTGCTCCAAGAAGCCCAACCGGCAGGCCGACTGGGGCAACCCAGGCGGCAGAAGGTGCCGCTATCGTCACGAGAGACGAACTCATGAAATTCATGAGAAGTTTCAAGGGCGAGATCAAGAGCCTTCTAAACAAGTCCACTGGCTCTCATAAGGGTTAGTCGACCAAGAAACTTCCTTCCTCCGGGAAGAAGGCACTGAAAGATCGTGTGCCTACCCCTCACCCGAAACCTAAGGTTGCGGATGGGCCCATTATCGACGTCTCAAAGCTTCGTTTCCCTGAGACAGGGCAAAGGAAGCCCATCCGGCAAATACAGCCGAATGGATCAAAGAAGACATACTGACGCCCTGATGTTCATCTAGGGAAAGAGAAGTCAACAGCTGTCCGCGTCGACTTCAACATCGACCTACCCAGACAGCTTCCGAAATGCTTCCATAAAGCATTTGGAATCAAACGAAGGAAGTTAGTCGCGCGGCCCGTCCGCACGTTCTGGTCCTAAAATTATCCAGCCGATACAGTACGGGTCACCGTACATACCGTATGGATCTCCATACATGCAGCCGGCCCTCTTCGGGGGTCAGGCGGCATAACCGGTCCAGCCTATGGACTGGAGCTTCGGCTGCTTAACCTTGGGGAACAGCCAACGTCTTTCTCTAGGGAAATAACCGAGGCGGCACAGCTGGCCAAGGTTAAAAATGTGTTGGTCGGTACCTATGACGGTACCGCCAACCTAGAAGACCACCTAATGGCTTACACCAGCCTCATGTAGTTGCAGGGGTTAGATGATGCCGCCTGGTGTCGGTGCTTCCCGGCTACATTGAAGGGCATAGCCCAACGATGGTTTGGCAACCTGCCAGCCGGATGCATCAACAACTTCAAAACACTGGCATACTTGTTTACGTCAAACTTCTCCATGAACATTCCTGCCAAAAAGACAAGTCTCGATCTCGGGGCAATACAGCAGGGGGAGAAGGAAGGACTTAGGTCCTACGTCAGGCGATTCAATCTGATGAGAATTCAGATCCAAGGGCTGTCTGACAATTTTGCCTACACAAACTTCTTCAAGGGTCTGAAGGACGGGTCGACCTTCAAGTTCGACTTGGTCAGGAAGAGGGTTGCCACCCTCCAAGAGGCACTAATGGAAGATGAAGCCTATATACAGGCGATGGAGCTTTGTGCTGTGAGGCATCCGTTGGACCCTAAAAAGTCCGATAGGAGAGAGAGCCGGCCATCCCAGCCGGCAAAGAAGGAAGAAAAGAAGTCTGGGCAGCAGATCGATCTAGTCAGCCGGCCTAGAAGAACAGAAGAAAATCAGAACCGCACGTCCCAAAGTACGAGTTCACCAAGGACTGCTCCTCCATCCTCATGGAGATCAAAGACCGGTTGACTCTTGAAAAATCGGCGGCAATGAAAAGTCCCGTTAGCAGCCGGGACAAGAGCAAATACTGCCAATTCCATGAGGATGTTGGCCATGACACCAACGGTTGCTATAGCCTCAGGCGGCTGTTGGACCGTCTGGCTGATAAGGGGGCTTTGAAGTCCTACTTACCCAAGTCCAAGGTTACCCCCAAGACAAACAAGGGACACCCGTCCAAATCACCGGCTGCCAACTCTGAAATAGACGAAGAGACAATCTTCACTATAGCAGGCGGTTTTGCGGGTGGGGGTCCTACCATCCGGGGTACCAGGGACAACATCAGGAAACTGGTCAACTCAGTAGATGAGGGTCAGGCGTCGAAATACGCCTTTCCTGAGGTCCTTATCTCTGAAAAGGACCGAGGCAAGGTCAGACGGCCTCACGATGACCCCATTGTCATCGAATACAAGGTTGCCAATCAACGAGTTGGCCGGATCCTAATCGATACCGGGAGCTCGTCTGACCTGATAAGCTATCAGTGCTTGACAAAGCTCAAGTACAATGCCCAGCAATATGCATAAGGCTCCTCACCCCTTAGTCAGTTTTGGGGGAGGGGTGGTGCATCCGGTGGGAAGGATTGACCTACCCATCCGGCTGGGAGAAAAGGGGGAAGGGCGGAACATGGTCGTCAAGTTCCTAGTTGTTGAGGAACTGATCGCCTACAATATGATTTTTGGCCGCCCCACCCTCAATGAGTCCAAGGCAGTCATCATCCCATCTCTCATGTTGATCAAGTTTGAGAGGGATGATGGGACAGTCGGTTCCCTGAATGGGGACCAAAAGACGGCTAGGGAGTGTTACCTCTCAGACGTCAAACCAACTATGGCTTCAGCCGGTCACGGCGAAGAGCTCATAGTTGACAACTGCGATCAGGTAATGCCGGCTCCAAGGGCAGCCGGTAAAAAGAGAAAGGCGGACCGATTGGCCCCCGTCAAGAAAGAAAAACAATAGCAATCACTGACCGGGGAAAGGTCGGACAACTTCCGACCCCAACTGGTTGGTGAAAGCGTTGATGTCGTCCTGGACGACAGCCGGCCCGATAGAACCGTCAAAGTTGGGAGCAAACTTGCTCCAACTTCTGAAAGAATTCAAAAACATCTTTGCCTTTGAAGTAGAAGAGATGCCGGGCGTCAACCCGGATCTTGCTGTCCACAAACTCGCTGTGGATCCCAAAAAGAGGGTTAGGCAAAAGAAGAGGGATCAGGGCGAGGAAAGATCTCAGGCGGCAGCCGCCGAGGTCAAAACATTGTTAGATGTTGGGTTCATTCGGCAATGCTACTACCCAGATTGGGTAGCAAATGTTGTTCTTGTGAAAAAGCTGAATGGTACCTGGCGGATGTGTGTAGACTACACAGATCTGAACAAGGCATGTCTAAAGGATAGTTATCCACTTCCAAAGATCGATAGTCTAGTCGACTCTACAGCCGGTCATGCCTTGATGAGCTTCATGGATGCCTACTCAGGCTTCCATCAAATACCCCTATGGAAAAAGGATCAAGAGAAGATGGCTTTCGTCACTGATCAGGGGTTGTACTGCTGCACGGTGATGCCGTTTGGGTTGAAGAATGCGCCTGCTACTTTCCAACGAATGATTAACAAGGTTTTCATCAATAAAATCGGAAGGAATGTAGAGGAGTATATTGATGACATGATAGTCAAATCCAAGCTACAGGCGGATCACCTAGCCGACCTCCGAGAAAACTTCACCACCCTCAAGCGGCACAAGGTCATGCTTAATCCCAAAAAGTGTGTGTTTGGTGTTGAGTTTGGGAAGTTTCTCGGATTTCTGATTGATCAAAGAGGTATAGAGGCCAATCCGGAAAAGGTATAGGCGGTAATTGACATGCAGTCACCCCGCACTGTCAGGGAAGCCCAGAAACTTACCGGTTGCCTGGCGGCATTAGGAACATTCCTCAACTGATCAGGCGGCAAGTGCCTTTATTTCTTCCAAGCAATCAGGAAGAGGTCTAGATTTGAGTGGGGAGAAGAGGCTGAGGAGGCATTTCAGAGGTTAAAGCAACACTTGCAGTCTTTGCCAAGGCTAATGAGCCCCCTGCCTCAGGAGGTTCTCTACATGTACCTTGCCGTTTCAGATCACTCCCTTAGTGCTGTCCTCCTTACTGAGAGAGACGGCAAACAGCTCCCGGTGTATTTCATCAACCATGTTCTAAAAAATGCCGAGCTCCAGTACCCAATGATTGAAAATTTTGGGCTGGCCCTCTACAAAGCAGTCAAGCGGTTGAAACCCTACTTTTTGGCTCATCCGGCGATTGTCTATACTTATCATCCACTCAAACGTCCAATGACTACTATAGAGTCATCAGGCAGAATGATCAAGTGGGTTGTTGAAATACAAAGCCTGGAGATAACTTTCGATCCTAGGCAGGCAGTGAAAGGTCAGGCATTTGCTGACTTCATTGTTGAAATGACTAGGCCGGCACAGTAAAAAAATACTGATCAAGTCTGGAAGTTATTTGTAGACGGAAGTTCTACTATGAACGGCTGTGGTGCAGGCGTAATATGTCAATCTCCCGAAGGGGATAAATATGAGTATGCACTACGGTTCAAGTTCCAGGCCTCAAACAATGAGGCTGAATATGAGGTCCTGCTAGCCGGCATACGCATGTGTAAGGCGGCAGGGGCAAGGAAAGTCGACGCCTGCTCAGATTCTCAACTGATTGTTAGCCAATTCAATGGTGACTATGAGGCCACCCATCCGGCAATGATCAAGTATCTGCAGGCGGTCAAAGATGAGGCTAGGACACTTGATGAATTTCACCTAAGTCAGGTGCCCCGGTCAGAGAACAATTAGGCGGATGCGTTGTCCAAACCGGCCTCATCCGCCACTTGTGATATGCCTAGGTCAGTCTTTTGGGAAGTCATGGAAAAAAGAAGCATTGAACATGATCCCATTGGAATTCTTGACCGAAGCTCCACCTGGATGGACCCCTATGGGATTATTTGGTAGACGGCACTCTGCCGGATGCCCCTTCAGAAGCGGCATCATTAAAGAAGCGGGCTCTAAGCTTCGAAATGTACAAGGGGGAGCTCTTCAGAAAAGGTTACCTCCAGCCGTTGCTGAAGTGTGTTACCCCCAAGTGGGGAAAAGAGGTTCTAGAGTATCTGCACGCGGGCTTTTGTGCTTCACATATAGGCAGCAGAACTCTAGAAAAGAGGGCCAGGCGGCAAGACTACTTCTGGCCCACTCTTGAGGCAGACGCCATGGAATTGGTGAAGAAATGTGACAAGTGCCAGAGGTTTGGCCAGCTCATACACCGTCCGGCTACTGACCTGACGGCTATCTACCGCCCGGTTCTATTTGCAAGTGGGGCACGGACATCTTAGGTCCTTATACGCCTGCATCAGGCGAAAGAAAAGGTTGCTAAGAAACAACACAGATGGTAGAAGCCGGTTGTGGGTGTAGCAAATGCAAATTGCGAAGGCTCAAAAAAGGGTCAGGCGATTTTTAAGGATTTGGGTTGAAGAGCACACAGACGGTAGCCGGATGTGTGAGAGGGAAAATTTGTGAACAAAAGCAGTCGATATCAGAGCTCTCAAGAAAATTTTTGCAAGTTTGTAAAGTGAGGAAGAGAAAGGGGGTTGCCTCTATTTATAGAGAAACCCAGAAGGTGAACCGCCACTTTCTGCCTCAACATTCAAATTCAAAAAAAAAAAAAAAAAAAAAACAGAGAGGCGGGAAGTAGACCAACCGTCACTTCCCTAGAGCTTGACACCTGTCACAGCTGACACGTGGCTAAGCCACGTCACACCTGTGAGGGCAAATGTTTAGGGTAAAAAACTACCCTAGACACGTGGCCCAATAGCCCTTTGACACGTGTCAGCCTATCAGAGGCCTACAGGGCTCCAATTCAATCCCCTAGTGACAGGTGTCCATGGAACCCTAGATGAGGGACAAGTTCCCCCCATTATAAATAGTGGACCAAACCTCATTTATTGGGCATTCATAAATTCACTCAAAAATACTATACACACAAATCGAGCAAAATTCATTGTAGAATTCTCTTTGAATCAGAGAGAAGTATTTACCATTTTCGTACAATTTACTACTCCGAACGTATACTAACTTGATCGTCGGAGGCGGAGCTCCCACCAACCAGAGTCTTCGTTGTTTTGCAGGTACAGGCGTCGGCTGCGCATACTAGGGATTGTAACTCTCCCGAGGGACTCTAAAAACCCCGAAACACCCATCAATCAACATCTCCAATTCAAGAAAAGCGATCTCCTATTTGGCAGAATTATGAGATTAATGGTGAACATGTTGCATGCAAGTTTTGCAAAAGATTAATCCAGAAACACAATGGTACGACTAGTACGTCTAATCTAAAGAGACACCTTGATAAATGCCAACAATATAAAGATTCAGATAAGTCTAATGAGTCTAATGCATCTGAATTTGACCAAAAAGAATATTGTAAGTTATTTGCTAGAGCTATATTGAAGCATGGTTATTCTTTAAGCATTGTTGAACACGAGGGGTTTAGGGAATTGCATACATATTTAAATTCTAAGGTTAGAACTATTTCTAGAAACACAATATTGAAATGGTGCATGACAAAGCATGATGTGTTAAAGCAATATGTTCGTAATACGTTTAAGGCCTTATCAAGTAAAGTGTCCTTGACTTGTGATGTATGGACAACTTGTGTTACTCGTGGTTATTTGTCTCGTACGGCCCGTTTTGTGGATAATGACTGGAAATTACGGTCTAAGGTGCTGAACTTTAGGCATTTTTCACCTCCCCATAATGGTCATGAAATTTATAATCTGATTTTTAGTTTGATCAAAGATTGGGGTATTGAAATCCTAGATGACTACTACAAGAGGGGAAGGGGGTGGTGAATTGTGATAGTGAGGTTGTATGTAGTAAACTTTTTGCGGAATTAAAACAATGTAAAACAATAGAGAGCAATGATATGAGCTTTTCGAAATTTCCACTTAGTAAATTAAACTCTTTTACAAAGTGAATACTCAACCCTGACTAAGTTCCACAAGAACGAAACTTGTTCCCAAGTACGATCACTCAACCGTAGTCCTATACTCTGAAAGTTTCAACTCTGAAACTTTCTACAACTCTCAAAGACTCACTCAAAGCCTTACTTTTACAACTCACACAAACCCTTAGTCCTTAATTACGTACAACTCAGTAATTTCAAGACTTCCTAATGTACTAAAAAGATGTGAAAAGACTTAGGAACTCAACTCTCTTTTATATAACGTGAAGCTCTCTGGAAAATATGTATGCTCTATGCTCTATGTATATACAAGTTATATTTCCAGAATATTGTTGATTGTCTTTTATAGTGGAGCAAGATTTTATTAACCGCCTTCCACTTTCCCCATAAACACACGTCCACCATACTTGATGTCCAAGTGTTGGAGTAGTCGACATGTGGAGAGAGTGGAGAATTTTATGCATGCTGCCTAAACTTAGCAAAATAACAACTTCCTAAAATAATGGGCATAATGCACGTTTGAAATTCTCGGTCAAATCCCATGATAAATTTGTTTTTAATTTAAAAGGATAAAATATAATTTTGTTAAAAGATAAAAAGATAAATCCTTATTATTTAATTTTCAATAAAAGATATTTATTTATTTATTAGAAAATTTATCCTTTAACAATAATATACTTTATATAAAATCCCCCTTTTTAAATTAATCTGTATTTATCAAATTTTAGGAATAAAATCTGATTATTATATTATAGCTAATATTCCAGATTACAGTAAATATGTTATACAGCTTAATGCGTGTTCCTCACTGAGTTCCCAAGTTTAACACAAACTCTAGTACTTACACAGATTCTATGCTTTATGGATTTGTGACTTCTTTAGTTGAAAGCTTCATTGCTGCAGCTTCCATTGTTGTTCCTACTCCAGAACACTTAACTTGCATTGCGTGAATCTTGTATCTACCAAAGACTTAAAAACCTCGTTAGTCAAAGTTTGTCGGTTTGTCTATCAAAACATTAGGGTCAACAGGTATTGAAAGAAAAATTTGTAGTATGACTATTGATAATGCAAGTAATATGGATTCTATGGTTGGGAAATTCCAAATTGTATTGGATGCAATGGCTAAATTACCTCTTGACGGCAAATATTTTCATGTTAGATGCTCTGTCCATATCTTAAACTTAATTGTCAAAGAAGGTTTGAAAGTCATTGATGAATCTGTTGCGAAAATTCGGGAGAATGTGAAGTATGTTGATTCTTCTGAAGCTAGACTTATAAAGTTTGAGCGGTGTGTTTCTAGTTGTAATGTAGCTACAGCTGTAAAGCTATGGATGGATGTTCCTACTAGATGAAATTCTATTTTCTTAATGCTTCGTCGAGCTCTTGATCTTTTACCGGCGTTGAAAAAGTTCGGTAGGATAGAGAGCAATTATCACTTGGCGCTTACTGCTCATGAATGGGAAATAATAGTAGAAAAAATGTGTGATTTTCTTGAACCCTTTTATGACATTACTAATTTGTTTTCCGGTTCTGAATATCCCACCTCCAATCTTTATGTTGCCAACATTTGTAGAATTGAGTCACTATTAATGGCTAAAGGGGATGATCCAAAACTCAAAGAAATGGCAGATCTTATGCATTGCAAGTTTGATAAATATTGGTCCGATTACTCTGTGCTATTATCTTTTGCTGCAATTCTTGATCCTCGGTTTAAGTTGCAATTTTTGAGACATCTTTTCAAGGATTTGTATGAAGGTCACATGGTTGAAACAAAAGTTCAGGAGGTGTATTATGAATTTATTCAACTGTTTAACCATTACAAGGATCCTCTTCCTACCTTATTCTTCCCAAGGTAGTTCAAATTCAGATGCATATCGTCCACGCAAGACTAGTAGAGTTTATGCGGTAAGATAACGACAAATATTATCATTATTCAATACGTTAATAACTTTTTTGAGTTGATCTTTTATATTTGTGATTTCAGAATTTTGTTGTTGATGTTGCTAGTGGTGACATGGGTAAATGTGAATTAGAATTATACTTAGAATTGCCTTTAAAACCTTGTAATGCTGATGTGGAATTCGATATTTTGGGCTATTGGAAGGAGCAATCAACAACTTTCCCAAGTCTTGGTCGTATAGCTACAGATATTCTGATCTTGCGATTCCTATTACTGTTGTTGCTTCCGAATCTTCTTTTAGCATGGGTGGGAGAGTTTTAAACAAGCGGAGGAGTTCACTCTTGCACAAACATGTCGAAGCTTTGATAACAACTCGAAATTGGCTGTATGGTTATACTGAGTTGGAGAAAGATGGGGTTGAGGTGGAGCAGGAAAAGGACGTGGATGATACTTATGCATAGCCAAATTTATAAGTTCTATTTGATTTTTTAAAAATAAATGTAATGTTTTTTTAATCAATATAACACCATGTCTCTTACTCTCTGATTTTTTTGTTTGCTTATCTTTTTGCAGGTGAATGTCACTCACCCTCATTGGCTTACTGGTTTGAAACCTCAAATTATTTCAAGCCTGCTGCTGCTTAAGTCTTACTGTCGTTTTCAGCATTCTAGTTTAAACTCTTTGCTTAATTTATATACTTATTCCATTGTAACCACCTTGTTTTGGTGATGATGAATTGTTATCATTTGGTGGTCTAAAATAATTGGAATTGCTATCATTTGAGCTTTTTTTGCTTCACTCACTCTTTCTACTATAAAGTTTCAAATTGAGCTATTTTAATTTGAATTAATTCAATTACTAGAAGCTGATGATGCTTTTTTTTTTCTTCTAGTATTTCTATAAATGTCAGGTTGTTTGTGTATGTAGTGGATGGAAGGAGCGAGAGTGGTTCCTTTTTTAAATTATGACTTATCTCTTTGTTCTGCATTTATGGCGTATAAGCCTAAGTGATTTTTGTGCTTATCTTTTATTTCTGATAATAACAAAGATTGACATTCTTCTTCCACCCGCCAAAAGCTTAATTATAGTAACTAGCTGCAAAACTCCACTCATTCTTTACTCTAATAATAATAATAAAATTCTCCCAAAACAGGGGCGATAAGGGGGCTGCTTCAACGGACTCTCGAAGGTCCTTTTTCAGGCGGCTTTTCTGGCAGTGGTATCGCTGCGAAGGTCCGGCGAAGGTCTCACGGCAGCTCTAGCTCTCGCGGTTTTGGGTTCCTTTTTCTGGCGAGAATTCCGGCTGTTCTCTCAGTTTTTTCGGTGCAATTTTGGGGTGTTTTAGATCTGGGATTTTAGCAAGAAAGGAGGTTAACATAGGGTTGTCTGGAGGGAATGACGGGGAACTCAGACCTGCAAATGTGTTACTTTATTCATGGGATCGTGGTCACGATGTATGTGTGGACTTAACAGGGTCTTCTCCTTTGACACAAACAGGGCTATCTGACTTTGTTCCTGGACGGGTTGTGGCTGATGTGGCTTATCGGAAGCGGGTGAAGTATGAAGCTAGTTGTCGGCTGATTGGATATGGTTTCATTCCCTTCTCTTTTTCTTCGCATGGGGAATTAGAGAAGGAGGCTGTTGTGTTGCTGAAGCAGGTTCAGAGGTTCTCGGCGACGCAAGACATTGGGGCTCGTGCTGCAGCTCATATCTTCACTAGGGTAGGCTTTGCTATGCTAAAGGAGTGGGGCCCATATTATATCTAGGCTTCCCACTAATTTATTATAGGTTGTATGACTTTGTCTGTTTTTGAGATAATAATAATAATAATAATAATAATAATAATAATAATAATAATTAACAAAATATTTATTTATAATAGTAAAAAGTATAAGAAAATAGATTATATAATATGTGAAATTATAAGAAAGCTTAATTATGGTAGTACGGAAATGGACCCTTTATTAACATAGAGTAGTTTGTGATAGAAACGTATAAGCCTAAGTGTTATCATAATTAATAATAATAATGGGGAATCTATTTTGCAACTTGATGGGTTTTGGTTGGGAATCTTTTTTTATGTTGATTTTGGAATGATATTAGACAAGATTATTATGCGGTTATGCCAATTCAATATAATTTGGCTCTTGATCAATATTAATATTGAGTAGTTTTAGCCTTACGAAATTACGACTTTACAAGTAGATTAGAATATATAGCTTATATCTTTATTTAGCTAGTCAAAATTTACAATAATAATAAAGACGTATAAAATAATAAGTCGAGTTGATTTCGGGTCGAGTCAATAACAAGTCGAGTTGATTTCGGGTCGGGTCAATAACAAGTCGTATTGAATTTGGGTCGGGTCAATAATAAGTCGGGTTGATTTCGAGTCGGGTTTGTAACAATTTGGGTTGAATTTCGGGTCGGGTTAGTAACAGGTCGGGTTAAATTCGGGTCGGGTTAGAAATAGGTCGGGTTGAATTCAGGTCGAGTTAGTAATAGGTCAGGTTAAATTCGGGTTTTGACGGGTTGAAATGGGTTTGGGTCAATTTCAGTTCAGGTCGGGTTCGGTTCAGGTCAATATTTTACGGGTTATATTCTGGTCAAGTCATCTCCAAGTCGGTTCATGTTCGGGTTCGGGTCTCAAATACTCGGGTTAACTCGGGTCTAGGTTTGGTTTCAGGTCGGGTCATATCGGGTTCGCATCACCATTTTTTTGGGTTTAGACGGGTCGGTTAATAATCGGGTTCGGGTCGATATTTCGGGTCATGTCAGCTTTTGACAGCTTTAGGTGTATGTTCTAATTTGGGATTATTGGGTTACTTAATGGGAAATTCCCTATTTCTCACATTGAGAAACAAAATTTGTTTCTCATGGGGGCATTTTCGTGAATAAATTAACAACTTTTTCATTATTGTGGACTCCACAATTGAGTAAATTAAAGTTGAATAAAGTTGTTGGTTTATTTACAAAAATGTCATTGGAATGTTTCTCACTATGAGAAACTGAGGACACGTAGGAAGTGCTGGGAAGGCAGCTGTGGGAGTGGTGGGCAGGAATGAGGTAGGGACCATTGTGTTAACTGCTACTCAACCCATTGTCCAACAGTCTCCGGAGATTGCTGAAGCCGTTGCTGTCAGGTATGGAATGACCATTGCTAGAAGATTTGGGTTTGCCAACATATGGATTGAGTCGGATTCTTTCAATGTGATTTCAACCATTTCGTCTGGTTCGAAGGGATATACCCCGATCTTTAATGTGTTTGATGATATTAGGTTGTGTAGAGCTGGGTTTAATGTTTCTACCTTTTCTCACGCTAAACGTAGTTGCAACACTGTTGCTCACCTTGTTGCTAGGGACTTTACAAGGGATCATTCAGAGCTCATACGCTTTGAGTCCTTCCCTCATAGCGTTGTATCTTTAGCGGAGATGGATTTGCCAAAGTAGTATAAATCTCTAACATGCCTTTCAAAAAAAAAAAAAAGAAACTGGGGCTCCCTCATACTTAATAGGTAATACGTCTCCAGCTTTCCCCTGTTGACACCCTTACTATCTCAACAGTATAATCAAGCTTGGCGATAATGAGCTGCTCGTCCAGAATTCTTGCCTTCTTGGGTCATCTTGGTGATCTGCCTTTTGATTTCTTATGAAGGTATGTTTTCTACTCAACACTGTTAGCTACTTACTAAAAATTACTTTTATTTACCTCTTAATTTGCTATAATGGGCTTGTCAATTTCAATGTTTGATTGTTTGAGCCTTGCTTTTTCCAAATTCATACACCATATACTGTGATTTTTTCTGACTTGATGATGTTAAGTTGCCCCATTTTGTTGCCCAATTCATCAATTTGATACAGATCGTTAATTCATCATGATCCTGGGGGTGTTTTAGGGTTTGGAGGGTGTTTGGCAGATATTAGGGATTTATTTAGGGCAATGTTAGGTTTATTGGAATTGTGATTGAAATAAACTACTTGTACTTCACACTTAACTGATGATTTTTGCTTAATTGTGGGATTTGGCATAGTTTGGCCACCTGTTTAGGCCTCGTTCACTTCACCTTATTTTTGCTGAACTGAACTTACACTAGGCGAAAATTGGTAATCAGCACCGGTTCAAAACCCCCATTTAGCACCGGTTTTGAACCGGTTCTGATTTGAAGGATGCCAAAACCCAAGACTTTACGCACCAGTTCAATACCGGTGCGAAAGTTTTCGCATCGGTTCTTGCTTTGAACCGGTGCAAAATAGTCCCCAAAAAAATTAAAAAAAAAACTTTTAGCACCAGTTCTTGCTTTGAACCGGTGCGAAAAAGTCCCCAAAAAAATTAAAAAAAACTTTTAGCACCGGTTCTACTTCAAAATCGGTGCCAAAGATGCCCCAAAAAAATAATTTTTTTTTTTTTTTTGCATTTTTTTCTCTTAAATTGATATATAAACACTAACATATATATAAAGTTACATATTTTCATTAAAAAAAGACTGTAATATTACAATTTTCGTCCAAAAAAAATATATATAAAATAAACTGCTCATAGACAAATAAACTGCTCATAGATAATAGCCAAACAACAGGACCATACCAAGAAAAGTTGATAGGAGCATGGAATTCAACTAAGAAAGTTCTAACTTTGAACAAACACTTCAATTCAAGTCAAGCACTGAACAACATGGACATGCAAAAGGCTCTCCGGCAGACTGAGCTGGCATTGGAAGCATTCTGATCATAGCATTAGTCGAGTGCAGTGACCTTTACTCCTGTAAAAGCAAAATCACTATTAAACTCACTCCAAAAGTTGCATGACACTATATGTTAGCAAGTAATAGTTAAAAAGGAAGACAAATTTCAACAAATTATGAACCACAGTATAGGTATTTGAGAAAAACAAGTGCATTCAATATACGTCTGAGAAGCCTCTTCTTATTTGTAAGATTGTAGTGATACTTACAACAAAACTACACTTGAGCCAACTCTCTGGAAGAACCATAACCACCAATAGGCCCCATCTATTTTAGAAATTAAAGAGACAAGAACAACAAAAAAAGTACTATATAGTCATATACCACGTAACATCCCCATGTTTTCTTCTTTACATGATGAAGTTTTTTATAAGCAAGAAAAATGTTCAACACCACAAAGGAGGAACTTAATATGATCAATAAAGAACAAGAACTAAAAAATTCGAGAAAACTTAAATGCCTAAGTGGATGTCTTTTATGCCACTTCTCCAAATAATATGTAGAACACTCTAAAGTTTTCAATTACTTTCCCTTCACATAATCGACATAAAGATAATAAGTAAATTGATTCCGGCCAAGTCATATGCTTCTTGATACTTAAATTAAGTTTGTAAGAGTTCTCTTTTGTTGGAACAGGGGCTAAGGGATGAGAAGGACAAATTTTATTACTAGATGAACTCCTAGTCTCCAAAGCTTGCCACACAATCACATCATTTCATTTCAATGTTAAGAGTTTTCATAAATCACTATGTTTCCCAGAGTAATTAATTATGACTCAGCAAAAAAGAAAGAAAATGAATTGTGAATAGACAAGTAACTTTCAAACAGAATGTACGATCCAAGAACAATATCATGAATTGAGCATTTAAAGTCTGATATTAAAGCAGTCTGAGTGAGACTACCAAGAAAGCGTTAGTCAGTGCATTGCAATCAGGTTTATAGCTAATATCATAAACTAGCCAAATGACATGAAAACCTCTCAAATCATCATTTGATAAAAAAAAAAATTAAAAGCTAACAACTCTGAGTTATAACATATTACTGAAAAGGCTATGATTTTTTATGGTAGTGTCATAAAAAGAAAGCAAGAAAGACCTTTTTTGCATTTGCAGATTACTTGAAGATCAAGCTGAAGCCTGTTCAGAGTCACCCAGATTCACCCGCTGTATTGCCTTCTGGTACAATTTCTCCACTGCCTTGTGTTTCATCATTTGACACCGTATCAGTAATTCCAGAAAGCGCTGCAGGCTCTTTTCTGTCTTCTTTGTTTCCAAACAACTTAGAAGGAAGTAAAGAAGCAACTGCAGCTTTTGCACTGGCCTTGGCCCTTTCTGCTTCTTCAATTACCCATTTCTTGGCTTCTTTCTTCTCCTTTTCCTTTTGCTTAATTAACCTGTCCAGTTCCTCCTCCTCTCGCGCTTCCCTTCTCAATCCATCTTTGACAATTTCCTGCATGTCTTTATTAAGGTCAATACTCCCCTCATCCAAAATATCACTGACAATCTTAAGCACATCATCAACATCACACAAAGCCTTGAACTCAAACTCATAACTAGCATAATTGAACTTGAAACAGATAGAGCAATAGGTACTTGCACAGTTTGTCTATAACCATCAAAATCATTTTCTAGTTACTCATGGTTGAAAAGACTTGAAAAAGATAGAGCAATAGATACTTGCACAGTTGCACACCGATACAATTTGAACCTTTATTTCAGTAATGAGCTCACATTAAGTATGTTTGATATCAAGTAACCTGTGATAAATTTGGAAAAAACGAGTAAACAGATAACTCACATCTCTGAAGCACAAACCCAGCAACAAAAGTATAGCTTGATTACAGACTTAGGACGAAAAGGTAGCACCATTAAATTGGGTTTAATATCATACCTACATACAACAAATGATGGAAAGGACATCATGTTTTGAAACTAAAAAGAGAATAGAATGCAGAAGAGCAGATCCACATGAATGTACAACTGATAAGCAATTGCAGCTTAAACTCAGACAAGCGATTGCAAGCAACCTAAAACAAGGTCAACATTAATGTTTCCCAAACTTATCCTACCTCTATATACAAAAGCTTCGATATGAAAGTCCAGTGTCATCACTCAAAAGTGAGATATTCCCCATAACGCTTCGCAAGATGCTTTTAAGAGCCATAAGCTTAAACAGAATTAATCGTCTCCATCTTCTGATGATGGGTCTTCAGAGCCTCAGCCTGCTGCTCTGAAAGTTTTTCATCCTCCTTTATCTGTTTCTGCCACAAATATTAATATTATAAACATTATGAGTTTATGAAAGCATGGTTTTCAATGAATTGAAAGCTAATACATGACTATTCAGATGAAAAGAAAGGCCAATTCCACTCGATTCATAGAAAACAGTTTCTCTTATTTGGGAAAGGAAGTTGAAAATGAAGTAAAAAGGCGGAGTCTGAAAGAACAGATGCTTTTTCATCTTGTTGAATAAAATGTTAACGACTTGTTTTACTTTAGGAAAAATTGCAAGGAAGGTCCTTTTAAGGTGACGACCTTGTGAGGAAAGTCCTTTTATGAACAAAGTGGTGAGGAAGGTCCTTTTAAGGCATTTGGGTTGTGAGGAGGGTCCGTTGACCAGAACTCCGGCGTTGACTCCCATTTTCCGGCCAAAATAAAATCACGTGCTGGGCACGTGACTTCGTAAGAATTTTTTTTTTCTATTTTTCCCCTTTCCCCCTTCTTCCTCGATTTCCCCTTTTACTCTACCATTTCCCCCTTATAGAACCCTAAATTGCGAACCAAACTCATATTTCTAACCCTGAAATAGGCCAATTGAAGGCATTCAACGCCAGTCGATCAATGTAAGGTGACAATCCCACTTCAATTTCAAGTCTACTTTTGCAAATTGAAATTTATCTTTGTTTATTCTTCTTTGTAGTTTCACAGTTGATGAAGAAGTGTAATTGCGGTGTTCCTATTGTCAAAAGAACATCGTGGACCCATGAAAACCCAGGAAGAAGATTTTGGTGTTGCAAGTTCTTCGATTTTGAAACAATGCAAGTGGATGTGATTATTTCAAGTGGTTTGACACTGACATGGTTGATTGGCAGAAGGATGTGATAAATGTGTTGTTGGTTGAGAAACACAAGATGGCCGCTGACCAAAATCTCCTAAAGGCAACGGTGACATGTTTGGAGCATGAGAACTGAAAACTCACTGAGCAAGTTCAGCAAATGCCTAGAAAGCCAATTGCAAACAGGGTTGGTGATGGTGTGATTAGTAATGATCAGTTGTTCATTTTGCTGGTTTTGTGTGCAATTGTATCAGTGTTGGCTAGTACAATAGTTGTAAAACTGTTTTGTTGAAGGATGTATTAGCTGTTTAGGCATGTTGTGCTAGTGGGAAATTTGTAATGAACCAATTTGGTTGTTATTGTTATTAATGAGAAATGAAATGAACACATTTTTGGAACTAAAATGCTTCAATATTCTTGTTTAATTCATTCCAAAGCATTCAAAATACAACACATAAGTTCCAAAATGCTACCTAAGTTCTAAAATGTTGTTAAACATGTCCATACATAAACATAAAAGTCACTTACACATAAGTGACATACAAAACAGGTTAGCTAATTTAAGCTAACACAACTAAGACTTAGAAGCTGATCGCAGTATCCTACTCATTGAGGTGTTGTTCTGCTTCCTGGCCTTAGCAGCAGGGACCTTCTCTTTTCCCTTTGCTTGACTTGATGCAGCTGCAGTTGGTTGGGAAGGTTGTGTTGATGCCTGAGACAGAGGTGGACCTTGAGACAATGACAGTAAGTGTGATTGTGGCTGCTGTGAGGTTGCTGCAGTAGATGTTTGTGCTGTTGAGGTTGCTACCCCCTTTTGCTTCCTGGGCCTGCCACCTTTGTTTTTAGGAGGTGGTGGTTTTAGAGGCCTGAAATACTTCTTGGCATTGTGCCCTTTGCCACCACATCTGCCACATGTGTGTGGCTTTCTTGCTTTCTTCATATTCTTCCCTATTCCCTCTCCCTGTGCTTTCTTACTTTTCTTTTTAGAAGGTCTACCTGGCATGACTCTGAAAATAGGGGGCAGAGGCTGAGGCATAGTAGACCTATCCCATTGGTTATGTCCTAGCATTGCATGAAATGCTGGAGCATAAGTAGCAGCATAAGTGGCAATATGATAGGCTGGGTGTACAAAATCTTCATAGTTGAGTCTTCTTTTGGCTATGTAAGCTAATGCATGCCAACATGGGATACCCATCAAAGTCCACCTATAGCATCCACAAGTCTTTTGTTCAAGATTAACAACAAATGTATCTTGTTCATCATCCACCTCAAATTCATGCAGATCTGCTTGAATAATTCTCATGTTCCAAATCTGTTTCTGCCCTCTCTAAATCATCTTCACAACTGATGGCATGATTAAACCTTCAAAATCTTCCAAGCCTTCTCTCTTAGCACAGCTTCTTTTCATGACATATCTCCTGACCCACTCCATTAAAGACAAGATTGGCTTTGTCCTAGCTTCCTTGAGGACATTGTTGAAGCTTTCACAGCAGTTGTTTAGCAACATCCCTAACTTTGCCCTAGGACTAAAGCCATGTCTAGACTAGTGACAAACTGGTATCTCAGACAGATATTGAAAAGCATCCTCATTTAACTTCCTAATCTCTTGCATATATTTGTCAAATTGATGCTACATGTAAAAAACTACCACATCAGTACATGTATACAATATGAGCTTAAAATTCAATTGGTGGAAACAAACTAATAAGGCATTCAAACCTTAGTAGAACTCCTTGCAGCCTTCCAGAAGCTCTCTTTGTATATCTGTGCTGGGAATTTGAGCTTAAAATTTGCCCAAATATGTCTGCAACAAAATCTTGTTTCTGCATTTGGGATAACTGTGTTGAAAGCATCAAGCAGGCCCTACAATTATAAGCACAGAACAATGTCATGTCAATAATTTGCACAGATCATGAAGGTAGCAATGTCAGTAAAGCATAGAAGTTACCTTTTGTCTGTCACTCATGAAGGTAACTGGATCTTCATGCTCATGCACCCAAGTCAGTGATGCAGCAACATAGCTTATGTCATTCACCAGCAACTCAAGAAACCAAGTCTAGGTTTCTGAGCTCTCTGTCTCTACAACAGCCCAAGCAACTGGGAAAATATTGTTGTTACTATCTTTTGCAACAGCCATAAGCAAAATCCCAGGCCGAGGTCCTTTCAGATGACACCCATCTACACCTAAAATGGGCCTGCAACCAGCCATGAATCCCTCTTTACATGGTTGCAAGCAAATGTACATTCTCTGGAAAATTGGTGGAGGGTTGTTTATCCCCTGTACCTTCACAACTGCAGTGCTACCTGGAATCCACCTCCTGATTGCTTCAACATAATCCCATACTCTGTTGTATTCTTCTGCTGCATTCCCATGAATCACTTGCAATGCCATTTTTTTTTGCATAATAACACTTGTAATACCCAACTTCTATAGCTAGTTCTCTTCTCACTCTCTTCATGAAAGCATTCATTTTAGATGTTGGGTTATCCCTCCAATCCTCCAAATATCTCTCAGCTAGATATGCACTAGTAACATGTGCATTTATATGCTGATGCCCACACTTATGTTCCAGCATAAGACTTTTAATTTGAAAAGTCTCCTCATCTTTCAATTTCCTAGCATGTATTCTAAACAAACACTTCCACTACTACAAATCCCTTAGTTTCTGGACGCTATGTGCTCGACGCCATGTATCAAGCGTTAGCCAAAAAAATTATTTCCGTGTTTTTTCGACGCTTTTAAGCGTCACCATTAGATCTCGACACATAAAAGCGTCGAAAAAAATACAAGTGATATGCACGTGACTGTCTATATCCCGGGACTTCAAATTTCAGGAAAAAAAAAGCGGGCTAATTAAATTAAACAAAAAAAAATAAAAAAAAAAAAAACAAAAACCGCCATTACGCAGTTAGCAGTCAGAAGAAATAAAAAAAAAACACTTTAGCTCCCAACGAACCCTAACACGATCTTCTGTGCTTGCTCACGCACAATCGCTCTCATCTAATCTCTTAAATCACTTGAAATTGTTGAATTTCCGTTGCTCTCTTCAATATTATCTTCAATTTTCGGTAATCCTCTCGCTCTTATCATCAATTTTCCGTAGGTTTTGGTTATCAATTTCGTTGCTTATGCTGAATTTTTGTTTATTCATTGCATGTATGGGAATTCTTTTTGCTAATGGGATTTCGAAACCACCCACGCAGAGAAGTGAAGAATTTATATCACAGGTCATGGTTTAATTAATTTTTTTTATATAATACTTTTTATTATTGATTGGTATTTGTTTTGGTTGATTATGTTTATTGAATTGTTGATTTTTTGTATTAATTTTGTCAAATTTTGATTTTATTTGGGGTTTCTGGGTAGAAACTGTGATTCTTGAAAGGAGATTTGTACGTGTTGATTAATAATGAACTGGTAATCCATATGAGGTTACAAGATGAGAAAGATGGAGGTGCTGGTTCAAATGGGTACCATCACTATTCACCACAGCCACTTTAGGGTGTTGTACTTCATTTTGCTTGCCTATTTTACTGTAATTTTGGTCTTCCATTTGGGGTCAAGTTTTGAGGTTGATTATAGCAAGAATTGTGATTTTATAATTTTTTCCTTGTAATTTTTCTACAAGCTGCAAGTTATCCCAAGTCTTTTTAACATTTTATGGAATTAATTTGAATGGTGGATGACCATTCATGTTGAATGTTTTGATAGAGAGTCCATATAGTCAATATTTCAGCCCATCTTTAACCCTAGGAAAAATCTGCTGAAATGTACACAATGATGATGTTCCTAAACCAATCCACTGCACGCCTAATTGGTGCATCATGTTGTGGCGGTTTCATTTGTATAAGGACTAAGGAGGGGCCTGAGTTATGACCATTGGCGCATGCACTCGGGGCTGTGTGGAGCTATATTGTGTGCACACTGTATTCACACTAGGATTGTTAAATTTGACATCGGTTTAAGGAACTCCTACTACCTCACACAACCCTGTCCTTCCTCTTTTGTTTCCTTTGTAATCCTTGATTCAAGGAAGGGTGGGAATGTGGGATAGCCTATTCTTCTAGTTAATGTTTTCGAAAGTGTTTTGGTACTTTAAACTAGGCTCCCCATAAATTAGCAGGTTTGGTCCGCACAGAATCTAGTAGGATAATGTATATATATTTTAGCCATTTGAAATCTATAGAGGTTCCTGCACCTATTTTTATGCCTGACAAGATAATCTTTTATTAAATTATGGTTGATATACATAGAAAACTTTTATTAAATTACGGTTACTTGTCATACACACAAAGAAAATTTTGTTTAATGTTATTTGGCAGCAACTTGATGCTCTCTCTTAGCAGTTGTCAAAAAAAGAAAAAAAAAAGAAAAACTTATTGTTGCCTTAATTCTTATCTCACTGATTTTGTCATGGCCTCTTGCAGTAAGTTGCATTTTATAATTGGATTCTATAACATTTTATATGCTGATATGTGTATAGAAAATAAATCTTAGTTGAGTTCTATTACTCTAAAATAGGCAGATTGTTCATAACTTTTGAAGGAAGGCAGATTGAGAAAGGTCTTATGCTAGGTACAATTGTCCATGTACTTGTGAATTATTGCCAATTGTTGGCTACTTCTGTGAAGTGACTGGTTGCACTATCGTAGTTAGGCTTATGATACCGAGTTTATTTTTGGCAATACAATGTTAGTAGAACTACCTCAAAGGTAGTCTTAGATTGTTGTTTACACTAGTGTGTGAAAATCTATACAACTTGTGACTAATGGGTGGTTTTAGTGGTTGTATGCCTGCATCTTATCTGTATGCCTATCGTGTGCCATGTATGTGCCGTCAATGATGCTATCCATAATCCATTGTTTGCCTGTGATTCGGAGTCATGTGTCTATATGCTAGATAAACCAGAATCTAGTCATTCATTATTAACATCGATTATGTTCCATTGATTATGTTCCATCGAATTTTGTTAGTCCATTCAAGGCTTACAGGCTCCAACTATTCCTAATCAGAAAGCTTGTAGGCTTATCTATATACTTGTATTACTTTCAGTTTAGTTTTAATAGAATCAAGCAAACTTAACGTTGCTTAGAGTTCTTTATCATTCTTTAGTGATTCGAGGCCAAGAATCATAGCTACAAACTTTTTAATACGTTAGATAATTATACATAACTCTTTATTATCTATTAGTAAAGTAATGATTCCAGGTTTTTTTAACCGTATTTTTTATAAGAATTTCTATTCATATTGCATCCAAACTTATTATAGCTTATTATATTATGAATAGTTTGATAGATTTCCATTTACTATATAAGTTGTATTAAATCGTACAAGTTTGACTTATGTAAAAAATATATATAAATCTTAAGCCAATAGGCTAATATTTATGTTATATCTTAAAATTTGAAGTTGTGTTTTTGTGTTTAATAGGTGACAGAGGAGGAGCTTATCTAAAAATTGTTCTAATTGTGATAGTTGTTGCACTTAGCGAGTTGGCCGAGGTAACTACCCAAATTCCTAAATTATCTTATATGTCATATAATTGTATATTATATTTATTGAATCAAGAATGTATTGTTTGAATTATTATGTTTGATCACTTTGTTTGCATTTTGTCTCCAACCACAATGATAACATCATATAAAAGCTATAGAAGGGGAAACCTTGGTAAAGTATTTACTAACAGTGCTAAAAATAACCTAAGTGATGGAATATGTTGTTACACTCTTCTTAATTATAACATTTATAATATTTATTACCAAATTATTGTCAGCTTATTATTGATACTTATTAATAAATATTAAATATTAAATTTTATTATGAATTCATTGTAGATATGGATACTAGTTAGATTGATTTACCAAAAGGAAAATCTGCCTATTATGAGGGTTGCATGAAATTCTTAGAGATTGCTAAGGAGACTCTTATTGATGGAAAAACCAAATGCCCATGTAATAAGTGTAAGTTAAATAAATGGCATCTTTTAGAAGAAGTAGGAGGCCATATTTTATTTAACGACTTTTATAAGAATTATAGAAAATGGATTTTCCATTGTGAGGGTGAAGGGAGTAAAACCTTAAAGCCCCCTAGTGATCATGGGAAGGAAGTAGATCGAGATGATATGGATGGGCTACTAAGAGCGGCTTTCAGGGTTCACATTCCACAATCCACTAATGAATTCCAAGCCCCATCATCCAATGAAACGAATTTTGATGAGGAAGGTTCATATGACATGCATGAAGAGAGTGATTTTCATTGTGAGGTAGATGATGAAATGCCTTCAAATAACACTAATGAAGAAATGGAAAAGTATAAACGTCTCATGGAAGCTTCTAACGAGGGTCTATATGAGGGTTGTACTACTTTCTCAAAGTTATCATTTCTCTTACATCTGTTTCACCTTAAGTGTATGTTTCATTGGTCTGTTGAGTCATTTAATAAATTTATTGAACTTCTAAATGACGCATTCCCTCATATTCAAGAGTTTCCATCATCTTACTATGAAGGGATGAAAATAATCAAAGACTTGGGATTAGGATATGAAAAAATCCATGCATGTCCAAATGATTGCATGTTATATTGGGGGGAATTTGCTGATGAAATTGAGTGTCATATTTGTCATACATCAAGGTGGAAAACTATGAAATGGAAGGAGGGTGACAAAATTGAAAAAGGGAATGAATCAGTTAAGAAAGGTGAGCCATCTAAAGTTATGCGATATTTTCCTCTCATACCTAGACTAAAGAGGCTTTACATGTCTTCTAAAACAGCAGAGGATATGAGATGGCATTTTAACCGTGAGGATGATAAGATCCTAAGGCACCCTGCAGATGGTGTTTCTCGGAAAAAATTTGATGTAAAATATAAGATAATTTTCTGCCGACCCTCGCAGTGTTAGATTGGGATTAGCTAGTGATGGTTTTAATCCATATCGTCTAATGAATACCAATTACAGTACATGGCCAGTGGTTTTAATTCCTTACAATCTTCCACCATGGTTCTGCATGAAGTCATCATCTTTCATTTTGTCCTTGATTATTCCCGGTAAATATGGTCCTGGTATTGATATTGATGTATACTTGCAACCATTAATACATGACTTGAAATTGTTGTGGAAAGGTGTAAATGCTTTTGATGCTTACAGTGGAAAATCTTTTAACATGCGAGCGGCCTTGCACTCCACAATAAATGACTTCCCTGCATATGCTATGTTGTCGGGATGGAGTACCAAAAGTTATAAAGCTTGCCCTTCTTGTGCTGATTCCACTAATTCATATAGATTTGGTGGTAAAATTTTCTTCCCTGGACATCGAAAATGGTTGCCAATTGATCATCCTTATCGTTCTGAAGCTCAATTATTTGATGGGAAAGAAGAGTACGATCTTGCTCCAATCCCTTTAAGCGGGACCGATGTTTTGAAGCAGCAAGAAAAGGTTAAGTATGTTTACGGAACCTCAAAAAAGCTTCTAACAAAAGGAAAAATAGAGGAACAACAGATATTGATGATGATTATCAAGCTGATGCCAATGATGTTATATGGCGTAAGCAAAGTGCATTTTTTGAATTGGAATATTGGGAACATAATCTTCTTAGACATAATTTAGATGTAATGCACATTGAAAAGAATGTGTGTGACAATCTATTAGGAACTCTATTAGATATGGATAAAAGTAGAGATGATCCAGAAGCTAGAAAGGCTCTTGAGAAGAAAAACATTAAACCTCATCTTTGGCTTCAATCTCATCCTAATCGGGCTCAAAAATATATGCCTCCAGCTGCATACACCATGTCTAATGAAGAGAAGGAACGATTTCTAAGGGTGTTAAAAAAACTTAAAGTTCCTGATGGATATGGGTCTAATTTACAAAGATGTGTCAATTTGAAGCAGCGAAAACTTATTAATTTTAAAAGCCATGACAGCCATATCCTTATGCAAGATATCCTTCTAGTTGCTTTAAGAGCATCAAATGCCACAAAAGTCATTAACTTGCTTGAGGAGTTGTCGTACTTTTTCAAGAAGATATGTTCACCCGCTATTGACACTGAAGAACTAGGTTCCATTCAAAACAAGCTTATGTTAACTCTTTGTAAAATGGAGATAGAGTTTCTACCAACATTTTTCACCATCATGGTTCATTTGCTCATTCATCTAGTGGATGAGGTAAAACTCGGCGGACCAGTTCATTATAGATGGATGTATCCCATTGAAAGGTTAATATCTATATATCTCAATATTCACTCTTATATAAGAAAACTTAACACACATTATTTTTTTTTTAATATCATTAACATATATAATTTTTGTTTTAAGGTATTTAGCCTTTTTGAAATCTCATGTAAGCAATAAAGCACAACCTGAAGGATCTATAGCAGAAGGATCTATAACAAGATATTTAGAAAGTGTTGAAACGATATTTAGCAGACCGAAAAGGAATGAGGATGGTGTTCCAAACTTTTATACTTATTTATACAATTCTGGTGGTCGTGTACTTGGAAAGAAAGATAATGTTCGTCTTGATGACAAAAGTTTAAAGCAAGCACATCGCTATGTTTTGCTTCATTCAGATGAGATAAAGCCAGTGCTTGAGTAAGTAGTACTATAAGCAATTTTAGAGTATAATTACTTTTAACTATGTAGTAACACAATTGTCCACTTTGAAAAGTGAGTTCATAGAACAAAAACGACAACAAGAGAATCAAGTCGGAAGAAGGCAGTCGAATGAGAGTATTGAAAGCCAGTGGATAATCAATGAGTTCGCTGATTGGTTGCAAAACCAGGTTATATGCTTTAAAACGGTGAAAATTTGTCTTATTTTATTTTATAACTAATCTATGTGTAACTTTTTTTTTTTGAATTATAGGTCAATAATCTAGATGATAGCACAACAGAAGGAAAAATGAGAAAGTCCTTAGCCGGTGGTTTAAGTAACCGGGTAAAAAGGATGAAAAGTGTGGTGATCAATGGTTACAAATTTGATACTATGGATCGTGAGAGATTCCGAAAGACACAAAATTCTGGAATCATGGTAGAAGCCGAAGACCAAGAGTATTATGGAAAAATCAAGGAAATATTGGAATTTGACTATTATGGTTCTTTTAAGGCTATAATGTTTCGTTGTGAATAGGTTGATGTACATAGAGGTGTCAAAACATACCCAAATGGTGGTGTTTGTGTCAATTTTTCAAAGTTGATGCACACTGGTCGAAATTTACATGACGATCCATTTATTTTCTCATCACAAGCCAAGCAATTTTTTTACATTGAAGATGAGATTAAAAAAGGATGGGTTCATGTTATTAAGACTAAGCCTAGGGACTTTTTTGATATACCAAGTGATGAAGAGCTTTTAGAATAACATTGTATTATTTGATTCTTTAGTTTACATGATACATTTGATCATATGAGTATGATATTTGCTTTTGGATTTATGTTCTAGCCATACTCGCTTGATGTGCCCTAGATCTTATAATAGGGACTTAACAATTATTACCTTAATGTTTAAGCTGTCGGGATTACGAGCTCAGTAAAATAAGAAGTCAAAATGACACTGTAGTATAACCTTTATGGTTGGTTTTATGATCATGGCATGTACTATTTATTACTTAGTATTATGTTGTGTGTGATTTGTGAAAAAGGAAGAGAATGAACTGTGTGATGTTGATAGCCCGTTTTGTTATCGAATTACTAAGTTACATTTTTAATTTCTGCAGAGTACAGAACAGTCTAGAACAGTCTCAGGAGTTGCAGGACCACTAGTTATTCTGGAGAAGGTTAAGGTAAGTCTGGTGTCTTTCATATTTATTTTTCTTGTCCCAATTAATATCTATCTGGATCAATTTTACTTTTTTTTACTGTTAAATTTACATTTCTTATGAATTGTGTGCCTATTTCTGACAGGGACCTAAATTTCAAGAAATCGTGAATAGTTGTTTAGGAGACGGATCAACTCGTAGAGGTCAAGTTTTGGAAGTTGATGGTGAGAAGGCTGTAGTTCAGGTACTTAAAGTTTATATCTTGAATTGTTTGTTTGTCTTTTACATTTTGTGACACTAGTTTTTTCTGACCTGCTGTCACTCATCCTAACTATTAGACAATGCTTCTACAAATGGGAGAATTTTAAGCAGTTTTGTCTTATGAAAAGAAATTCACTCACACAGTCTGATTTATATTTCTGACAGGTGTTTGAAGGAACATCTGGAATTGACAACAAATATACTACCGTGCTGGTGAGGTAAGGAGACTCAGACTATCAGTGATTTTCATTAACAAGACTAACAATTAAAGCTATAGCACTAAATGGTTGATTGCATGAATGTTGTTAGATTAGATTCTTTGTATTTTATCAAGAGTGGATACTCAGTGTTTTAAAGTAGTTATATCTATATCTTCATTGTGTGTAATTTATTACTTGCTAAAAAATTATTTTACCTGATGAATAGATAAATATGGTTGATTATTATTTAGTTTTTAATTATAACTTGTCTTTTTGCTGTGTCTCTATCCTCTGTTTTTTTCTTGCTTTGTTTGAACTTAGTGTACTATAGATTTGGGTATTGGTGGTCTTAAATTCTGCTAAGTTTAAAACGTAGTGCTCAGGAAGCTCCAGTTCAAGCCTATTATTCTGCCCGAAAGTCTGAAACCGAGGTCCTTATGGTGCTTCATAGTAAGATATTCTAAGAATTTATTGAATCAAGAATGTATTGTTTGATTCTGTAAATGTGCTGGAAACATTTGTATCCTGTGAAATCTACAAATCAGAAATATAAAATACTTAGTAGCTGTTATGTTCTTATGTTGTGGTCATGTAGGTATGACTTATCGATTAAAAAGAGAAAGGGCTGCAGCTACTACCCCTCGTGCATATATGAGTGGAGATGCATCACATGATTCACAACCAACCAAAAAACAAGCTAATGAGCGAACGTCCCAAGTCCCAACGACAACTGTTAAATGGGGACCGTTTTCTCCACCAGCTGCCACTAAAGTAAAGGTTGTACCTCCATCTTTGAATACATCAACAAGTGCACAAATTCCTATGAAAGATAACAAAGTTGGAGCTATATGGAAAAACCCACCAAACTAGAACATCAAGCTCACAAAAAGCACCAGCATCAACTTACAACTCACATAAGGCACCTTCACCTAATGTACCAACAACATCAAACGCACCTGGCAATCTTAAGACTCCAACTTTAAGTTCTCATAAGGTGGCTGAAGAACCATCAGGTTTTGGTAAAGAAAATCCACCCACAATTTCATCCATGAGCTTACCTAACATCCCACCTTCTATTACATCAAAGTCACTAAAATATCCTTCTACATCTTCTTTCAATTATGATCAGCCCTCCTCCTTAAACTTACTCAATTCAAATGAGAAAAGCAGAAAAGAAGATGTTAATATTGAAACAGAGGAAAAGAATTGTGAGGAAACAAAAAAAAAAGCTCAAAACTAGTAAAGTCTCTACGATCAAAGTCACATCCTGATTGGCCTATGACTGTAGATGATTTTAATGACAAAGAAGAGGTCTTGGCAGTATACTTTTTGAATTTTTTTTTTACATATTCTTAATTCTTTTTTTTGGTTGATAGTTTTGACGTATTAATGAATATATTATTGACCTGTTTATGGTCAATGTAAATCTGCTTATTATATAATTTCAGTATGTAGATAGATGTGTGTATTTTGAAGTATATTATGCTTCTTGTCACATCAATGCTTTAGCAAGCAGACCAATATTTCTGTGAATGATTTATTATGAATTTTAGTAAAGTATCATGCTTTTTTTTTTTTGTATATTGCTTCTATGATGTATTTTTATATCTCGATTCTATGATGTAGCATCAAGACTATATCCAAAAAAAATAATTCCCCAGCCAAGTTTATCAATACGTTTATTCTGCAAGTTCTTGAAGACTTCTCAACTCACAATGTATTGGTACTATTTAAGTTAGAATTGTTAAAGATAATTCCCCAGCCAAGTTTAACACTTTACCATACATTGATATGGCACTAACCTTCAGTTTGCCCTGCATATGGCAGAGGTGGCAATTTACAACCACGATTTTAGTTTAATTTTGAGAATTTAGGATCTCGCCGGAATATTTAGACGAGTTGATAACATGTAATGCAAACTTGAGCAAAGGAGGAAACTAGGCATTCCAGGCACACAAAAGTCAGATACTAACAGAGTAACAGCATACGCAGTAGGTCATCAAAGTTGAACTGGCATTGAGGAACTGAATAGCCTGGCGAAAGTACATAATATATCCTTACTGTAAAACGAATTCTACTTAATGAAATGTTTTGTACTTTATTGCTAAAATTGTTTGACATATTAGCAATCAGCTTACAGGTTTTCCAAATGTTACTTTGTTAGAAACTCGGAATTTTTTAGACATGTTCTATTTCATTTTCTTGTATATATATTTTCCTGATGATGCCTTATGCAGCTATGCTTTCCAGATTAGTTGGTTCAATTATTCCATAGAAAGTTGTTACTTGTTGAATGGGTAATTGAGTACTCATCATTTTTTATTTGTGCAGATGCTAATGGTAACGTTGTATACTTGAGTGGTTCTATTCAGCCTATTGATGTTTGGAGTAATAACGGTGTCAGATTCTATGTTGAATTTAATGAGCTGTACCAACCCATCCGAAAAGGTGGGCATATTTTAATCCGATTCCTTGGTAACATTGCGAAGATAGAGACGTATTGTCCACTTGGAGAAGAGGATTGGCATGCTATTCATGAGCATTTTAAAAAGAAGATAATTAATGAGATGAGAGTATGTATCTCCTTTTTTCTATTACTTTTTATAAGAAACTTTTTTTTCATTCATGAATTAATTTATTTTTACTAACCTATAAATACTGTTACTAAAGTTACTTGTTTTTCATGTATAAGGATCGCTTTGTGATTCCCATAGGTGAACTATATAACAAAGCAGCCCTCAAGCGTGTTAATAAAAGTTGGAGGCACTATAAGTTTAATCTTAAGAAGGATTACTACAAACCAACAGAGAAAACTTTAGAAGAGATGTGTAGTGCTACACCACCGCATGGGATTAGTAGTCAAAATTGGATAAAGCTACTTAAGTATTGGGATTCGGAGAAAGGGAAAGTAAGTACATTTCTTCCTATTTGAAATATCAGACATCATGTTTTCTAATTAGAGTTAATTTTGGTCTTAATGCAAATATAATTTTATATATGACTTTGAATATGAGTGCAGTCACTATCAACATGTGGTAAAGCAGCACGGGCCTCCCTAAATCAATTACATAGATGCGGTTCTAACAGTTTTGCGAACAAACAAGCTGACCATGTATTAACCATTCTTATTAATGATCTGCATACGTTACAAACATATATTTTAACTACTATATTCTGAACTTATCTTGTTCATATTTTCACTTATGCTTCTTAAATTAATAATATATATAGGAAGATGAGCATGGAGAAAAGATGAGTTTATTAGCTCTCTGGATAAAAGCTCATACAGGCAAGGATGGAAGTTTTCTTCCGGGCACAGTGACGGAAGATTTTGTGGTAAAAGATCTAAATGCGTTTTAAAGCTTGTCATTTTATGTGGAAATGAGTCGATCTTTCACTATATTATTATTTGATGTTTTTTATAGGATGATGCGAAAGCTAAAGTTGAACAATTGAGGTTGATAAACCCTTCTAAGTCCCAACAAGAACTTGAAGATGAAGCCTTTGAGCTGACCATGCATGGTGGAGAGATCCCTGATCGTCCTACAAGTTACGGACTTGGGGTTCGAAAGAGCGACATTTACGGGGTGCATGCTTTGCTAAGGAAGGACGGGTCTAGAAGAATTAAACAAAGGACCGTGGTAATGGATAGTAATGTCAAAGAGGAAATGTCTGCTTTGCACAAAAAAAATGAAGTACTTGAGAAGGAAAATGAAAAGTTAAAAGACCAAGTACAAGAGAATAATATTCTTCTTAAAACCCTTATCGGACAGTTTTCTCAAATTGTTGGTGGAGTTAATGATGGAAAGGGTTCAACAGAACTCCTTAATTGTGCCAAATCAGTCTTGGGAGTGACAAACCAACAGGTCATTTTCTATCTATTCTGATAAAATTTAAGAATAACCATCATTTTCATACATTAATGCTGTCAATATGTTTTGTTATTGCTGGTAGTTGTGCTTTTGTTGTTGAGTGATGTTGTGCATTGCTGTCAATATGTGTGTGTTAATTCTTTGAGTTAGATTGGTAAAAATCCTTTAGCTTTTACAGCTCATATTTAAAAGCTTTAGCTTCAGCAGGCCCAGCATATGATATTATGATGCATAAGCTTTGATGATTGATGCGTATATGTCAACTCCTTTCAGATATTTCGTGTAACACACATCTTTCAAACAATTGCCCAGAATTTTTTCCTGCAAACAAGTACAGTTTCGTTTTCATTTTGCTTGTTCTGCATCTGGTATGAACTCACATCCCAAAGGAACTTCGGTGCAAGATCCTTAATTCTTGAAATGATTAGTTCTTCATCCCTGATAATTATAAATCCCTGCATAAAAAACATTCCACTTCAGGACTTGAGTTGGTAACAGAATCTAAAGGATGTTTGTATAGTTATGCTTTCTTTCTATCATCTATATTCTTTTCCCTTAATGACATATTAAACCCTTAACGCCTTACAAATTGTCTACCCACGAGAATGGACACAAAAAATATTGCCCTGAGCATAGTTTGGCATGAAATAAGCTAACTAACTGTACTCAAGACCAGCCTATTTCTGTACATACAAAACACATTACTATAGAAGTGCATAAATAAGGAGTGTAAAAGAACTCGGTTCAATGTGGAAGGTGAGAGGATGTTTTCAATAGACCACCTACAAGATATAAGAACAATCAACAGATGATATTACGTGTTAGTTGACTGGAGTATTTAGAATGATAATCCAATGCCCAGCAGGACATGCTCGAATATTTGACAAGTCTGTGTGCTTTTGGTTAGGAAGGGTTTGGTTTGTGAGTTCTCCTTTTTTCAGAATCCTAAAGGATCCCCATCCTCTCTAATATGTCTGGTAACCAAACAATTGAAATGAAGGTCGAAAGCAGATCTTATTGAGTTGAAATCTAATTTTCAGAGAAAACAAAAATGTCATCCTCCAACCCAAACACTGGCTGGGGTGTTATAAGACATTTAGACATGGAGTGACCCTGCATGATGTTTAAACCTTAAGCCATTCCATCCTGTCAGCCAACGTAGATGAGATTTCACTTGATGACACCCAGGATCTTTATGGCTTGGTACAAGTATTTTGTTTGTAGATGTCATACCCAAGGGAAGGAATAATTTTAGAACAGTCTCATACAACCGTCTTTAATCACCAAACCATGTTACTTGTATAGTTGTTTGTGCTATGCATGCTTTATTTTTGGATAAATTATATATTTGAAGTCTCATAAGACTGTCTCTGATCAATAAGACGATAAACCGTGTTACTTGTATGTGCTATGCATGCTTTATTTTTGGATTGATTTTATGTTTCATTTAACAAGAAAACGTTGTGATCATAAATTCAGACTCAAAGTGAATGAATTATATGGAATATATTTATGTGGTTAATAACAGTATCTCATTAGTCATTTATTCTCTTTGAAAAGATCTTCTAAAGTGTTAATATAAAATGACATTGTAAGATTAATAATGACAGTATCTCATTAGAGAGACTCTGTGTCTTGCTGCTGCCTGCATCTTCCTTGTTTTGTTGCTGTTCTCTGTGTCTTGCTGCTGCCTGCATCTTCCTTGTTTTGTTGCTGTTCTCTGTGTCTTGTTGTTGCCTACATCTTCCTTGTTTTGTTGCTGTTCTCTGTGTCTTGCTGCTGCCTGCATCTTCATTGAGTTGTATTTCTTTAACAATCAAAATATTATATTATACTTATATTATATTTTTTTTTTGAAGGTTATGAATGCAACCGGAGAACAAGGAAAATCTACTAAAGATGGAAATTAACCTACTATGCAATTTTTTTTTATTTTATAGTTAGTATTTAACTTAGGTAGGCGTTAATCTAACTTTTTAATTTAGTTGGTAGTTGATATATGTAATAATAATGATGATATTTTGGACAAGATATATATTATATATATTTAATTGAAAAAACTTATTGTATGTTTTATGATTAACGTGCTGAACATGCTCTGCGCTGTTTATTGGTGTTTGTAATTTTTTGGTGTTGGATCATTGGTGTTTGTAATATTTTTGCAGCTTTGCAGCCCTGTTGATAATAGAATATTATTGGTAATATATAAAAAAAAAACAGTATAAAAAAATCTAGACGCTTTTTGTTGTCAAGATATTTTACTTAAATCATTATTAAATTTCCCGCCACTATTTCTGTGCGAACATAAAAAAGCGTCTCAATTGATTTTGAGACTGAAAACAACGTCCAAAATGTAGACGGGAAAAAGCGTCTAGAAATTTGGCGATTGCACTTTTATACAGAATTTCTCGACGGTTAGTATATTTTATAAGACGTTAATAAGCGTCGATATTTTAGACACAAAAAAGCGTCACAAAATATTGGGACGTATAAAAGCGTCGAGATTTGTGACACAAAAAAGCGTCGCAAATTTCTTGACTCACTTTTTCTCGACGCTTTTAAAAAGCGTCGAGAAAAAAAATAGCGACACTTTTCCACGTTGTAAATAATGGAAAAAAGCGTCTCAAAATAGCGGGATTTGTAGTAGTGTTCCTTCTAGTTGGACAGTCACAAGCATAAATTTTTCCAGAAACAAAATTACATGCACACCTTTTAGCACAGAACACAATTATCCTCTTACTCTTGTTGTGCAAAAACATGTAACTGTATCCATTCTCTATTACATGGTGTCTTAATGCCTTTTTAAACACCTCATTTGAAGGAAAGTTCAACCCAGCAGTAAGGTTAATCTTACTCTTGAAGTCAACATCAGGGTTAAAAATAGGGTACTTAACTTCATCATCATCTGAACCAGCTGGACTATCCAACTCATCCTGACTATCATTCAAGTCATCATCATCTTCAACTTGTACTTCACCCTCACCATCACCTCTATGACTGTTCTGCTGCCTATTTTGAACACCCACCAAACTTCTGTTCACATCTTCAGTTATATCATCATCAACATTGGCAGCAAAGAGGTCATCATCACTGTCATCTTCAAAATCAAGATCACTCAAAACCAAATCATCATCCTCATCTCCATCACTGTGAATAGCAGGATTCTCTTCAGCTATTTCTGAAATGGATTCAAGAGAAACAGGTGGTTGTTGAGTGTATTTGAGGACCAACTTCCTTTTTTTTTGGGTTTTGGGTTGAAGAAGGGCTGGGTATGTTTATCAACTGAGAGGCACCAGTTTCAGTTATGTTGAAGACAGGGCTGTGGGAAGAACTGGGAATGGGGGGGCTTATATTTCCAGATCTAGGGTTCCTGCATTCAACAACATGTGCTCCCTCCTTTAATCCACTCTTTTTCAGTCCTATGTCATCACTTTGACCTGACCGTGACTCACCCCCAACAAATCCCCTTTCCTTATCCACGGATGTGGCAACTGAGTCAGCAGATAAATAACTACCTAATGATGTGGACCCCCCCTCAGATTTTGTATCAGTATAGAATCCCACCCCTAGACCATATATAGCACTCCTGGTGTCTACAAATTTAGGCACATGTATCAAATACAGATGATACCACCCATCTTTCTCAGGTGCACTCAAGAACTTTGGAATGTCATTGTCATCTTTCAACCTCTCCCTCCCTGTGAATAAACTGTGCCCATGCTTCCTAAACCATAACTCACCCATTTCAGTGTACCCTAATTCCTTCTTAACCCAGTCCACAAATTCAAAGTAACACACTTCCTCAACATTAGGTTGCAAAGCCAGACCATAAAACTCACTATCACCATACTCATAAGTTGTTTTCCCCTTTCTAGTCACAAAACTATCACCATAATATAGTCTTATGTTAATTGGCTTCGACATTTTCAACACTTCAATTGGGCAATTAAACCTGAACAATCAATCACATAAACTTAGCATCTAAGTACCAGCTTAAACACAATCCACAAAGCAGATATAGGGTTGCGCATTTTATGAAAAAACATAACAGAAGGAAACAAATTCAACACAGTAACAACATCCAACCACTAATACACATATTTAAAAAGGTAATTAACCCAAATTGTTTGTCTTTTTCCCAACATTGATTATTTTAATACGTAATTTGCAATAAACAAAATTAAAAAATTGGGAAAAACGTACCTGAGCCTAGTTATGCGCTTGAATGATGAAAAGATGTTGGCCTTGCTTTTCCCTTTTGACTTGCTTTTGCGTCCTGGTTTGTTCTTCACCATTTTTACAGAACAAATTAGCAATTTTGGAAATAAAATTATTTTGCAAATTTTCACTACTTTGAAAGAGACATAACACCAAGGGAGTTAAGGCTTACCACAAAGACAGCACACCTGGATAATCTCCTGCGAAATTGCAATTTGCCATTAATTCGCCATTAATGGTGGGTGGCTTCTTGTCATGTCAAAGTGTCGTGGATGAACAGGGAAAGGGAAAAAAGGGAAACGGTAGAGTAAAAGGGGAAATCGAGGAACAAGGGGGAAAGGGAAAAATTTAAAAAAAAAAATTTCTTAAGAAGTCACGTGCCCAGCACGTGATTTTATTTTGGCCGGAAAATGGGAGTCAACGCCGAAGTTCTGGTCAACGGACCCTCCTCACAACCCAAATGCCTTAAAAGGATCTTCCTCACCACTTTGTTCATAAAAGGACCTTCCTCACAAGGTCGTCACCTTAAAAGGATTTTCCTCGCAATTTTTCCTTTACTTTATAATAAGAGCTTAAATCAACCTGCATGACCCTCCTTCGCCAGACCAAGTTTCGATACAGATTAACACCACTTTTCATGGAAATCAATATGAAAAGTTTATTGAAGATCATATAAAGCATGCCATCAGAAAACAGAACATTATGCCCAAAATAAAGTATAACTCATTAACTCCAATGATCAAAATTGCCAATACCACCTAGCCACATAAGAGTATACAAAATCAAGACACAAACCATCTTCCCCAAGCATCACTTAATCCAACTTTACCTCAAGATTTTGGGGAAACAACAGCATTTTCAACATCCAATTATAATGTCTAACGAAATGAACTAATTAGGGAAATTGGTACTTGAAGATTGTGCTCTACAGCTGGAAACCTAATTATGAAAGCCTGTGAGTAAGTGATTGGCATTGCAGTGCATGTATTGTCAACAACATCAAATTAAACAACTGCATTACCAAGCATTTTAGCAGATGGAGTATTCATTACAAAATCAAACCCTAAAAAAATTCCAAATTCAATTCAAGTATGCAAATTAAAAATTAAACTATTAGAATGTGTAATAACCATACCCAATAAAGCCTAAAATGAAAAATTGAACAAAAAATTGGAAATTAGCAAATAAATCTCAAAAACCCTAATTCAAACAACAGATTAAATCACACCAAAACAACAAATCAAAAGAACTGAATATAAGAGATTAATAAAGACGAACATGAAACGATTGCTGACGACTTTCAAATCAATGACTTGAACAACAAAATCTGGAAGATCTTCAGAAGAATCAGGAGATGGGTTTGCAATAATCTTCGAAATCGCATCTGGGTTACAATATTCACCTCTGTTTTATCGAAAAAAGGGGGAAATCAAAAGAGAAATTAGGGTTTGATTGAGGAGAGAAATTAAAACCCACAATAATATAAATCGAAGAACCCTAACAATTTACTAATTCGCATACAACAAATCAGACATCAGTTAAAACTAATCAATTACCTGTTGTTCGAAATAGTGATTCGAATACCCCAAACATTTAGATTAGAGAGAGAGGTTGTGCGATTTTAGAGTCGTAGGTAGCTGTAAATCGATGAAATCACCAAACCCTAGACAATGAACAATAACAACAACATTAGTGAGGAAAGCTCTTCACAATTTGAATATCAACACAGCAAATAAACGATTGATTCACAAGAATTCAAACCCCTAAAATCCATCAGAGTTGATTGAGAGATGAGAGAGAGGCGTGCAGATGACTGAGAACGAGAGACAGAGGAAAGAGAAAGAAAGAAGATAAAAGCAAGGGCCCGTGTTTTTTTTTTTACATTAGTATTCGCACCGGTTTGAACCGAACCGGCGCGATTTATTTATTTTTCGCACCGGTTTGGTTCAAACCGGTGCGAAAACTCTTTCCCTCAATCCCGCCTGTTTTTTTTCGCACCGGTTTTTTAAAACCGATGCGCATTGTGCGGTGCCCATTTAAGTTTTTCTACTAGTGTTATTTTTACTGAACTAAAATTATTTTTACTTAATATTAATTTTTTAAGGTGAAGTGAACAGGCCTACTCTGTATTTTTTGCTGATTAAAACTTATTTTTTACTTGTTGAGTATTATAATTATTTTTGGAAATTACTGATTTTCACTATTTTAAACTTATTTGGGATATTCTCAATGGTAACCCCAACTTCTGCTACGCACCAACGGTAACCCTTTTTTTTTTAGATTATACAAAATGACACTACTTTTCTTTTTTCTTCTAAAGATGACATTAATGATGGTGTTTTAACATAAAATTAAACCATGGTTAACCAAAATAGTAAAATGACATAAATGCCCCCTTTTTTTTATCACCAACCCAGCTAGCCCCAACACCAGTCCACCACCACCACCTCTATCTCCACCCCCGTAACTGTCAGCGCCCAGGGTTCCCCATTCCCCCCGCCGGCGACGCTATCCCAGCCCACCGTCACCGATAACCCCAAACCCCGCCGACGACCCTCCCTCGTTCTTCTCTCTCTCAATCCCAAACCCCGAAATTGCCGAAGCTCCACTTGTCTCCTCTAGTCATTCGCGTCGATGTTGTCGAGGAAAGGGCGGAGAAGAAAGAAATAGATGGAGGATCGGTGGTTGGGGTTTGGGGTTCTGGGTAATTTACTGGTCTGGGATGGTCGTTTGTGTTCAGCGATCTAGAGTCCAGGTGGTCGGGTAGTTGGGGTCGCCGGTAGTGAAAGGGGAAGGGATATGGTGGTGGCTGGCCGGTGGAGATGGTGGTGTGGATTGATGGTTGTGGTTGTTAATTTTTCTAAATGTTTTTCTTTTTTTCTTTAAAAAAAAAAAAAAAAAAAACTAACCATAGTTAATTTTAATTGACTATTTAATGAAATAAGGTTATTAGTGTTCCTAAAAAAATTAAGGTTATTAGTGAGATAAATTTTTAAAATAATGTCATTTTGTATAATCCAAAAAAAAGGGGTTACCATTGGTGCGTAACAGAAGTTGGGGGTTACCATTGAGAATATCCCAACTTATTTTATTGAACTTAACTTATTTAGATTGAAGTAAATTGAAATTAATTTTACCGGAATTTTTTTTGTAAGGTCGGTGAAGATTACAAAACTTAAATTGACTTTAGGACAACAAGCAAGCCAAAATTGACAGTGAACAAACTCCCTACCCGTCTCTACTTTCTTGGCACTCTGTTTGCTTTTCTTATCCATCCAAAGTCAAAAATGATGACTTTAAAATTTCCTTTGAACAAGAAGTTTCTAAGTCTACTCCTAATCACTTTCATTGTCATTTATTGTAACTTGCGTGTGAAGTTGTGAGCATAAGTATGATAATTTTTCCGCAGTACAATTCTAATGCTATCGTTATCATATTTAGGAGGAACTAATTAATACACATACATTCATTGATATAGCCAAAGTTTGGTGACAATGAATTCTCATCAACTCCTCCTTTCTTGTTTTTTGCTATTTTCCTACTTCAATTGTGTTGCTCATGGGATTGATACCATTAGCAGCCACCACAACGTCATGTGTGTTGAGAAAGAGAGAGAAGCTTTGTTGAAATTCAGAGAGGGCATAGTCGATCTTTGCGGGCTGCTGTCTTCTTGGGGAATTAATGATGACAACAACAGAAATTGTTGTCAATGGCGTGGCATCCGTTGTAGCAACCAAACTGGCCACGTAATCAAGCTCGACCTTCATGGGGTTGAAAATTTTTATTTAGAGGATCATTGTTTGCAAGGTAAAGTGAGTTCTTCCCTTGTTGATTTGAAACATTTGAGTTACTTGGACCTCAGCCTTAACAATTTCCAAAATCAACCCATCCCTAGTTTTGTTGGTTCCCTTGTGAGTTTGAAATACCTTAACCTATCCAGTGCTGGATTCAGTGGAGAAATTCCACACCAGCTCGGAAATCTATCCTCCTTGATTTCTCTTGATCTTAACAATTTCCCTTATAAAAATAGCGGCAACGACCTTTTTGTCAAAAACTTGTCTTGGCTCTCACATCTAAAATTGTTAAGATACATCGGCATGAGTGGTATCGTTCTTGAAAGAGCCATTGATTGGCTAAGAATCGTGAACGACCTCCCATTCTTAAGAGTTCTTCACTTGGAAGATTGTAACCTTCCCTCTAGAGTTCCATGGCCACTTTCATACAAAAACTCCACTACCACTCTTTCATATCTTTATCTTCGTGATAATGATTTGAATGATTCATCAATATTCCAATGGCTTTTTAATTTGAGTGGAATCGACACTCACCTTGCACATGTTGATCTCAGTTCCAATCAACTTGATGGTCCCTTTCCAAGCGCATTTGGGAAGATGCATAATCTTTCATATCTAGATCTCTCTGGTAATCAACTAGAAGGTCCCCTTCCTGAAGCACTTGGAAATATGCATGCTCTTTCGCATCTAGACCTTTCCTCCAATGAATTGCAAGGTCCGATTCCAGACACGATTTCAAACTTACAATCACTCCAATATCTCGACCTCTCAATAAATAATTTTCAGCTTTCACAATTTCCTAAAATAGGCAATCTGTGTAGCTTACAAGTACTCCACTTGTGGGGAGCCAACATCACCGATGAGCTTCCCAACATAATCCAAGCACTAACAGGATGCGCAAACAAGTCCTTATTGGATTTAGATCTGAGTAATAATCAAATCTGGGGTCCAATTCCAGACACGATTGGCACATTTTCATCATTACAAGGATTAGGTCTTGATCATAACCGTTTGAATGGAACCATCAGTTCTCGTTTGGGTCAACTATCAATGCTCGATGCCTTGAGTCTTTCTTCCAACTCTCTGCATGGTACTCTTTCTAGCAGCCACTTCTCAAATCTTTCAAGATTACAACACTTAGACCTTTCAAATAATCCAGCACTGGTGTTTGATTTTGAAGCTGATTGGGTTCCTCCATTCCAGCTGAACACTATTTCATTAAGTTCCTCCATGTTGGGACCAATCTTTCCAAACTGGCTTGTGAGCCAAAAAAATTATTCGCTTCTTGATATTTCTGCTGCTGGGATTTCAGACAGCATTCCGAATTTTTTTACATTGCCATCAAAGCTTTCTTATCTTAACATGTCTCATAATATGATACATGGGCCACTTCCAAATTTTGAAATACCAATCACATCTTCTATGCTTGGTATAGATATGAGCTTTAACAATCTTGAAGGTGCAATACCAACAAATCTAATACACCTTACTTCATTACGCTTAAATAACAATAGGTTTTCTGACCCTGTCCCCTTTTTGTGTCCTAAGGTAATAGCACATCTATCCGATCTTGATCTCTCGAATAACTTGTTGTCCGGCAAACTTCCAGATTGTTGGATGAATTTCGACCAATTATCCATTCTCCATTTAGATAACAATAACTTGTATGGTGGTATACCACCTTCAATCAGTTATTTGAAGCAATTGGAGTCGTTGCACTTGCGCAACAATAGTTTTTCAGGAGAACTTCCAAGATCATTAGAGAATTGCACATCCCTGGTTGTTCTTGATCTTGCTCATAATTCATTTACTGGGCATATATTGCCAGGTATCGGGAGTAATTACAAAAGCCTCAGTTTACTTAGCCTTGGAAACAATAATTTTGTTGGAGAAATACCTTTGAGCCTCTGTCAAATGCCCTTGCTTCAAATCTTGGATCTCGCTGGCAACCAAATTACCGGAACCATTCCAAACTGCATTTGTAATCTTACAGCAATGCAAAATACATCAGATCTAATTCCAGAATTGGATTTGGATTTTTCTAGTACCTTTGAGATTGGACCATACACTGATATTGCAAGGATTATGTGGAAACAAACAGAAAGGAGCTTTGGGAAGTTTTTAGGACTAGTCAAGCTTATTGATCTTTCAAACAATATGTTGGAAGGCAAAATTCCCACAGAAATTTCAGCTCTGCAAGGTCTTGTCTCCTTAAACTTGTCAAGAAACAGTTTGATTGGAAGCATCACACCGGAAATCGGACAATTGACAGCTTTAGAAGTTCTTGATTTGTCAAACAACCACCTCTCTGGTGAAATCCCTACAAGCATCACTGCTTTGAGTTCTCTGAGCAACTTGGATTTGTCAAACAACCACTTCTCTGGAGAAATTCCGAAGGGCACTCAACTTCAAGGTTTCAATGTTTCAGTATACGCTGGAAATCCTCAACTTTGTGGAGCTCCTCTCTCGAATTGCTCTTGGGATCAACCACGCCACAACTCGACGTGGGGAGATAATACTACTCCCCAGGATTACACTGATGATGACAAGATGTTTTTTGTGGGGTTGTACGTAAGTGTGGTGCTCGGATTTATCATAGGATTTTGGGGAGTTTGTGGAACATTGGTGGTCAAAAGATCTTGGAGACATGCCTTTTTTCAGTTCCTTGATGACATGAAAGATAGGTTCTATGTCATGGTTTCATTGAGCATTGCTAAATATAAAAGGAGGTTTTAAATCCAAGTAAGTTCTTTATCTTTAGTCTTTACTGTTTCAATCTGTTTTTTTGTTGATCTTGACAGAATGTTATTAAATGTATCTATGATGAATCTAATATGATTGCATTGAATGTAACATAATCACAAATATGCAGCAGACTGAGATTCGGGGCAAGAGGAATCGACTGATTTTGCTCACGGCCTACCTAATACGAGCTTCTCCAAAGAGCACAAAATGAAAAGTCCTTTGTTCAGATTCTTGTTTCAGATGCTTTTAGCATTGCTAGGATGTTTGAGTTCTGTAATTTCTTGTTCTGTCCTACAGTATGTAATAGAGCAGCACATTTCATTGTTAAGCCAAAAAAAAAAAAAAAAAAAGGGTTAAACCTATCTTAGCTTGCTGAAGAATGTGATGTATCTGTAATGTAATATAATTCATGTGATTTTTACCATATTTTGCAATTAAAACTAAATTCTGAGTAAAACTATCAGCAAAATGCTGTAAATTTTTCTCAGACTTGCTCAGCTTGAGTGGGATCAACGCTCATCTTAGTTTGTGCACGTTGATCTCTCTCATAACTCACTCTCAGGCCTCATCTTGATCTTTCTAACAATGTACTTGCTGGTCTATCCCTACTGCAGTTGGGAATATACGTTATCTTTCATATCTCGATCTATCTTATAATCTACAGGATTCGTTCCCAATGCAATAGGCAACCTTCAGTGTCTTGCATACCTTCAGCTATATATGTGGCCAGATTTCAAAGGTTTCTCAAATGTAACTGCAGCACTTAGTACATTTTGGTCACTCCTATAAGTAATCATCCTAATTTTTTTTCCTGGTTTTTTTAATCTAGATCAAATATACGTGGTCAAGATATGGTTAACTCTAGCACAAAAAGTGATGAATTTCGTGACATTATTGTGTGAATCTGATGTATGCACGAAGTATAAGATTAGACATATCACATAAATCAAACTCAAAATAAAACTGCAAGAAGGGTTTAAGTCAATTTGCATTTGAAGATTACAAAACTTACATTGGCTTTACGATAGCAAGCAAGCCAAATTTGACCTTTTTGTTAGAATCTTCAAATTGGCAGTGAACTCACCACAAAAAAAAAAAAAAACTAAACTTATAACTTAAGCATATATGGATAACAGGAAAATTATACACACCATTGATCTGTAAAGTTCCTGTCAATGTTAGATCGCTATCATGAGTTACGATCAGCCCCCTGACCTTCTGTTTCAGCTTTTTTGTATTTACTTATGCTTTGAGAGTCAAAACAACATCAGGTGTATTGAAAAGGAAAAGTATGATCTCATAAATATTAAACATGGCATTGAATTTGATAAGTGCAATCTGCTAACTTCTTAAAGAAACAGTCTAGATTGCTGCAAGTGGTCTGGTGTCCGTTGCAGCAACCGCACAGGCCATGTAATCATGCTCGATCTTCATGCCCGTGAAGATTGTTATCTTAAGCATTTAAAATACTTCCAATGATTTCCAACTACAACCTTCCCTCCTAACAAGGCCTTCACTTAGATTATTTTCTCCTTCCTTCAACATTCGAGTGGTTGTCCAACCTGAGTAAGAGCAACACTCACCTTTTGCACGTCTGACTTCTCTCATAACTCTCTTTCAGGTCCCGTTCCAACATCCTTTGGAAAAATGCGTACAAATAGTTATTACAATAAAATCTGATTTTTCCAATTTGAAAAAGTCTAAGGGACCCATTATCAAACACGCTAAGAAGACTTCTTTTTTTTTTTTTTTTTTTTTGAGGGCAGAAGACTTGAAGTCAACTAAAGACAAAAATGGAGAATTTTCAAATTTAAATATTTTCTATCTATAGATTTTTCTATTTTTATAATATTTTTTTTCCTAAAGAAATAATTAGTGATTGGAATATTCCACGCCATTTAGTTTTGTTGTAATTAGAAGTATAAGAAAATTCTTGGTTTTTATTTCCTTGGAATAGTATTCCATAACTATATCTAAAGGGAAAGACTTGAAGTCAACTTAGTGAGCAAATAAGATCAGACTTTAATTTGTGGGATTGGTAGAATTTTCTAAGAAACCGATGTGTAGGGCTGTAGACTTCCGTAGCATTTTGTACACGAAATATTTTTTTTTTTACAGAAAACAAATATTTGTATATTTGATTATTAATATGTTTAATTACTTATTAATGAACATTGTAAGAAAAAATAAATATTAGTGATAGCTCACATTACCTTTTTTATTTTATTTTATTTTATTTTTTTAATTTTTTTTTTTTTTTTGTGTATATTAATAAAATTTTTGGTCAAATTTAACCTTTAATCACTAAAATAAAAATGAGAAGGTATTGGGTGCGGATTGCAGCAAGAAAATTTGCGTGCAGCAGACTTGGCTGATATATTTCACTAGTTGGCTGATATGTTTCATGTGTTGGCTGATATGGTTTTTGTGTTGGCTAATATCTTCCTTTTGTTGGCTTATATGTTTTTTTATTTCTTTAATTTTATTTTCTTTTTAATTTTTGATATGTTCCTTTTGTTGGCTGCTATAAGACAACTGATATGTTTCTTTAGTTGGCTGATATCTTTATTTTGTTAGCTGATATATATATTTTAATTATTGGCTTATATATTTTATTTTGTTGGCTGATAAGTTTATTTTGTCGGATTACTTGTTGCTTTTGTTTGCTAATTTGTTGGTTGATATGCTTCATTTGTTGGCTGATATGTTCCTTTTGTTGGCTGATATGTTCCTTCTATTGGCTAATAAGTACCTTTTGTTGGCTGATATATTCCATTTTTTTGGCTAATAAGTACCTTTTGTTGATTGATATATTCCATATATTCCTCTTGTTGGCTAATAAGTACCTTTTGTTGACTGATATATTTCTTTTGTTGACTGATACGTTTTTATTAATGTCTGATATGTCCCTAATGTTGACAGATATCAGACATCAAATGATTGGCTGATATGTTCATTTTAATGGTTGATGTGCGTTATTTGTTGGCTAATATGATTAACAACATACAATATACTTTCATTTCTTTCTCCCTCCTCTTGGCTAATATATATGCTCGTTAACAAAAAAAAATAAAATAAAGTATAAGCTATTTAATTCCATTACACAATAACACACAAAAATTACACCAAACTCCAACTTTTCCAAACACACATCAATGGCGCCTCCTCATCATCTCCATCACCACTTTCTCATTCCTCCCCTTCAATGGCGGGTTCACCAAAACCCCACTCACCAATCCTCACGCCACGCACCCCACCGATCCCACAATCCTTCGAACCCACCAACCACCGCAACACCAGCCAAACCCACCAATCACCGATGCCGCGCCATTAGGACATCCAATTGTAAGGTTTTTTTTTCGATTTAGGTTATTTATTTGTTTTAATTTGTGATTTGTTTTGATTTTGGGAATTTCGTTTTTCTTAGTAATATTTGGGGATTTTGGGGATGTAGACCTGGATTGTAGTTCAATGTGTTTGATTTTGCAGGTGGTGGAAGGATGGAGTGTTGTTGCCGCTGTCGCTCCTGCTACCTTCTCGCCCCATGAACTATTGGGTGCGAACTGGCCGCACCCAATTTTGTGAATGAAAATTAGCACTATATTATGTAAAACGAATGAAGTAATATATAGGAAGATAAATAATAATAAGAAAAAAAGGCATTGGAATTTAGTTGATTAAAGTGGATATATATATAAATAAAAAGCCAATGACAAGGGAAGGTTATACCGGGATCCCATGTTGAATTGTTGAGAGAGATATGATTGAACCAGTAAAATTGGATTATAAAAATGTATGATCTTACAAAACTGGTAAAATGAGTAAACAAAGCAAATTGTTGCTACATAAATAGATACATCTTCAAATATTAAAAATACTAAAAGTTATTTAAGTTGTTGGATAGTCATTTCTAAGAAAATTGAAAAGGTTATTTAATAACTAAGGGTTTATTGGTATCGTTGTGATTTTCTGTTTTTTGCTTTTATTTGTTTTTTAAAATCATATGACATGTTCCATATATAACGAATTAAAAATTAGTCAAACTTATTAAAATCACTGTAATTTTGAAAGCTGCAATAGAATGAAAAGGTTTTTTTTTGAAATCATTGCTTTTATTTTCTGTAATTTTGAAAAGTTTTTTGTTTATAAAAAAACTAAAAACTGAAAGCAAAAAATGATGGCAATTAAATATTGGATCGTTCGACTGATGAAGACCTTGTTTACTTCACCTTAGAAAAAAAAATATTCAAAAATATATTCAGTTTAGTAAAAATAATTTCAGTTTAATAAAATTAATTTCATTTCAGTAAAAATCAGTAACATTAAAGAATAAATATAATAGAGAATTAGTTAAAATAATTTCAGTTTAGTAAAAATAATTTTAGTTTAGAAAAATTAATTTCAGTTTAGTAAAAATAATTGAAGTTTATCAAAAATAAAATGAAGTGAACAGGGCCTAATTCCACACTATTCTGATTTATTATGACTAACTCCGTACAATTCAAGTGAAAACCCTTCCGATTGTATTTGATCTTACACGATCCTACACGGCTACACAATCCTGACTTATCCTATAAAGATTATGCTTGCTCTGCAGTTCTACTTTTGATTCAGATCATTTGCGTAAACGATCCAAATTGCGATTTTAACAATGATGTTACAAGTAAATTAAGATAGGTAGTAAGATTTTGTTTATTAATTAAATATATACAGAAATAGATCCATTAAAATGTAAAGAGTCACAAGCTTATGATTAAACAAGTGCCCTCTCATCCCTAATCAAAAAAATCTCATTTGCCTTTTGCACAAGTTTTAGGAAGTGAATTACTCTGCAATAATAAGATGATTGGCTTTGGTTGGTTAATAATGGAATGAGAAAAATTAAATAAAGTAAAAAAAGAAGTAAATATAGGTGAAATGAGACCGCCAAATACTGTCTGCAGTCTGCTTAGCACTCTATTATGCTGACTTATCCAAAGTAACAAAAACTATCCAAGTATACTCCAAATTCCTTTCGTTGTCATTTGCTGTAACTTGTTATGATACCTTTCACGGAGTACAATTCTAATGCTATCGTTATCATCATCTAGGAGTTACTAATTAATGCTACAATATTCTATATATACTTAGCACATAGATTAATAGATATTCATTCATTGATCTAGCCAAAGTTGGGTGACAATGAATTCTCATAAACTCCTCCTTTCTTGTTTTTTGCTATTTTCCTACTTCATTTGTGTTGCTCATGGGATTGATATCATTAGCACCCACCACAAAAACGTCATGTGTATTGAGAAAGAGAGAGAAGCTTTGTTGAAATTCAAAGAGGGCATTCAATCCGATAGTTGCGGGCTACTGTTTTCTTGGGGAGATGATGATGATAACAAAAACTGCTGTCAATGGTATGGCATCCGTTGCAGCAACCGAACTGGCCATGTAATCAGGCTCGACCTTCGTGGTGTCGACGAAGAGAATGTTTGTATGACAGGTAAAGTGAGTTCTTCCCTTGTTGATTTGAAGCATTTGAGTTACTTGGATCTCAGCCTTAACTATTTCGACCAACCCATCCCTAGTTTTGTTGGTTCCCTTGTGAGTTTGAAATACCTTAACCTATCCAATTCTGGATTCAGTGGAGAAATTCCACACCAGCTCGGAAATCTATCCTCCTTGATTCTCTTGATCTTAACAGATTTATAAGTAGCGGCAACGACGTTTTTGTCAAAAACTTGTCTTGGCTCTCACATCTAAAATTGTTAAGATACATCGACATGAGTGGTATCGTTCTTAGAAGAGCCATAGACTGGCTAAGAATCGTGAACGACCTCCCATTCTTAAGAGTTCTTCGCTTGGAGTGCTGTAACCTTCCCTCTAGAGTTCCATGGCCACTTTCATACAAAAACTCCACTACCACTCTTTCATATCTTAATCTTGCTGCAAATGATTTGAATGATTCATCAATATTCCAATGGCTTTTTAATTTGAGTGGAATTGACACTCACCTAGCACATGTTGATCTCAATTTCAATCACCTTGATGGTCCCTTTCCAAGCGCATTTGGGAATATGCATAATCTTTCATATCTAGATCTCTCTAGTAATCAACTAGAAGGTCCCCTTCCTGAAGCACTTGGAAATATGCTTGCTCATTCTTATCTGGACCTTTCCTACAATAAATTGCAAGGTCCGATTCCAGACAAAATTTCGAACTTACAGTTTCTCCAACATCTCGGCCTTTCATCAGTTAATTTCCAGCTCTCGAAATTCCCTAATATATTTGGCAATCTGTGTAGCTTACAAGTATTCCTCTTTGAAAAAGCCAACATCACCGATGAGCTTCCCAACATAATCCAAACACTAACCGGATGCGCAAACAAGTCCTTATTGGATTTAGATCTGAGTAATAATCAAATCTGGGGTGCAATTCCAGACACGATTGGCACATTTTCATCATTACAAGGATTAGGTCTTGATCATAACCGTTTGAATGGAACCATCAGTCCTCGTTTGGGTCAATTATCAATGCTCGATACCTTGAGTCTTTCTTCCAACTCTCTGCATGGTACTCTCTCTAGCAGCCACTTCTCAAATCTGTCAAGATTACATTACTTAGACCTTTCAAATAATCCAGCACTGGTGCTCGATATTGAAGCTGATTGGGTTCCTCCAATCCAGCTGGATATTATATCATTAAGGTCTTGCAGATTGGGACCAATCTTTCCAAACTGGCTTGTGAGCCAAAATAACTATTCGTTTTTTGATATTTCTGCTGCTGGAATTTCAGACAGCATTCCGGATTTTTTTACATTGCCTTCAAAGCTCACTTATCTTAATATGTCTCATAATATGATGTATGGAACACTTCCATATTTTGATATACCAACCATCCATTATCCTGGGCTTATCATAGATATGAGTTTTAACAATATTGAAGGTGCAATACCACCATTTCCCATAAACCTTACCTCATTACACTTGAATAACAACAGGTTTTCCGACCCCGTCCTCTTTTTGTGTCCTAAGGTAAAAGTACTTCTATCCGATCTTGATCTCTCGAATAACTTGTTGTCTGGGAAGCTTCCAGATTGTTGGATCAATTTCGAACAATTATCCATTCTCCATTTAGAGAACAATAACTTTTCTGGTGGTATACCACCTTCCATTAGTTATTTGAAGCAATTGGAGTCGTTGCACTTGCGCAACAATAGTTTTTCGGGAGAACTTCCAAGATCATTAGAGGATTTTACATCCCTAGTTTATCTTGATCTTGCTCATAATTCATTTACTGGACGTATATTGCCAGGTATTGGGACTAATCACAAAAGCCTCAGTTTTCTAAGCCTTGGAAACAATAATTTTGTTGGAGAAATACCTTTGAGCCTTTGTCAATTGCCCTCTCTTCAAATCTTGGATCTCGCTGTCAACCAAATTTCTGGAACCATTCCAAATTGCATTTGTAATCTTACAGCAATGCAAAGTACAAAAGATATGATTCCACCATTGCTAAATTATGAAATTGTGCATAGCACATATTATCATCTTGAGTTTAAGCAAAGTGGAATGGTTTTTTATCAAAACACTGATGCTGCAACAATTATGTGGAAGCAATTAGAAAGGTACTTTGGGAAGGTTTTAGGACTAGTCAAGCTCATTGATCTTTCAAACAATAAGTTGGAAGGCAAAATTCCCATAAAAATTTCAGCTCTGCAAGGTCTTGTCTCGTTGAACTTATCAAGAAACAGCTTGATTGGAAGCATCACACCGGAAATCGGACAATTGACAGCTTTAGAAGTTCTTGGTTTGTCAAACAACCACCTCTCTGGTGAAATCCCTGCAAGCATCACTGCTTTGAGTTCTCTCAGCAACTTGGATTTGTCAAACAACCACTTCTCTGGAGAAATTCCGAAGGGCACTCAACTTCAAGGTTTCAATGCTTCAGTATATGCTGGAAATCCTCAACTTTGCGGAGCTCCTCTCCCGTACTGTTCTTGGGATCAACCACACCACAACTCGATGAGGGGAGATAATGACAAGATGTTTTTTGTGGGGTTGTACGTAAGTGTGGTGCTCGGATTTATCATAGGATTTTGGGGAGTTTGTGGAACATTGGTGCTCAAAAGATCTTGGAGACATGCCTTTTTTCAGTTCTTTGATGACATGAAAGATAGGCTCTATGTCATGGTTTCATTGAGCATTGCTAAATTTAAAAGGAGGCTCTAAATCCAGTAAGTTCTTAATCAATTTTTTTGTTGATCTTGACAGAATGTTATTGACTAGCTGTATTTATGATATATCTAATAAGATTGCATTGAATATGACATAATAGAAATATGCAGCAGGCTGAGGTTCGGTGCTAGAGGAATCGACTTATTTTGCTCACGGGAGTACAAAAGCAAAAGTCCTCTGTTCAGATTCTTGTTTAGATGCACTTAGCATTGCTAGGAAGTTTGAGATCTGTACTTTCACATTTCATTGCTAAGTCCTCTTAATAAAATCTATCCTGTTAGTCATGTAATCCTTGCTGAATTCATCTTAATAAAATCTATCCTGTTTTTCTGTTACCAAAAAAAAAAAGGTTCAACTCACCTTAGCTTGCTAAAGAATGTAATGTATCTGTAATGTAATATAATCGATGTGATTCTTACAATATTTTGCAATTAAAATTAAATTCTGAGTAAATTTATCAGCAAAATATTGTAAATTTTCTCAGACTTGTTGAACTTGAGTGGGATCAACGCTCATCTTAGCTTGTGCACGTCGATCTTTCTAACAATCAACTTGCTGGTCCTATTCCTACTGCTATTAGGAATATACGTTATCTTTCAACTTGCTGCAGCTATATATGTGGTCAGATTTCAGTGCAGCTCTTAGTACATTTTGGTAACTCCTATAAGTAGTCGCCCTATATTATTTTTCCGGATTTTTGATCTAGAGTATACACGGTCTAGATTTGGTTAACTGTAGTAATATTAGTGATGAATTTAATTATATTATTGTGTGAATCTGATGTATGCACGAAGTATAAAATTTGACAAATCATATTCACTAAAAAATTTTGAAGTATAAGACAACGTACATTATTACGAGTAGTTATCACTAGAGGTGTCAAATCGGGTACCCAGATGGAGTTTGGGTTGACCCAAGACGGGTCGGAGTGTTTGGATCGGATAATGACGGGTCATTTTAACTTAACAGAACAAATCAAATCGGGTTGAGTTTATTTAGATTTCAATTAAAGTTGGGTCTGAGTATAGTCGAGTACAAATCGGATTTGGGTCAAGTCAAATTCTGGTCAAGTCAAATCGAGTTCATATGAAATCGGATCCGAATTTTATCAACTTTAGTTGGATCAAAATGGACTTATTAGACTTTGGATCAGGTCATTTTGGATTCGATAAGATCTAGGTTCAAATCAATTCAATTTCGGTTAAAATTTGGGTAGGCTTACTTCAATTATTAGCTCATTTTCGATTAGAATTATTTTAGTTTCGATTTTTGGGTCGTGTAATATGAATTCCGGTCAATCTCAGCTTGGGTCATTTTAGTTTCAGGTATATTAGCATATAGGTAATGTCATTTTTGTTATTGGAGATTGCAATTCATATTTACTCTGTATAATTTTTTTGGGTTTCATTTAAGTTTTGTGTTGGCTTTTCAGAATTGGTATAAGATTGACAACTCAAGTCATTAAAGAAAATGATTACTTATCACCTTATTTGGTGTTTATCATGTCATTGTAAAACGTCTTTTTTCTTACTATTTTGCATTTATCGTCTTTCCGGCTATTAATCATCTTCAATTATTCATTAGCAACTCATCGGTTATGGTCATGGAAAATTTTGGCTTAGGTTATTATTAATAGGTTCGGTTTAATTAGACCATGAGTAGTTTCGAGTCGATTTTAATCAATACATGGGAAGTTTCAAGTCGGATAAATAAAGATCGGGTAAATAAAGGTTGGGTAAAAAGAGATATTTTTCGGGTCTAAATGGTTTCAGGTAGTTTTTGGTTCGGGACAAATTGATTTCGGATCTTGGATTATCCGGTCTTATTGGTTTCGGATTAACTATGAGTCGATTTCAAGTTGGATTTGGATCATATATTACCGATTGAAGTCGGTTTCAAGTTAACTTCAGATTGACTCCAAATCGAATTCGGATAAGATCTAACATGTTCGAAAACAGTTTAATTTCAAGTAAATATTTTCCATAAATTTTTTGACACCCCTAATTATCACCGTGAAAGTGAAGGGCAATAAAATCTGAATTTTCCAATTTGAAAAAGTCCAAGGGACCCCATTATGGCATTATCAAACACGGAAAGAAGACTTGAAGTGAACTTTTTTGTTGTTTTTTTTTTTAGATCAACTTTTTTGTTGTTAAGGGAAAGACTTAGCTTGAAGTCAACTTAGTGAGCAAATCAGACTTTAATTTGTGGGATTGGTAGAATTTTCTAAGATACCAGGCTTCCATAGCATTTTGTATGGAAACTAGGTAGTATCTGTGCGATGTTCGGGATGTTAACTTGGTATATTTATGTTAAAAGTGATCAATATTATAAAAAATAGGGAGGTGATAAAAAATTAAAAAATAAAATCACAAGAAGCAAAATACTACTACGTATAATTGAAATCATTAGTGTAACAACTTTGATTGGACAAACTTGGATAGCAAACTAACCAACCAAATGGCAGCAAAAAAATAGGAGGTTGTTATGAAATATTGGGTGGATGCCTATTATCCTTCTTGTATCATCCAGAATATTCTAGATTTAGGGTTTATTATTATCCAAGTAAACCCTAATTATATTGTATGTATATATACCCCAATCATATGGAATAAAGATGCATATTACTTCTCTCTCAATCTCTCTCCTATTCCCTTTATTTTATAATACGTTATCAGCATTAAAGCTCTAAACCATCAATTTAGATTAAAACCTAACCATCTAGATCAAGTTTCCGACGGACTTTTCCGGTGCCGGAAAATCACTTTCGATGACTGAATTCCGTCGGAAATTCCGTCGAAAAAGGTTGTTTTTCCTAAAAAACGTTTCCGACAATTGGTTCCGACAAAAATTACGTCGAAAACGTGTTTTTCGACAGATTTCAGGGTGTTTTCGACGGAATTATTCCGTCGGAAATCGGCCTATTTCTAGTAGTGTATTCAGCTTTATGGAACTCATGAAAAAAACACTTTGGCTAAAGAATGTGATGTATCCATAATGTAATATAATTCATGTGGTTGTTAGTTGTTACCATATTTTGCAATAGAAATTAAAAAACTGAGTAGAACTATCAGCATAATGTAAGTTTCTCAAACGTAGTGGCATCAATGCTCGCCTTAGCTTGTGCACGTCAATCTATTTCATAACTCACTCTCAGGCCTCATCTTGATTCCTGATGGCCTAGCTCAGTGCCTCAGTTGCCACAACAGCGCGAACCTTTAGACTTGTCAAATAACAAATAAGTTTTTTTTTTTTTTTTTGACGGGAAAATAACAAATAAGTTAGAAGTAAGGAAGTATTCCCCTTAATCTTGGGAAGCTTTCGTCTCTAAATTCCCTTGATTTGTCAAACAATATCCTCTCCGGGACAATTGCACTCCAGCTGCAGGCGTTTGGGGGGTTTCCCTTTGCAAGTAATTTTGGCATTTGTGGACAACCAAATATACGGATGATGTTTATCCAGGATTGCACTATGTACGTCAGTACGTGAGTGTCGGGGTTGGATTCTACTTTGGATTTTGAAGAGTAGTCTGGCACTCTAGTGTTGAAACATTATTGGAGATATGCCTTATTTCAGTTCATGGATGATATCATGAACAAAATTTATGTGACAATTACTATATATATACATGCTCAGGTTGCAGAGAAAATCTTAATTATAACGTGTAATCACATTAGAGACGTTCTATTAGAGGTGATCATTGGCCGGGCCGGGCCGGAGCTAAAAAATTATGCCCATTACTCGGGCCGGACCAAGTTTCAGGCCGAATTTTTTGTGCCCAAACCTGCCCAAAATGGTCGGGCCGTGCGGGCTTTTCGGGCCGAACTTAAAAAATCAACTAAATATGCATAAAAATGCATTCCAAAACCCGGCCAAAAAAAAAAATCGGGCCAGGCCGGGCCAACTCAATTTAGGGATGAAAAATTTAGCCTAAAATCCGCCCAAAATCGGGTCGGGCCATACTTGATCAGCTCTACGTTCTATGCAATTTGATTGGATTTGAGTTTGTGTTGAAAAATAGGTAACCTATTTTTGTGCTCATGCATTAACTTGTTTCATTGAGAAGAATACCAGAGATTTTGCTCTTCATACAATTGGAAAATACAAGATCATATGTTAAACATATTGACAAAGTAGTTTTACATTTTGTGTCATTTTATTTGCAACACTTTTTATTTTATACTTGCTAGTGCTTATTTCAGCCATTGATATATTTAATTAAAAAAAATTGATTTAATGACTATTATAAGTTGTGGCATATCCAAGTATCCAACAAGACCATGTTTTTCTCCTTAAGATAATGATGATATAATAATAATATAATAATGATAATATTATTATTATTAATAATAATAATAATAATAATAATAATAATAATAATGATGAAGATGATATAATAATCATAATAATAATGATGACGACGATGACGACGATATAATGATGATAATAATAATAATAATAATAATAATAATAATAATTATAAAAAATAAAAATAAAAACCGTATTTCTCCATAACCATAAAGCATCGAAAATAGTCAATATAAATGCACAAATCAAAAGAGACTATGTATAAAGAACGGAATTTTCACCATATACCCCTGAACTTTTTTGAATTCATCATATACCCCCGAGTTTTCACAAAAATACACCATATACCCTTGATGAATAATGATTGTTAACTTCGTTAGTCATTAGGGTTAATTATGACCAGAAATCACCCTAAATACATTCCCCTACCTCTGAAACCATCCTAATTCCTTTTTCCCACCCCAAAACCACCCCAAATTTCTTTTTCTCATCATCAAAATCAATCATATGGATATGGTTATAGAGATTTGGAATGGTTTCGAGGGTTGAAGAAAGGAGAGGAGTGATTTCGGGGATGGAGCGAGAGATTTAGGGTGGTTTCGATGCATAATTAACAAAATTCCACTTATCTTGTTGTCATTAGGAGTATATGGTGAATTTTTATAACAAATCAAGGGTATATGGTAAATTTGAAAAATTTCAGGGGTATATGGTGAATAAACAAAAACCTCAAAGGTATAGGGTGAAAAAACCGTATAAAGAAATAGAGGAAACAATAAAGTAGTATAATGCATGGTTTGAAGACATTGGATATTGTTATATATATTGAGAAATGGATATATATAACAAGAAGCACCAGTGATCTAGTGTTAGAATAGTACCCTGCCACGGTACAGACCCGGGTTCAATTCCCGGCTAGTGCAAAGCTGTGAAGAATTATGCGCATTAGAAGTACAACTATTTGTTAATATGAGTATATACTTTCTCCGTTAATGATTATTTGCAACAATTGTACCTTTCGCGGAGGCCAAGGCAAAAGTTTTTAAACATGATTATTGAAATATAAGGGCATGTACTCAAGCACTCATCCAATTAAAAAAAAACCCACAATTAATCAGAACCACTAAAACCCAGAACCCAAAATCACCACCACCACCGAACCCACCACCACCACCACCACCACCAAACCCACCGTAAACCACCACCACAAAACTGACGCCACCCCCACGAATCAGATCTGAACCCCTACAACTACCCCACGAACCAGACGAACATACAAACCTAAACCCATGAACAAGACGAACCCAACCACCACCACGAACCCACCCACGCCACCCCCACGAAACCAAACCCAAACCAGACCCACCCAGCCACCACCACGAACCAGACCCACGCCACCCCCAAGAAACCAAACCCACGACTACCCATGAAACCAGACCCACCCACCACGACGACCCATCCCCACGAAACTCACGCCACTCCCACGAATCAGATCTGAAACCCCTACAACCACCCCACGAACAAGACGAATAAACGAACCCAAACCCAGGAACAAACAAACCCAAACCCACGAACCCAACCACCACCACGAAACCACCCACGCCACCCCCACGAAACCAAACCCAAAGCAGACCCACCCAGCCACCACCACGAATCAGACCCACGCCACCCCCACGAAACCAAACCCACGACTACCCATGGAACTAGACCCACCCACCACGAAGACCCATCCCCACGAAACTCACGCCACCCCCACGAATCAGATCTGAAACCCCTACAACCACCCCACGAACCAGACGAACAAACGAACCCAAACCCAGGAACAAACGAACCCAAACCCACGAACCAGACGAACCCAACCACCACCACGAAACCACCCACGCCACCCCTACGAAACCAAACCCAAACCAAACCCACCCAGCCACCACCATGAACCAGACCCACGCCACCCCAATGAAACCAAACCCACAACTACCCATGGAACCAGACCCACCCACCACGGAGACCCATCCCCACGAAACTCACGCCACCCCCACGAATCAAATCTGAAATCCCTACAACCACCCCACGAACCAGACGAACAAACGAACCCAAACCCAGGAACAAACAAACCCAAACCCACGAACAAACGAACCCAAACCCAAATCCAAGAGGAGAGAGAAGGAGGAAGATGAACCAAAATGTAAGGTTAGGGTTTAAATTTTGGAGATTTCAATTGAAGAAGGGTTAGGGAGATGAATGATTTTGATGAAGGTGAATGATTTTTGGTGAAAATGATTACAATAATCAGATTCATTAGGTTAAGAGTGAAATAAGGTTAGTGATTTAATTAGATGTCTAAGTTGTTTAAGTAAGGGTAATATGGTCATTTTGTTGACAAAAAGTTACTAAAAGTGGAAAGAAAAAAATTTGTTGCACATAATAGATAGCTTCCCAAAATAGCAAATGTTACAAATAACCGTTAACGGAGGTAGTATTTTTTTTTATGTTACTCCGTACTTGGTAACAACGAACATGAGTTAGATACATGTATGGGGAGTTTCATTAATAGGCTCTCCAAGAAAACAACACGTGACAGAAATCAATACTCCATAGAATATTTACTTGTATAATAATAATAATAATAATAATAATAATAATAAGAAGAAGAAGAAGAAGAAGAAGAAGAAGAAGAAGAAGAAGAAGAAGAAGAAGAAGAAGAAGAAGAAGAAGAAGAAGAAAAGATATGGTTTCATTCCCTTCTCCTTTTCTTCACTTGGGGAATTAGATAAGGAGGTTGTTGCGTTGCTGAAGCGAGTTCAGAGGTTCTCGACGACACAAGACATTGGGGCTCGTGCTGCAGCTCATATCTTCACTAGGGTAGGCTTTGCTATAGGTAGAGGAGTGGGGGCCCAGATTGTTTCTCGGCTTTCCACTAATTTATTGTAGGTTGTATGACTTTGTCTGTTTTTGAGATAATAATAATAATAATAATAATAATAATAATAATAATAATAATAATAATAATAATAATAATAATAATCTGACTTCGTTCTTGGTCGTGTCGTGTCGCCTACGGCTCAGCGGAAACGGGACAAGTATGGGGCGCGTTGCAGGGCTATTGGTTATGGTTTTCTTCCTTTCTCCTTTTCTTCATTGGGGGAATTGGAGAAGGATGTTGTTGCATTGCTGAAGCGGGTTCAGGCGTTCGCTAGGACTCAGGATATTGGTGCTCGTGCGGCTGCTCACATTTTCAACAGGATTGGGTTCGCTATAGCTAGAGGGGTGGGGGCCCAGATTGTATCTCGGCTCCCCACTAATTTCTTGTAAATCGTTTGATTTTGTAGGTTTTTGATAATAATAATAATAATAATAATAATAATAATAATAATAATAATAATAATAATAATAATAATAATAATAATAATAATAATAATAAAAGAACTGTATTTCTCCATAGCCATAATCACCGAAAGTAGTCTATATAAATGAACAAATCAAAAGGCTGCATGTATAAAAAAACAGAATATATATACTCCTGAACTTTTTGGAATTTATCATATACTCCCGTGTTTTTCACAAAAATACATCATATACCCTTGATGAATAATGATTAATAACTTCGTTAGTCATTAGGGCTAATTATGACCCGAAATCACCCTAAATACATTCTCCTACCTTTGAAACCACCCTAATTCATTTTTCCCACCCCAAAACCACCCCAATTTTTTTTTTCTCATCATCAAAATCAATCATACGGATATAGTTAGGGGATTTGGAATGGTTTCGGGGGTTGAAGAAAGGAGAGGAGTGGATTCGTGGATGGAGCGAGAGATTAGGGTGGTTTTCACTTATCTTATTGTCATTAGGGGTATATGGTGAATTTTTATAACAATTCAAGGGTATATTATAGTTAATTTAAAAACTTTCAGGGGTATATGGTGAATAAACAAAAACCTCAGGGATATATGGTGAAAAAACCGTATAAAGATATAGAGGAAACATATAATGGTTTGAAGACATTGGATATTGTTATATAAAATATTGAGAATTGAAAATAACAAGAAGCACCAGTGGTCTAGTGGTAAAATAGTACTTGCCATGATACAGACACATGATGTGGCACTTTAGGGTCCGCCACCCTCTTTTGATCTACAAGAAGAAGCTAATGTGCATCTGAGCTTAACATTTTTTTACCTATTTTTAAAATATTTTTTTTATGTTACTCCGTACTAGGTAACAACGAACATGAGTAAGATATACATGTATGGGGATTTTGATTAATAGGCTCTCCAAGAAAACAACACGTGATAGAAATCAATACTCCATAGAATATTTACTTGTATAATTAAATTAGATAGAATATGAACACTATTGAAGTTCAAATAATACATTCATATATCCAACTATGAATAAAAATTCACTGCATTTTCAGATCATCATCCCCAAGTTTCACAACACAACTTGTTTCATTTAGTTTTTCAATCAAACAAAATTATTTATTTAGTTTTCTAATGAAATGCAAGTATAAGGTACAGGTCGGTGATTATTTCGTGTAGTAAGAGATCTTCAGTTTGTCCTCTCAAAAAAAGATCATTAGACTCTATGTCGACTACTTACATATAAGAAAATTTATTTGTCATTATAATTGTAAGTCACACGATATTTTCTATGTTAGGATTGGATCATACAAATACATAAATTATATACAAATATTAATTAGTATTATTTGAATTGCCCTTTCTAGTTGCAAAACTACTCCTCCAGGGCTTTAATTGAAAACACATGTATATTGTTTAAATTATGTTTACAACTCCCTTCGTTTCACGATGTTCTTTTAAAATAAAAACTGTAAACATGGTATTTATCGTACAGATAAGTGCAATCAATGTCAAGAGCTAAGTAATTGGCGAACATTAATAGGTGAAATATCAGTAATATTCCCATCAATTAGACGTTTAGCAATCACTGTAATAGTGGCTTCAGTTGGATGAACAGGGTCCCAAAATGCATACTTTGATCTATCACTGCAAACACTAGATGTTGGGTTACAGGGAATTAAATCCCCCAATAAACTCCCAACATCAGCGTTATGGCAACATGGTGAACCTATTATCTCCACACCTGTCATATTTCATCATATAACAAAATTTAGTTATCAAATTTGTATGATACAATTCAAAATTAAGGATGATATGTGGGTATTTTATTGCGGATTTCACAACATATTTGTTCTAATTGGAGTCGTTATGGATATGTTTTTGGCAGGTACACATTTATAGTAGACGAGTATGGATATCAAATACTATAAATAGTGGCTAGATGGTGGATTTGGAATCATAAATACCCACTTCATACCCAACTATTTCTCCAATAATTGAACTGATCCCCACCTTACATCACAATTATTTTATAATTTTATAGATATAAATATACTGTAAATCTTTGTTACTCACTGTGAGAAACGTTTTTGTTTCTCACAGTGACAGTTTCGTAAATAAAATGTACCACCGTGACTAAAGTGGTACAATTTTCTCATCCATTTCGTAAATAAAATGTACCACCGTGACTAAAGTGGTACATTTTATTTACGAAACTGCCACTGTGAGAAACAAAAACGTTTCTCACAGTAAGTAATGGGGGCGCCCTCATAAATATATACTCCATAACTCTTCTAGGTTGGTATAGGAACTAGAAAGATACTAGGTGGTTCATATGTGTTTAATCAGCATGTATATGTGAGAAGTGGATATCTGCTTAGGTGGTGGAGAAGGTGTGAATTTAGATCTATACTTATTTGGACGGATATGGATGTTGGATTATACCAACCATGTTAATTTTTTTTGGCCAGTATAAGGGAGGGGGTTTCCAAGCCACACCCACTCCGCTTGTTTAAGTTGTCAACCTTATTCAAAAGACTATTCACTTCTTAAGTTTAATCTTTTTCTTTTTTTTCTTCTTTTAACGGGTTCTTAAATTAAATCTTGCATATATATGCTGAGGACATTGATATACATGCACTATACACATCCCAATTGTAGCAAACTTAAGTGTGCAAAAACATTGTCGAACTTTAGTTTAAATTTACAAAATAAATAACTAAATGACATATATATATGAATCTTAAAACATACCATATGATCGGTAATTATAGACGAGGTCGGTAAAAATGCCGTAAGCATCTCCATAAAGGAACTTAGATCCCTTAAGGTTGTTGTTTAGCTCTGTAAGAAGGCTCTTTAGTTGGACATTATATAATTGAGCTAGTTGATTAGGGTACGCAGCACATTGATTTCCCGAACATAGATTTATTCTTCTCTCAAACGGGGTGCAACCAATTTATGGAACATTCGTCACTAATATTTTCCTAGCACCCATATTATAAAGCCTCTGTTCAATATCACATGAACCAACATTAGCTCATACAAATATTATTTTAGAGATGGTCCATAAATCTAACATTGTACATTTGTACTAGGAAGCAATATAAACACCGTCGTTTAAACTAGTATATATGAGAGTTAATTAGTTATAAAAAGACTAGTATATTAACTATTATGTTGTTCTTAAAAAATCACGTGAGTTACGTGGTAGTAGAATTAACATCTTGGATTTATCTCTAAATTAAGTACTATAAGAATTAATAGTCTAATAACTATTAGTAAAACAGAAAGATTTGATATAAGAAAATATTCATTATAACTAATTCAATTACATTTTACATTATATTTGTATATTATTAATAATTCTTAGTCAAGATCAGTGTATAAGTATGCAAAAATCAGAGTGATGCACTTATCAAAATATATACAAGTATTATAACAAAGTAACAATAAACCTAATTTTTTGCCAAAACGGCATAGTGATCCCATTTTGCTAATTAATGACATTCTAACTTTAATTCTTTTAAAGAAAATCATTGTAGAATCTTCATTAACGAGGTATTATTCGTTCACTGCCTAGAACTTTTAATTAGTATGTCCTCAATAATAACAGGTAAGTTTATTGTATATGTCTCACCGTAAGTTGTAGTCTAAATTTAGATATCATGGTATCTATGAAAGCTTCAGGCTGCATTAATATATGACCTCTGACAATAACTGGAAGTAAGTAATTAACAATGAAATCATTGGCACCAATTACTACGGAAAAAAAGGCTTTATTCATAAGCTCGTTTGTTGCTGCTTCTCCTATTTGAGCGATGATATCTTGCTTTGTATTTGCAAAATTATCTAGTTGCGCGTCAAAATTTATCCTCCCAATCTAGCATGTGTGACATGTTTATAGATTAGTACATATCTTAATCTAACATAACACAATTGAAATGTTCATTATGTTACAATATATGAAAAGAAGTTGTCACATTTTCTAAAATAATTCTCAGACGAAGAAAAAAGGGATGGCCTTACCAAAATGGAGCCAGTCTCGTTGAGAATTCCAGCACCACCAGAAGCATAATTGACCCCTTTCAAAATCACACTCCCTTTTGTTGTTGGAGCCAAGTATGGCGGGCTATTTCCAAATTTACCAAGTGTTTGGGCTAAATCCATTAAGTAAAAAAAGTAAAAATAAATAAATAAAACCCCTATCAATATCAATAATTATATACTAAAAGACACACCAATAATGGTACGTGTCGATTTCTAGTGTGTTTATAGTATAGTTTTTTAATAATTAATTACTAAATTTTATTTAAGGAAGTTATTTTTAAAAAAAAAAGTTTGATTTTGTCAACTCTATAGATGAGAAATAATAATTACCATTTTTATGTTGATACTCAATTAATTACGAAATAATAAGGAAATATATAAATTTTTTTCAAGAAGATGTATTTTTGGTGGAATAAATTTTAAGAATATGACCTTGATCAAATATTCCATGTTACTTCAATTTTGTTCAAGATACTAAACAATTTTTATATTTTATGCTATAAATAAATTAATTTGTCAAAAGTATTTAAAATAACGTACCGCGCATGGCACGGGACCTAACCTAGTTAATATGTATTGTCTTACCACAAAGCTATGCTACATATTATGTTCTCTATTAATTACAAAATATTAAGTAAAAATTGGGCTTAAATTGATATATATATGATTTGGGCTTAATTAACACTTTTATTAGGTTACAGGGTACCTTACAGATTCGGTTCCAAAAATTCAAGAACCTGAACCGTAATCTATTGCAACAAGTTCTCTATTTTACTACCCGGAATTGGAAACGGAACCTCTTGTACAGGTTTCGGTTCCGAAACCTGCGATTCTTAACAGGTTCTGGTTCCGATTCAGGGTACCCTGAATTTTTGCTCACCCCTATTTAAGATTATGAATAAGTATTTGATATCTTTCTTAATTTATATTTACACCATATATTAAAAGACGTTCCAAATAATGTATATGTGCCACGTGATACTCTCCTCTATTTCTTTCTTATTACATGTGTTACGTGTCACTCTCCTCTTTTTGTTTCTTATTGCATGATGTCATCATTATAAAATAAAAAAAGATTTAGAACCTCTACCTCTAAAACTAAGTGTCTTACCACCAAGCTATGCCATATGTTATGTTCTTTATCAATTACAAAATATTGATATTTAGTGGATTAAAATATGGAAAAACAAATTAATTACAAAAAATTGAATCCTTAATTTAAATGTATACTAATAATCGACCACATTTATTTGACGTGGGGGATTGTACGGGCTAAAATACTAGTTTGGTATTAATTTAGAAATGCATGACAAAATCACATACAAATTAGTAATGTTATAATTTCATTTGTTTATTTCATATAGTAAAATGTTACACCGCGTTTAATATAGTCTACATACCAAGTAAATTAATTTTTGAATACCTACATACTTCGTATAATTTTACGTGTTCATGTTTATATAAAAATATTCGAGAAACAAGGGGTTCTTGGAAGGAAAAAAAAAAGACGCAATCTTTAAAACGGAGGAACACATATAAGAACACAAGAGAGGAAATTGTACAATACTCATGTATGTAAAGCTTGCCTATAATGTCAATAACGGTGCGTCCATTGGTAAATCTTCCCGTCGGTCCTTCGTAATCGATACCATTAGGCATGGAATCCGCCTTAAGAAGGGACACAATGTAGTTGTTGTTTCCTACATCTACGTCAGAATCTCCGAACACAAAATTTGCTATTTGTTCTTCTGCTCCATAACTTCTATGATTGCTAAGCATACTTAAGGAAATGAGCATCAACATAATGAGTGTTCTTTGTTTATTTTGAAAACTACCCATTTTTTAGCAAATCAAACTAAATTGAATAGAATTTGAAAAAATAAACAAAAAATTGCAAGAGGAAATACTCAAGTTTAAAAATTTGAATAAAGTTCAGAAAATTTTCAGACAAGTATACAAAGGAAAATTTTAGAAAGGGATAAAAATATCCAACCCAGCTAAGCTGCCATTAGGCAGTAACAGATTCTGATTAGGATAATTATCCTGTAATTATCCTGTAACAGATTTTTTTTTTTTTTTTTTTTTTTTTTTTTGGTGAGGGATGAAGTAAAAATTGTTCAGAGTATTAATATGATAAAAATATATTATGTGAGACCAGACTCATAGCAACTTTACGTTTTTTTTTTTTTTTTCTTTTTTTTTTTTAGGGTGGGGTGATTTCATTAAATATTAATAGTCATTGTGCAATTACAATCATCCCTTAAGAAATCTAAATTGTCAATACAAAACAACTCTAAACTAATTACACAATTAAATTTTGACATTTTTATACTCCCTTCATTCTTTCCTAAATAATTAACACATTTGACCTTTTTTTTTATTATTTATATAATTAGTTTGACCATCGTTTTTTAGTTAAGTATAAAAAAACATATTTTATCATGAAATATATTGTTAAACAGGTATTAATATAAAGTTTCATGATATTATCTTTCAAAATATTTCCCTCAAAAAAAAAATTAAAAAAAATTAAATAAAATATTTTTTTTACTAACATTTAATTATATCATATACAGTATATTTTTTAAAATCAAATTTGTACATTGACATATGTGCTCAATTTGACTGTGTCAATTTATTAGGAACGGAGAAAGTAACAGATTTTGACTCTTTTAAATTGGATCGTTGACATTATAATATCATATTTTGACGTTCTAGAATCAAATTTTTACATATTTATTTATATTATATAAAATTTTGATGTTTTTGTATCAGATTTTAATATCATTTTTTTTACATTTATTTTTCACATTTTATAATAGATTTTACCTACTAATTACAGATTTTGACTCATTTTCATCCGATTGTGACAGTCTAATATCATTTTTTCGACATTTTTTTTTATCAAAATTTGACTTCAGTTACATCATATTTCAATAGTCTAATATCAGAGTTTGACAATGTTATACGTAGAATTTTAACATTCTAATCAAAACTCCTTTAGAGGCGCAACAAAATAACTAAGAGATAGTTTTCCACCATTTCTTTTCTCACTCCTCTGTCCAAAAACATAAACCACCATGTATAGCACCTCACCCACCTAAATAGGAATTAATAGAGTAGCTAGTACTACGTAATTAGGAACGAATGCAAATGGAGGAAAGCAATAGATACTGCAAAAATTGTGTTACTACTGGAGGTGCTGGATTTAATGGTTCATATCTCATAAAATTGCTCTTAATAATGGGTTATTTACTATTATCATGCCAAACTACTCAGAAACTTGGTTGATTAGTGTAGGGAAGTGTGTGGACAGACTCACGGTGAATACGTTTTACACAATATTTTTAGTTTATATTTCGATGTTAATTAGTTAAATGGTAAATATATCCAACAATACCTTAATATCTTGGAATCAACCATCGATGAATGTCATAAAGAATCAAATCTAAATAGTTTATTTTAATTTACATAAATTTTATATGGTTGTTCACACTATGTGGTCGGGGTTACTTATTCAGGGGTTATTCGGTCGGTCAGGGGTTACCCGCTCTTACTCGATTAGTTAGGGGTTACTCTCTCACTAAAAATACGCTAACCGACTGAGTAACCTCAGAATAATAAGTAACCTTTGACCAATAGAGTAACCCCTAAATAAATAACCTCGGAATAAGTTATCCCGGCGAAAAAGCGTTAACCAACCGAGTAATCCCAAAATAAGTAACCATTGACCGACTAGGTAACCCCTAAATAACTAAACCTTGAATAAGTAACCCCGGCCGCACAGTGTGGCCAACCACACAGAAAAAACACCGTATAATTTAATATTTACTAGTTCAGGTTCCTTGCGAATGCACGGGAATTACAAATAAAATATGAAGTATAAAGAATTGAAATAAGTTTTTTTTTTCTCATGTGCCATTTTACCTGATTTGCTTTTCGTAGATATAACTATTACGATGTGATATACATATTTAATTTTATGTATAAGAAAGATTTGTTTTTGTTTTTATTTTCCATTGTCATAAAACTTTTATTTAAAGCCATTGAGAACAAAACTTGTGTAACAAAGAATTTTAACAAAACTCCATTTCATATTATTTGCAAATTTTTTTATTTTTTCTTTTACAGGAACTTTGGGGTATTATTTGTAAAATATATAAAATATTTCAAAGTTCCAATAATATGTAATAGAGGTACGATAAGATTTTGTTTAAAAATTCTCTAATAATATTACACATCACAATTGTTTGATCCACTTAAGTTAAATAAAAAAAAAATATTTCCCTAAATATTCTCTTCCACGTAATAAAAGATATGTTATATATTTAAAACAAAACTGAGTTGACATTTTAGTTAATTTAAGAAATATGATTGCAAAGTAGAATGAAATAAAATAAATTGAAATGTAACATGTATGTACGTAGCATATGGAATAATATTTATTTTGTAGAAAACTTGACAAACAAATAATTGTAGATTTTGTCAAATCTTTTTTTTTTTTAAGTAATACTCTTTACTGTATTTTTAAAAAAGGTAAATCATTATATTTCTATAATATTTTTTTTTCTAATTTCTTTATTTCAAAAAAAAAAAAAAAAAAAAAAAAAAAAAAAAAAAAAAAAAAACCAAAGACACACCATAAGATGACACGTGTCTTTGCTGGTGTGTCTTTTAGTATATAGTTATAGTTATATTATTATTATTATTATTATTATTATTATTATTATAACAAAAACCTACAAAGTCAAATGATTTACAAGAAATTAGTGGGGAGCAGAGATACAATCTAGGCCCCCACCCCTCTAGCTATAGAGAACCCAATCCTATTGAAGATGTGAGCAGCAGCATGAGCACCAATATCCTGAGTCTTAGCGAACGCCTGAACCCGCTTCAACAACGCAACAGCATCCTTCTCTAATTCCCCCAATGAAGAAAAGGAGAAAGGAAGAAACCATAGCCAATAGCCCTTCAACGCGCCCCATACTTGTCTCACTTCCGTTGAGCCGCAGCCGACACAACACGACCAGGAACGAAGTCAGACAACCCAGATTGTGTCAATGGAGAAGACCCCGTCAAGTCAACACATACATCTAGGCCTCTATCCCAAGAATAAAGCAACACATCTGCTGGTCGAAGAGCCCCGTCGTTCCCTCCAGTCAACCCAACGTTGACCTCCTTCCTTGCGGAAATCCCAGAGCAGAAGCAAATATCAACAAGGGTATCACGAACAACGTTGTGCCGATGTTTAATACCCACCATCCCAGCACAAGACACTGCATGATCCCCAAAAATATCCCCATCGAAAACCCTTGAGCAAGCATAACAAGGTGTCGAAACGGAGAACAAGGGAACACCCAATCGGTAGCAAAGAACACAACGGTAAGTCTTACCATTCATAGTCTGACCCAAACCTGATATCGGGACCGCTCGCAACCAGGCAGAAGTGTGATCCCCCTGCTGGGACTTCCATAAGGCAACCTGACGCTGAGATAAGGAGAAAGTGGATTCTACAGATGCAGTGACCTTCGTGAAATATATATCTGCCAATTTCTTCATGAGTTTGGGGGCAGCGATCTCACTAGGGTTACGCAAAAGGTCAGTCTCCACAGTCCTATTAAAAAAACTAAGAGCGCCATCGAAGGCCGGACCTGGACCAACAATACCAGAATTGCGAAGAAGTGAAGCCTAAAGACCAGAAGACTGCAAACGCGACGCAAGGAAAGCATAGTGTCGAACATCACCCGCTGAATAAACACCCAATCCACCATAAGAAAAAGGTAAGGTGGCAAGTCGCCATTGCCAACCACCAAAACCTGGCCCCGAAGCAGTTACAATGCGCTCCAAAGAACCCCGAAGGGCCACATCAAAAGAAATCTGGGCCGCTTCAAAAAGACGAGGAGGACAAGTGCGCATAGAAAAGTAGAGTTTTGAAACCCCAGTACACGCACGAAGCAGTAACAACTCACATTGAGAATCCTCAAGCTTAGCAACAGCATCCATGAGCACAATGGTCTTCGACACTCTCTGCGAAACAAGCTCACCACAGAAAGAGGCATCCACACTGACGGGACCACCAAGCAACTTAACACCATGAACAGGACGAGCAATATCTAGAGGAAAGACACCGGGCAGACGGCTACGTGGGTCCTCCATTATTATTATTATATTATTGCCATGCACGGTAATTTTCAATAACCATTATTAAACTACGATTATAATTAGGTTTTTTTTTTATAAACATTCTAAATATATAGTTGACAAATTTTGATTATAGTAAAGGATTACAAAAGATATGTAGATATAAAATGATGTAGAATGATTAAAATTATGTTAATAATTTTTTTATAGCTATATAAATATTTGTGTTAAACATATGCCAAATCTTTTTTTATTTTAAGTAATTATATTGTATAAGATTAGGGAATTATTTTTGAATAAGATTTATTTCTTTAATTGAATTTTATTCACCAAAAAAAAAATATAAAACAAGACAAACTAAAGACACACCAGAAAATGACACGTGTCACTGCTGGTGTGTCTTTTAAAATATATTGTTATTGATGATTATAATTTTTTCGTTCCTTCAATATTGCAACAATTTCTATTATAGGAAATTTCACAAATATTGGAATGTTTCCTTATTTTTGGCATGCTTTCTCTCTTTCTCATCTCACATGGTTGGATCTCTAATTCCATGTCTTTCTATCTTTATTTTCATCTTAAAATATGTGCAATTTTAACGGCTATTGTAACGGCTAGCTGAGCTTCCTTCCAGGCAGGGCTCGTCATCTTCAAACCTTGGTCACCAGGTGGAAAAATCCAAAAAATCGATTTTAGCGTCTCCGACATTTGGGTAAGAATAAAAAATGATCTCACCTCGCCAGAGGTTTGTAAAATTGGTGATTTGATCATGGTTGATAATGGCCCGCTGATTTGAATTCCAAACCAGAAAACCCATACCATTGGCCATACCCCTTGACTATCTGAGGGATAGACATTGAGATGACAATCTTTTATGAAAACATGTTCAAAATTGTGGTAAAATTGGGCACAAAATAACCAAATGCCACATGAGCCAAAACCCAAACCCCCCGGGTAAAGCAGCCAACAAAGTACAACTAGACTCTCTCTTACCAAAACACTATTAGATAATCACAACACCACCAGCCTACAATCTCAGAAGACCCCTACCTATCCATGAATCCACCCAAATCCAAAAAAAGAAGAACGATAATTTGAGAAACCTTTACCCAAACCCTTAACCTCCCCATTTTGATTTCCGACCGTAGCCCGATTATTATCTCCACTAACTCACCACCCACAAAAAAAAAACCCAGAAGTAGTCTCAGATTTCAGGCCAATCAGCTTATGTAACACCTCGTATAAAATCATTTCTAAGTGTCTTGTAAAGAGACTTGGGAGTATCATTATTGGTGAGCTTGTAGGGGATAACCAAAACGCTTTTGTCCCTGGAAGATCAGTTAATGACAGTTGCCTCCTTGGTCATGAGCTACTGCACAAGATTAAGAAGAAGGCAAAATCTGCAAAATTTGAAATCAGAGGAATCAAAGTTGCACGATCAGGACCATCTATTTCACACCTCTTCTTCGCCGATGATGCCCTTTTCTTTCTCAAGGCTGACGTTGATAATTTCAGTGTTATGAAGCGAGCGTTGGACCAATTTTGCTCCCTCTCAGGAGAATTGGTGAACCTGAACAAGTCCTATGTGATCTTTTCCAAAAACACGCCAAATAAATTTAAGAGAATTTTGAGAAGAGTTCTGGGAGTGAAATACAAGGATAGAATGGGGACGTACTTAGAAAGCCCTATGGATGTGGATAAACGACCAATTTAATGGAGGACAACCTCACTACTTGAGAAGCACATAAAGAATCTCAACCAAGTTCTTGTCTTAAAACAGCTTGGCGTATGCATTCAAACCCGCAACTCCAGGTAAGCAAAGTGTTTAATGCAAGATACACTGATAAGAGAAGGAAAGGTGAGCTCAAGCAATCAATGTCGTGGGGTGCTAGAAGCATCCTAAAAAGCATACATAGTATGAAGGGAGCGCTGAGGAGAACGATAGCTAATGGGGCAACCACAAGTATTGAAGATGACTGGTGGGTAACCAAAGGCACAATAAAATGCAGGAACCCACAATGTGGAACATAAACCTGCAATTGTAGGTGACCAACTTGATGACAGAGGTTTATGGCGTGCGGGGCTCGTGTGGAAATGGTTTAAACCCGAGGTGGCAAGAGATATTCTGGCCATCTTCCCTAATAGGAGCTGCAGCAAGGATGGGTGGGATTGGGGGCCGAAAATACTCTAAAAAGGCTAGTTACTGGTATTTACAGAGTGATCAAAACAACTCTGAGCCCATGACAAAGATGTGGAAGAAGTGGTGGACTAACAAAATCTGGCCGAAACACAAGATTTTTCTGTGGAAGCTCATCAACAACGCTCTCCCTACTACTAGTAACCTGCAAAAAAGAGGTATCGATGTTTGTATTTTATGCAAGTTATGCAACGAGGATGCCCCACTTTCTCATAGTGAGAAACAAAATTTGTTTCTCAAATGGCATTTTCGTAAATAAACCAACAATTTTATACAACTTTATTCAATTGTGGAGCCTACAATAATGAAAAAGTTGTTGATTTATTCACGAAAATGCCCCATGAGAAACAAATTTCGTTTCTCAATATGAGAAACAGGGAATTTCTCTTATGCAACCTCATAGAAGAAACTTCAGCTCACATCTTCAGGGACTGTGACACAACTATGAGAGTATGGAAGTGCAGCAACTTGGGTATTAATGCGGAAGTGGAAATCAGCAAGTGGGTTTCTAATTTCCTCTCTTATCTATTCTCCTATGATGACTCTCAAGGAGATACGCTTATGGAATTTGTTAGCATTTTGTGGAGCATTTGGCTCACAAGAAATAATGCTATTTTCAAGAATGAAACAGCATCACCACACTCAATTTTTTATCACTAGCTGGTATATGGAAAAACAGATGGGCTCAAGGGAAAAATATCAGGTTGAAGGGAGATAATCGCGACAGGAACGAGGCTGAGCTGAGCGAGACCGAGACCACTGGCAGCGATGTGCATCAACAAAACATCATTATTATAGACGAGGAGGCATTATTATAGACGAGAAGGCCCCCATTCCTCATAGTGAGATACATAATTGTATCTCATAATGGCAAATTGGTAAATAAAATCAACTTTTTTAATATTTTATCATTTTTTTGTACTTTCTGACTTTTCAATAAAACCACCACGATCATCGTCGACCGGCGGCTTCTTCACCCTCCTTCACCTTTCCGGCGGCTTCTTCATCATCCTTTCGCCTGTAAACCACCACCATCATCGTCGTCCCCTATCTTCTTCACCCCCTTTCACCTTTTCCGGCGGCTTCGCCACCTAATCAAACGAAAAACCCTAACAAAAATGGAGAAATTTGGGCATGGTTAACGCTTAAGGACAAGGTTTATCTTCCTCAATGGTTTCTAATTGCCATTGATGGAGGTGAGAGGATGGAGGTGAGAGGATGGAGGAAGAAGAAGAACGGGATGGAGGAGGAGAAGCCTAGATTTAGTTCAATTCCAATATTAATCCCACTTACAAACTCAAAATGACACAAATACCCCTATGAGATACTTGTTATGTTTCTCACCATGAGAAACATGGATTTACCCATTATAGACAGAGCTTGGAAGCGTACTTCAGATCAAATGTCCAGTTGGAGAGCTACTGTAGGATGGGTGACAAAAGAAAGAGGAGTGATAATTGATACAGGCCAAGCACCAGTCTTTGCAACATCTCCAGCACAAGCAGAAGCTATTGCACCACTCAAACTTCTCTGGGTGGAAAAGGCATCACCCTTGGAACTAGTAAGAGCTTATGAAGACGGGAACAACGCCAAGAGGGAGGTAAAGCAAGTGGTGGAGCAACTTAAGTCGCTCACTAGGAATTTTACCTGCTTTTCAATTAAGAAAGTAAAAAGATGTAAATTAGCAGAGGCCCATCACCTTGCCATAGCAGCAAGGGAAGGGTAGCTAGTTTGTATCTTCCCTTTTTTGCTTATATGATTGTCAAAAAAAAAAAAAAAAAAAAAAAAAAAGGGAATGGAAAAAGTACATTTCTATTTTATTCAACTTTAAAAGCTCATGGTTAAAATTCAAGATTGATTTATATACTTTATCTGGAAATTTTCTATGTTTATTACCTTTTTTCTAGTGTTTCTAAAAGGATCTAAGAATGTGTTGAGCGATCAAATGTGAAATGATTTTGTATGCTTTTGTAACTGGCATTTACGAAGTAGTATATAGCAAGATCGATAAACATGCATGCATCAACCAAGTCACCAAGAGGAAAGAGCACTTGTAATTCAATATTAATGGATTAACATAACAAATGAATTACACAAATACATAATTTATATAAGAAATAAATTTACATTTGAATTGCCCTATCTAGTTACAAAATTACCCTTCAAGTGTACGTATTTATGCATGGTATTTATTGTATGGATCGGATAAGTGCAATGAATGTCAAGAGTTAAGTAATTGGCGAACATTAATAGGTGAAATATAACTAATATTCCCATCAAGCAGAGCTTTGGCAGTTATCATATTAGTGGCTTCAGATGGATGATATGGATCCCAAAATGTATACTTTGATCTATCACTGTAAATACTAGCTGTTGGACAACAGGGAAGTAAACTTCCAGTTTTATCCCAAGGATTATTATGGCAACATGCTGAATTTATAACCTCAAAACCTGTCATATTTTCATTCCATATATAACGAACATTAGCAATATCACCGTTTTCATATGATAGTGTGTTTAAAATAAAGTAAGAATGACATGTAGATATGTTATTGCGGATATTGCAACAAGTGGGTATAGGTAAGATTTTGGTGGGTTGTGGGCGAGTATGGATAACACAAGTCATAGATAGTGGGTACTGCGAATGAGGGATAACACAAGTGATTAGAGCTTCTTTCATGGTTTCAGGAGATCTGGGATTGATTCTCACCCTACCCTTGTGGCTCTCTAAACACCCAAAAAAAAAAAAGATAGTGGGTACTGGGTGGATGGTGAAATTTGAAAACATACCATTCTGGCCACCTTATATACTAGCCTCCCGCCTGCTTCGGTAATATGCTTTATATATAATAGGTATAAATAAATAGTGGATATCAACTTAGGTGGTGGAGGCCCAGGGTAGAAGTAGCAACCAGGCATGAATTAAAATTAGATTTGTACTTACTTGAATAGATATGGATGTTAGAGATATACCCACCATATACATACTGGTGATGAATCTAATTTTTCGACCAATAAGTATAATTATGGGGGAGGGAGTATCCACACCGCTTCGCTCATTTAAATTGTCATCCCTATTCAAAAGACTATTCACTTCTTAAGTTTACTCTAGCCTACAACATTTTCTAAGTGACATATACGTAGTACTTAAAACATATATATTGACATGTACAAAGACAAAATTGTCGAACTTTGGTTTTCAATTTACAAGATAATCATCTGAATGACATACATATAAAAATAAAAACGTACCATAAGATTGGTAATGATAGACGATGTCGTTAAAAATGCCGTAAGTATCTCCATAAACGAACTTAGATCCCTTAAGATTGTTGTTTAGCTCTGTAAGAAGGCTCTTTAATCGGACATTATATAATTGAGCTAGTTGATTAGGGTACGCAGCACATTGATTTCCTGAACACAAATTTTTTTCTCTCTCGAACGGTATGCAACCAATTTGTCCAACATTTGTCACTAATAATTTCCTAGCACCCATATTATAAAGTCTCTGTTCAAAATCACATGAACCAACATTAGCTCATACAAATATTTTTTCTAGTGATAATGATCTATGTAAGGTTGTAAACATTGTACATTTGTACTCGGTCGCAGCTAGTATAAATGTGTAGTTTAAACTAGCTAGTAATATGAAAGTTTAGTTATATCATACAGAATGACTATGTTGTTTAGTTTTCATTTGGCCAATTTACCAAAAAATTCACATGAATTATGGGACATTTGAAGTAAAATCGATGTTAATAATAAAATATATTATGGTGTACTCTGTATATATTATTATAACAAAGTAATTAGAAAAAACACTTTATCTGCCAAAAGGCCTAGTGTTCCTACACTAGATCATACATTAGTTTAAAAAATTATACATATAATTGTGGTCACCTTGTCTAAAATGACAAATCATAATTTTTTAAATGAACAATTGTGATTGCTTAATTATTATTTTTAAATACTAAAATTAGCTAAGAATCTGTTTTTTTTTTTTTTTAAAAAAAAAAACATAAATTAATTAGGAAAATAAAAACTAAATTAATAATTAATTTTTGGAAATATAATATGAAGTTTTAAAATAAGAAAATTGATTTTTAATTAATTTTAGCATTTAAAAAAATAATTCAAAAACCAACAAATCTAAACTGTTCATTTTTAAAAATTATAATTGCCATTTTTCAAATGACAATCATAGAATCATCCTACCAGAACCATCGTCGAAGAGGGTTTTTAATTCGTTACTTAATTTACCACTTTAAACTTAGTGTGTCCTCAATAATAATGATAGGTAAGGTTATTGCAGATGTCTCACCGTAAGTTGTAGTCTAAATTTAGATATCATGGTATCTATGAAAGCTTCAGGCTGCATCGTTAGACGACCTTTGATAATAACTGGAAGTAAGTAATTAACAATGAAATCATTGGCACCAATTACAACTGAAAAAAAGGCTCTATTCATAAGCTCCGTTGTTGCTGCTTCTCCTATTTGAGCGATGATATCTTGCTTTGTATTTGCAAAATTATCTAGTTGCGCGTCAAAACTTATCCTCCCAATCTAGCATACGTGACATGGTTACAAATTAGTACATACCCTAGCCTTTTAATCCAAAATTATATAATTGACACGTACATTCAGTGGCGGACCCAGGAATTTCCGACTGGTGGGTCACAATCGATAATCAAGTATGTAAAAAAAAAAAAAAATTACCGAACATAATGACATAATCACATAAACATATTACACAAAACACAATTACACAAAACAGATTTCACATAAGTTCAAGAGACAAGTAATGCAAATTTGATCAAAAATTCACAAAAAAAAAAAAAAAAAAAGAATAAATTGATGAAATTAGAAATCAACTTACTCATTCCCTTAGAAAACCAAGAGGTTGCCAACCTGGCCTTGGGCGAGACTACGTTTTCCTTTGATGCTCATTCCCTTTAGTGGACTCAAGCATTAATTATTTTGACACTTCTAAGAACTCGAATTTGTTATCCTTGCCGGGAACTCCAGCATAATAGCCTTATTTGCACATTCATCATTGCAATCTTGTTTTGTGATGTGTTTACAGCCTGTAAATTACAGCCAACTCCAACACTTCAGTGATTGACAGGATATAGAGTAAAGTTAGCAAAAATTCGAAATCGGCTACAATATTAGAGCTCAATTTAGACACTAAATTAGGCCAAATTTTTAGGTTACAAAGAAAATAAAAAAATACAAGCAAAAAGTCATATTAAACAAAAAAAAATCCAACAAGAAAGTATGAGAATAAACCTAGAATGAAATAAATGGCCAAAGAAATTAGCGAAGCAGAACAAGATAGATTAGAAATGAACACAAATTTCAACCGAAATTATTATAATAGGTGAGAAGAAAAACTTTCAATCAGGGTAGAATGAATTTCTATCAGATGCTAGCACCATTAGGATGGTTGAAAGGCAAAAGCAAAGCAGTCCAATTGATTTGATATTCAATAATAAAAAATAAAAAAAATAAATAAACAAATAGAGCAAAAAAAGAAATTGAAGTGAAAATCAGAAACTACTTCGATGGAGGAGATAAAGCACAGTAGGCGCTTCAATGGAGAACTAGCGAGTAGCGATTTCGAAATGCGATTATGCGACTATGCGAGAAGCCACGAAGAGGACGGAGTCCACGACCACCGACGGACCGACCACCAGGCGAAGAGAACGGTGGCTGCCTGGCTGGGACGAAGCGAAGAGGCGAACTGAAGAATGGAGATGAGGCGAAGTCGCGAAGAGAAGAAGGCTAGGGTTTGATTGTTTGAAGAAGACAGAAACTCGGGATTTCGAAAGCAAATGTCAGTTTTTTTTTTTTTTTTTTCAAAAAATAACTTAAAATTTTTTTTTTGGGCCTGGTGAGTCACTTGACCCACCAGGTCTAAGTCCAAGTCCGCCACTGCGTACATTATGTTACTATGTATGAAAATAAAGAAGTTGACGCATTTTTGTAGGGTAAAGAAAAGAGGGGTGGTCTTACAAAAATGGAGCCAGTCTCGTCGAGAATTCCTGCACCACCAGAAGCATAATTGACCCCTTTCAAAATCACACCCCCTGTTGTTGTTGGTGCCAAGTATGGTGGGCTTTGTCCAAATTTACCAAGTGTTTGGGCTAAATCCAGCAAAAAATAAAATGTAAAAACTTATGTCAAAAATAAAGACATTAGTGAAAAAAATGTACAAGATTTTCTATTTTATAAACATAAATAGTTAAATATTTTACCATGATTGCTATATCTGTTAAAGGACCAATTCAACCAAAAGCTTAAGTCGATGGTTGAGGCCCAGGAATACGTTTTATACTCTATCACACCCCCTCACACGAGAGTCCATTGGGGTAGAAGTGTGGATGCAGCATGGGCCCTCCTCATACTCAGCGCTTAATATTCCACTTGAAAGTGGAGGGTGGATAAGATTTGAACCCGTGACCTTTGTGTCAACGTTAGCTCCGATACCATGTTAAAGGACCAATTCAACTAAAAGTTTAAACTGATGGTTGAGGCCCAGGAATACGTTTATACTCTATCAATATCCTTAATTACTTTCATTTAATTACATGGGATAAGTAAGACGACAATATTTATGTAGCCAAACGAGCAAATATATGTATGCTAGGAGAGTAATCATGTAATGTACTTATGTTTTTATATGTCAATGATTAATGATATAAACTCGCGAAGACAGGGTGTTCTTGAAAAATAAGACCGTCTTAAAATCTGAGTAACAACACAATATAGGAAGAATAGAGGAAATGTTACAATGTAAAACTTACCTAGAATGTCAACAATGGTTCGTCCATTGGTAAATCTTCCGGTCGGCCCTCCATAATCGATACCATAAGGTGCTTTATCCGCCTTAGCAAGGGACACAATGTAGTTGTTGTTTCCTACATCCACATCTGAATCTCCAAACACGAAATTTGCTATTTCTTCTTCTGCTCCATAACTTCTGCAATTGCTAAGCATACTTAAGGAAATAATAAGCATCAAGAAAATGAGTGTTATTTGTTTATTTTGAAAAAATCCCATTTTTTTTTAAACCTTAAAGAATGAGCTATATTGAATATATTTGCAGCAAGAAAAAAAGTTTTTATAGGGAGAAATATTTAAGTTTTGGAATTGCATATATATAAAGATAAGATAAATTTCAGACAACTATATAGAGAAAAATTAGGAAGAGATTAAAGCATAAAATAACCACTAAGCTGCCATTTAGTCGTTAACAGATTATTCTAATTAGCTAAAATTTCCTATAATTAATACTTTTTTTAGAGATTTGTTAGAATGAGAAATGAGAAAACCACTAATAATATATATATATATATATATATATATATATATATATATATATATATATATATATATATATATATATATATATATATATATATATATATATATATATATTTATTGACAATATCGTTGTATATATATGTTGTAAACTTGTAATGTCCTAGGATAGACTTAGTCCAAAAAAAAAAAAATTGTATAAATATTCCAAACAATCTCTTGCAGTCTTGATTTGGTTACTGACTTTTCCAAACTAGAAAAACCAGATTTCCAGGTATATAACAAAAATAAATAAAAGATATCGTTGACCACCCTTTCTATTCTTAGGCTTTATGGAAATAGTTTGTGATGTGGATTCTAACCCTTTAAAACAATCTTGAAATAAAGATCCAATTTTGAAATATTTCTTTAAGATTGAATATAAACGAACTGATATTTCTCTTCACAAGATCACTCCTGAAACTTATGACTCGAATCCCCAAATTAACTAACCCACTCCTGGACGCTAATTATTTTGTGATCAAACTCTTAGCCTACTCTTAGACACTAAGTGTTTAATGTTCTAATCTTCAACCAACTCCTTGAATTAAATACTAGCAAAAACATTTAAGCAAAAAGCTAAACAATGAATTTTTATTCAACTGAATTTTTGTGTATTTGTTATGTGTCTTATAAAGCCATGAAAATCCCCTATTTATAGACTAAAAACTAACTAATTTTAAGACTAATAGAACTAGGACAAGCCCCTAGCCTTTAGCCCCAAGTAACCTAAATAGAATAGGAAAACTAGTTCTACTTAGATTAGGAAACTAGTAGTAAGACTATAAAATATTTTCACATATTTAAATAATTATGTTAATAAATAACTATAATATCATAAATTAAAGGGATATTATTACTAAATAATATAATTTGATTAAAGATATTATTTACCATCATTTACCTTGATTTATTCTCTCGGATATGCATATATTGACTCCATATCTTTATGATTTATTATAAAATAAAATAATTTTATATTTTTTTTTCCCATTAAGCATATCTGCCCGTCCTTCTCAATCTTTCTTGTCCACAAATTTAATCAAGAGAATGTCAATTTCTGATAACTTTTATCATTAATTGCGTAGTAGTTTAAATTTTGTGATCAAATAAAAATGTTATAGCAATTATGTTCAAAAAATTACGTACCCCTTAAAAAAAAGTAAAAAAAAATTGGCAAAATGTTCAAAAATGATATAGCATTTATTTTGTATATATATTATTCCTTGTTTAAATATTAGGCGTTATATGTGTTGCTCTGGTGGTGCGGTAGTGTGGTCAGGGTTCGAGACCTCTAGACAATTTATAGTTTTTTTTTTTATTTTTCTTTTCCTTTTTAAAAGAAAGTATGTAGAGATAGCTTTCTAATCTACAATACTCTCTCTATTTATATAAATTCTTCCCATTTTCATGCAAATCTTGTTTTCCAAAGCTCGTATTTGATCATCAAATTATTTAGTATGTACTTCCTCCCTTCTTTTTTAATTGACCTATTTCTTTATACAATACAAAACTTTAACGATCAATAACTTTAATTCTCCATAAATAAAAATAATATATTATGATTGTATATATTGAGACGAATTTAAAAAGATCTCTTATAAATATGTTTTTTCCTTATATATTATTCATAAAAGACGGTCAAAGGAGGGGTGATAAATAGTGAAAAAGTTTTGAAGGTTCAATTCCTAGTTTTATTGGAAACATTCAGTCCCTTTCACATCTTAATCTCGGAGCGAACCAATTAGAAAGCCCGATTCCAGATACAATTTCAAACATAAAGCCCTTAACACATCTCATCCTCTATTTTAATAATTTCCAATTCTTGCCGAAAACACTTGGTAATCTATGTAACTTACAAGAGCGTGGCTAGATTGGAAATAATCTTAACGAAGAGCTCCAAAGCATAATCCACAAACTAAATGGATGTGCAAGTCATTCATTATTGTCTCTATATCTGAGTGATAACAAAATCTTGACTCAGAGATTTAAGTCTTGGAGATAACCTATTAAATGAACGATGAGTCAGAGTTTGGGGAATTTGTCAATGTTGGATCTTTCTTCTAATTCATTAATAGGCACTCTCTCTAGCAACCACTTCTCTAATCTTTCAAGATTGACATCGATGGATTTGTCCAACAATTCAGCGTTGTTACTCAATATCGATACTGATTGGGTTCCTCCATTTTCAACTGGACTCCATCACATTAAGTTCATGTGGCTTGGGGCCAATATTTCCAAAAAATGTTACTTGATTATTCTTGAATAACAAGTTTTCTAACCCCATTCTTTTCTTGTGCCCTAAAGACAAATTAAATCAAAATCTAAACCTCTCAAATAACTTGTTGTCCGGTAAACTTCCCGATTGCTGGGTGAAATTTAATCAACTATTGTTTCTAAACTTAGAAAACATTAGATTTTTAAGCCTCTCAAATATCAGCCTCCTTTGGTTACTTGCATTTAAGCGACAATAGCTTTTTAGATGCGAGATCAGTGACAAATTGTACGTCTTTAGTTAATCGTAATTCATTGAGTGGGCATATACCGACTGGAATTGGGAACAATTTGAGAGGTCTTAGTTTTCTCAGCTTAAAAAGTAATAATTTTGTTGGAGGGATACCTTTTAGTCTTTGTCAATTATCTTCTCTCCAAATTTTGGATCTGTCCATCAACCACATTACTGGCACCATTCCTAAATGCATATGTAATCTTACAGCAATGCGAAATGGAACAAATTTACAACCTTGCATATGAACTTATAATCAATAATGACACTGGTGCGAGTATAACATATTCAGATACCGAAACATAAGAGCGGAATCGACGACTTTTATCTGGCGTTATACATCAGTGTGGTGCTCGGATTCATTATAGGATTTTGGGGAGTTTGTGGAACATTGGTGCTGAAAAGATCTTGGAGACATGCCTTTTTCCGATTCTTTGGTGACGTGAAAGACAAGCTTCTATGTCATGGTTTCCGTCAACATAGCCAGGATTCGTAGGAGGCAGTGAAGCAGGTCAGTAATTCTACCCTTTCTTGATATTTCCTACTAAACTTTTTTTAGCTACTTGTGTTAACAGCATAACCATGTGTATAGTAATTCTCTAAGAAAATTAAATTATTTGCTACAGGTTGTTGCTTAGACAATGTACTGCTAGATCGAGACTCAAATCAGAGATCTTCAACTTGGCCACTACAAGTCGACTGCTTAAATCCCATTGTTAAAGTCACGAAATAAATTTTTATGTTTTTCCTATCCTTATCTTGCAGCAAGTTCATAATGTGTATTTTATTCGTATGTGCTCAATGTAGTATAAGTATTGTTGTTTTAAGATGAATGTATGCTTTGTGACCATTTCATTTCTTCAATGAACAATATATACTTCGTACAATGTACATCAGGGTTAAGCTATGGTTAATCTAGTAATTAATAAAATACAATTACATAGAAAACAATATTATGTCCAGGGGCGGACCCACCTTTAGTCATAGTGGGTCCGGTGACACAGTATTTTTTTTTAAAATAAAATATCAAAGAGACCCCTTATTATAGATAGGTGGTCTCTTTGATGCTGCTATTGGTAACAACAAACAATATTAAAGAGACCTCTTATTAATATAGGCGATCTCTTTAATGCTGCTATTGCTACAAAAGACTTGCTGTGGTTTTTTTAAATATTAAAGAGACCTGTTATTTATATAAGAGGTCTCTTTGATGCTGCTATTGCATTTCGCAATTTTTTGCGCTACTTTCTTTTTTCATTAAAGAGACCAGTTATATTTAATAACTGGTCTCTTAAGTTATCTCACTTTTTTTTGTATAATTTTTTTTCCCTTTTTATATCTTATATTTGTACAACCAATTTTAATATTTCCCCATAAAGCTTATCAATTAACTAAAAAATCATAAAGTTAATTCAATATAATAATTTTATTGTACCATTTGTTTATAACATGTTATTTGTAATATTTTCGACTTGTAAAATTGAATTCTTAAGTACTGTATTTGGTTGTGGTATGAATTTTTGTGTCCTATTTTTGGATTGATTGGTGAAATATATATATATATATATATATATATATATATATATATATAATTTTTGGATTGAAATTAATTATGAACAAGACATGGAAAAAAAAATTGTACTTTCACAAATGATAAATAATTGATGGTGACACACTATCTCGGAAATCCTGAATCCGCCACTGATTATGTCTATAAGTCAGATGATTCTATCAAAAACTATATAGGCCTATGAAAAGAGCTAGACTCTCAGTAATTAAGCTATTTAGCCAATTTTATGTATCTAGCTAAGTAGCTAATCATATACTTCGTATTTCGTCTGCGAAAAAACATCATCAAGAAGGAATAGCATGTAATGTTAGCTTATAATTATCTTAAGATATAGTGGCCAAACTTGCCAACAGATCTACTAAGTAATAATTTAAATCTTAAGGCAAGAAGATGTATCTATGATTTAAACAATAAAATTTGGAAATCATGATACCAGGAAGAATAAAACAAGCTCCTAAGTGTATAAATCATTACTCGTCTAATTTTCTTAAAATACATGAAACTGATAAAAAGTGTAAAATTATTAAAATCCCTTATATGTCACTTCCCCGTTCAGTTATCATTTTATCACTAGTCACAGGAATTCAATATTAGTTGTTCCTTGTCTAAATGTAGTATTCATAATAGTTTGACTTTTATCTTTTTACTAGAGAAGAATTATGGGGAGATTATAAAGCAATGATCCAACAAGGAACTTCGACTAACCAAATGCTACGTCCCTAATTACCTTCATTAAAAGGGGTTGAACCGTTGTTAATCTTGTGATATACAGTTATCCTTTTAGTAGAGAGGAAGGTATACCAACCTTTTGTTTTTGAAAGCCAATTTAACCATACTGTCCTGTCCCTTCTTAGAGTTCTTACCTACTTAAATTAAGTTCTAACTCTTTGTTTTTTGAGGTGATAGAATCCTAATCTCATTTGACATACTACAACCATACATAAATATACTTACCATATATTTTACATGCATTCCTTCTTTAGCTACTTTCTTCATACTTTCATTATTTTTCAATTTATAATCAAAATACAAGAAGATAGCACCAAAATGGCAAGGACAATTGTACTTTGCTGCTTGCTCCTTAGCATGAGTTGGGCTACTTTGAAACCAGCACAAGCCCAAGAAAATGGAATGACAAGAAAGCCCAAATCCAAATCTACTACCATAACCAAATAACGTACCCTGATCCAGATGTCGTTACGGTGGCAAGCCCGAATTGTAATGGAAACTTCTCGGCTGGGAACCTAGTGGTGTTGGACGGCCCAATCTATGATGGTCCAGAGCCCAATTCAACTATGGTGGGCCGAATGTTGGGCACGTTTACGTCCGCTAGCCAGTCAGACCTTGGGCTAGTAATCGTACTTAACCATGTGTTCACCAATGGGCCTTACAAAGGGAGCACTCTAACTATGGTGGGCCTGGGCTTTCCGGCATTTCAAGTCCGGGAGCTACCGATTGTTGGTGGGTCGGGTATGTTTCGCCTGGCCCGTGGATTCGAGTTGAGCCGAAGCTTTCTGTACCAGATTGATAAGAATACCACAGCTCCTAAAGTTGAGTTTCAGCTTAATGTTTACTAATAACTTCATGTACCTTGCATCACTTTGTTGTAATAAAAACTTCCTGGTGTAGTGGTGTAATAAACTTTATTTCAAGAAGAGGTAATCAGAATAAGTTTACGATTTCAACTTGGTTTATTACCACAACTTGTTGCTCATTCAAAGGTTCAAATCCAATGTAAGTATATGCGTAACTAAAAAACCAAAAATGACTTGAATCAAACTCGCCCCAAATATGATAATATTTATGCTTCAATCATTAGCATGGACTATGACAAAAGCTAAATTGACCCTAAACCAAACCAAATGACTAATTAAAGAAAGATATATTGAATTGTATTCGTTGCCCAAAATCGAATTCAATCCGAACAGTCCGTATAGGCGTAAATAACCTCTATTCATGCATCTCTTCTACCCTGTATTACAAAACATAGACGGTAGAACTTGCCAAATGAATAGTTGTACAACTTTAGAATACTAGACAACTAGAGTAGGATTACATGTTTGCCCAATTCCCCATATTCAAAGCCGTTGAAACCCACGGAAAAGAACAAGAAAACGGACAAGAAAAAACAGCATGCTAATACTTTATCATCCCATATTGTATAATAACTCAAATTTTACAAACAATCTCAGTCGAATATAGTTCAAATTATACATTAATTATAACTAAACAAAACCCATCAATAAGCCAAAAGATGGAGAATCATCAATAATAAAATAAACTACTACTACTATATGAATATAAATACAAAAATCAACATTTATTTTTTTTCTTTAATTCATAATTACCTCCTAATCAATAATTAAAAACTATAATTAGGCTTAAACAACTTATCCCTTAAAGCAGCAAACCTTGATTTCTTCTTTTCACTTACATCAACCACACCTTGCTCATCCTCCCCCTTATCATTTCCATCACTTTCTCCATCATCAAAAGCAGGGTGACTCAAAATACAACTCAATAGTTGTGTTCCTCTTAGGGCATTTGTCAACGGCAAATGCCCTTCAGGAGGAACAGCAACATCGTTACTATTACTATTACTACTACTATTATTAGTCGAGTCCTTATTGTTGGACTCCACCTTATTATCAACATTAAGCTCCCATAAAAACTCATTAGGAAACGCCCTATAATTAAACTGCTCAATTTCAGTATCAAGCTTCTTCATCCACCCAACCTTAATAAAAAACCTAGTAAAATCCTTATCAACCTTCAACCATATCTTCCTCTGAACACTATAGCCGAAGCGGTTATTGCTAAACTTCCTCCAAAGCTCATCAATAGCCTGAAGATCATCCTTGGGTATGAACTGAACTTCCGAAAAGAAAACATATCCACGTTTAACAGCAGCTTCACCGGCAAGTACGATGATGAGACGGCGAGTCTCATCATCAGCTTGGCGGAAGTCACCAGAGGCGAGATAGCGTTGGAGGGTGTCTAAAGAAAAGGCGGTATCGGGAGAAGTGGTAGGGGTGTTAGTGGTAGTGGCCGCGGTAGAGGTAGTGAAAGGTAATGTGATCATGTGGGAATGTAGGGAGATGGTATTGGGGTGTTTGAAGGAAGTGGGGGAAGAGGAAAGGAGGGAGGAGTAGTCTAAGGAGTGGCGCCGAGCACGACGTGTTGTCGTGCTCGGCCCCGAGTATGGGCTAGAGTAGTGGTGGGATTGGTGGTGGTGAATAGAGGCCATAGGAAGAGATGGATTGGTAGTAGTGAATGAAGAAGGGGTGGTATGTAGTGGTGGTGAGAAAAATGACAAGTATGAAAGAAAAAAGAAGGGAGGGAAATAGAGATATAAGGTTAGGACAAGTAGGAAATAAGGGGAGGTTCATCCAAGAGGATAGAAAGAATGATTTTGATTGGTTAGAAAAGGGTGAGGGTGGGATTTTCTCTTTACTTTATCATTTTCTTATTTGCTTTTATTATGCTATGATATGCTGGAGATATTGGTGTTTTTTTGGGAAAATTTTATTATTAGAAATTTTAAAAAAAAAAAAAAAAAGCAGAGAGGAAAATTTGTGGGTGATATGAAATGCAATAATGAGGGATGGTGACAAGTGATGGGTTAAATTTAGAGAATTGGGGGTGTGAAAAGTGTAAAACATGCAACTTTGGCATATAACAAATGCTGAGGAAAGAGAGATTTGTGCAAATTTTAGGAAGAAAATCGTACGAATTATATACATTTCAATCTGCTTACATATACTTGTATGTCGTATATGATGAAAAACTTCATAATTATGGTTTGAAAATAACAACTTTTAAATAATTTTTTAAAATGGAAAATGGAAAGTGTACTTTATTAACTTATTAAGTGTGGTTTGTTTTAATTTGAACTATGAACAAGTGTTTGATGCCATTGATGGTCTTTTAATCGTGCAAATTAAAGTGTAATCTGATAATTAGGCTTGGTTTAGAAGCAGAACTAGCTTTGCTGGCGTAATGGATTTGGACCGTGCGTCCGTGCCTTAAACAGTTAAACCCACGAGTTAATTGTGTTCGAGTAATAGTACATAGTTGAGGGCTAAGCAAGACACCTTGTCCTTAGTATATAGAATGGTACTTAACGCCAAATGCCCCATCGAAAAATAGGCCACACAATGAGACTGAAACTAACGTGTAAGAAACCAACATGAAATTCTAAAGCAAGTAAGAAACCAACATGAAATTCGAAAGCAAATAATTAAACCAGTACAATCAATCTCAAGATGTAGGACAGTTAATCTAATGGTTAAGAAAGATTTAATGGTTTTTTTTTTCTTTTTTTTATTATAAAAGTGCTTAATTGATATCTAATTAACTATGTAGTTGCACTGCATAAAATAGAGAATATAACATCATGTTATGCATTTGATTTGTGAATTATAAATTTAACAAAGGGATATAATACCCTATATTTTAAAATAGAGAAAGAACAGTCCAACATAGATAGAAGACAAGCTTTTCTTCGCAATCTACATCGCTTAAGTCAAGAGCGAACATCCCTAGAGAGTTCTGAACCGGGAACGCACCAGCCACCCTCAAGTGTCTGCGTGTCATTAACTCATTACTCAATACGAGCCTTAACATTAAACCTTTTACTTATGTGCTTCATGACCATATCAGTGTTAACACGACTCATCCTAGGATATGATCTTGAAGTAGCAAGTCTACTCAGCTTTAACTGTGAAGGTGTTGTAAAGACATAAACTCAAGCTTGCCAGACTCATCGACTTGTACAACTCTACTAGTGCACTGTTAGTTTTTACCACTGGACTATGAATGAACACAAGCATAACACAACTCATAAGCAAACTGAGTTACTACCTTGTGCTTCATGGCATTAAGGTCCAATGTCCATGTAGGACACACTCTAACTAAGGTCCGGTTTTCCTGTCAACCAAGCAAGCCCAAGAATGAGCTCACTGCGCTCTCTAATTATGGTCACAAACTGGTGAAATTAAATATACAGATGTATACAAGGCGAGTATGAGAGAAAATGAACTAACACATACTAAAAACTGAAAATCATTGAATATCACTATATAATTATGTAGCAATCTTTCCATAGCCTAATTTCTTGAGTTATATACAATTCAAAACCCACCTCTAGCTACAACGATGAAAAAACTCAAACCGCGTTACTTGCACGCATCCAGTTTGTGAAGTGACATATTTCACAGATAATTAAAGAATAAATGATAACACCAGCTAACCAAGACCAAGTAAGCAAAACCCTCCTAATGCCACAGATTCAATAAGCCACTGGTGGAAATCAAATGCCAACAGCCATTCCGGGCCTGAAATGTTGAATTTAAAAAGCAAATTTGAAGTTAGAGAAAAATCATAGATCGAGGGCAGTAGGATACTAGGATGGTATTAACAATATTTCCATGTTCCAGACTCCAACCCTAACACTTTTTCACACGTAGGAGTCTATAACTACAGAACTAAACTCCTAAAAAGGAAAGGGGAAAAAAAGGCCTCTAACTCGCATGAAGCCAACCACATTGCCGAACACTGACCAGAGGACCCCTAAAAACCCCATTGATGCATAACCCAATAGAATCGAATTACTTCGCATATAAAGAGGCACAGATCAGTCAGCCCATGAAGATTTATAATTGAAAGAGACTTACCAGGAAATGGAATTAAACAAGTCAATCACTAGGCACAAGGGCAAAGCCTTCTTGTATGCTGATGCAAACCATCACACGTGAACATTGTCTGTGATTTTGTGTATAAGCATGCTCCCGGGTACTGGGTAAAGAAAAAAGTAATCATAACTTTGCTTTAGTTTCAGGTAATCTTTCACTGCAGGTCCATTAAAAGGGAAAATTCACAACCCTGAAGTCCAGAACTTCAGAAACAAATCATCCAGTTTTAAAATGTCACTGTGGAAATGCAATCGTCTTCTTGCTACTACCATTTAAACCCAAATTGCAGTCTAAGTAATCAACCATAGCATGCTTGCTTCTAGTAACTGTAAGGTAATTATTGACTGAGAAAATGACATAGATGCAGCATGTATGTCAGCAAGTGGACGGGAAAGATAAAAATGAAGCACACATCAGGATTTCTCTTCGATATAGATGTTTATAGACTACAGCACATGACCACACACAACCAAAGAGAGCCCAATTATATTCAATCCTCTTATATAAATCTTTCAATTATCTATTTATCTTTAGAGCAAAACCTACATAAGTCCAGGCTTTCAGTCTATCATAGTGTTTTGAGTGTTTCTAAATTTCGCCTAATATTCAATTCCTCAAGTGGACATGAATATCAACAATTCAACAGGCCTGTTTAGTGTGTTTACCAAAAACATCAACCAACAGCCAATTCCGTCAATTATTATAATTCTTCCTATCATTGCATTTTTTTTCTTATTTTTACTTTTCTATTTCCATTTCAGTGTAATTACTCATTTACTCGTCCATTTGAGGTAGACAGTGAGTACAGGACCAACTGTACTGGTTGCTGTACCAATGCTGAAGGATTATATCACTCCAATTGAAATTATTATACTCACTTACTTACAGAGAAATGAGAATAAAACAAGGTGCCACACTTTATTCAGAATCCAGAAGGAAGTCAATATTTTGGACCCCTTATCAGCAGTTCAATAAAGAGAGAGTAAGGCATATATAGTATATACCAATTGCTTAGGTGCACTATCGCTAACTTCTGCTGGCTGATCTGGCCCCATGCTCGCTAAACACCCTCCTTTGCAGTTCATGTATTTCTGCATACTACCATCACAGACAGCACAATATATATACAATTATTGAAAGAGCCAAAGAGGTAGAAAGCATTAAAAGAAAAAAAAAATGTGCAGCACATGATGACCATCACAATCACTAAATTTAATTAAACTGAACTGCTTTGAACATTTTGGAGCTTATCTGTGCTTATTGGAAATTATCTTAACTTATTTTGGTTGTTAATTGAATTAAGGTAGGCCTTAATGGAACTTATAAACAGCTTATCTGAACTTATCTTTCCCTAAATATATAATACCTTTATCAGAATTTCATAAAATGGAAAATAACATGAAGGCAAAAAAATAAAATAAACCTTGAGCTTTCATACTACCAGTGTTCAGCACTCAGAAATAAACTATCTTTAATAAACATAAGGAAGTTTTCCCCTTAAAAGTTTATTTTCCCTTACATGGGATGTTATATGGAGTATTAGTCCTGTTTGCTGGTGAGTGAAAGAAACGCAAACAAAAATAAATAAATACAAAAAAATAATAATTACAAAAAAAGGCAGGATACTCCTATATAGCAAAGGTAAAAGGAAACAATGAGCTACTTGCTCGGTGAAACATAGCATGTTGTGGATAGTGGAACAATAAGTGTCTTGCAAATGTTGCAGTCTTTCATAAAGAAAAAAAAAAATTAGTGTTATAGCTTACATTTCACATTGGTTAAGCACCAAAAGCCTGCTAGGAACACACGACTTCCCACTCGACTTGCAAACAGAGTTACATGATTCACCCTGCCTGTCCCACCGCAGATTCCAAATGACACAAAATCAACTTCCATTGATAAACCAATGTAAGTAAATAAAAAAATTTAAGAAAATAATTAAAAAAAAATAAATTATAATCAGATCATAAGTTCACACCTTCCAACAACAATGCTAATGCCAGCTAATCTTGATTCCATCAGTGTATCAGAGGATCCTGTTTCACAGAAAAATTAGGTGATAAAGTCAGAAAACTACGGACAAATACCTAATTGCAGAGAATCATGTGGAAAGAAAACAAAATTGAATAAGAAGGCAAATTCTCTGCAGAGTTCTTTACAGAATTCAAATAGTGTAAAAGAACTTCAGAGGCAACTAAAGGTTTCTCATCCTACAAAAGAGCACTTAAAGTATCAACACAGACACATAGGTAAGTGATAATGTGAAGTTAATACGTTGGATAAAATTAGCAAAAAGTACAGTTCATTACAGGTCAAAAGCCAGTGAAGTATTCAACAAGCATTTCTAATAAATCTAGTCCATGTGTGAGAATATTTGCCAAAATGGTGCAGCTGACCTGAGGTATTTGATGGCAAAGAAAAGCAGTGGTGGAAATCACTCAGATAAGCATTTTCGTGTACCTGAAAAGCAGTGACCAGTCAACTTATATATTTGATCAAGGCATGAAATTTAACTCAATATAAGTTCCAAACATTAAACATAACACGACACTGAATTTAGCTTCAGCTTGGATTTTGCCTAAAGATCTCTAGAGTCTAGAACCGTTTTTTTGCTGGATTATGTTGGGGAGAAAAGACCTAAGTCAAACCTTGACAGCGCATATAATAGTAATTTATGGTATCATACAGTAATTTTTATTATAGTAATTTCCCCTATGACAAGGAGAAAGAATCATGGCAATGCAGATACCTACATGAACAACTGAATAACCACCACCATACTCCACAAAAAGCAAGTTTAAAATTATAAACAGCACGGAACCCAGTTAATATTCCAATTAATAAATGAGAATCACAAAGGGAAACAATACATACCACGCTCTCAGAATTGTGACGGCACCTCCCAGCACAGAAATCAAAAACAGAATTGTAAGTACCTGCAGAAGTGGCACGTTGCCACACGTAACATACAATTATCATCCTAACAGGTAGCACAAAGATGCAATTTGCCAAGTTGAAAGGAAAAAATAATCTTAGCCTCATGGAGGCATAGAACAATTGTTTTGTCTATTTTCTTTGGTGCAAATTAACAGAATTTACTTATATATTAATTAGATACCACAAGATGGAGGTAACACCCATGTACAAACATGGTTACAGCAAGCACTGCAGGATTCAATGGCTAAGAAGCTTTAAATTTTAGATTGTCTACCTGCATTTGCTGCCTTGGCTATCTTCACCTTTACTACCAACTCTTTTTGAGTCTGATGATACAAAAAGAACAGATGAGCATAACCAGAAAATTGTCCAAGGTTCCACTAAAGATAAAAAGGGGAATAGATAATACCTGCAACGGATTCAGGCAGCATGAAACACAAAATTCATACGAGTTGCAGCATTGTGAAATCAGGTTGCATCCTCTGTACAAAAAAGGTCAAGAGCAAGCTATTTTTTTCAAATATTCATCAATCACCACTCGTCATAAATTCATAAATCAGTAAGAATATAACTCACTGACAAGAGTATTGTCCTGTTTTCTGGGGGCAACAGCGTGACTCGGGATCCACTGATAGAGCATCACAGACATAGCCTATAATGCAGTAAAAATAATGAGCAGGTTTCCAGGAAGAGAAACATGATATTGAATGTGTACAAGAAACAAAAAACAAAAGAAAACTGATAAAATTACTTTAAGTCATATGTGAGAATAAGAGACTGCTCCATTTCCCACAAGAAATATTATTATCCTTTTCTAGACGAGTGGTAAAAATTTCCTAATGGGTTGATCACCTAAACTCATATGAAGTCTCCTTAATTTATACTACAAGCTTAAATTTAAAAAATCAAATGTAGAAAAAGGACCTTGCTATCCCCTAAAAAACAGTGACAAGCCAGATAGCTTACAAAGAGCAACAATTAAAAATATGTATAAGATAATAAAGCAGATCACTTCTGTTAATTCTGTAACTAACATATGATAGTTCTGACAGAGAGAATCAATTTCGCATAATCAATCTGCAGCAAAGTACTAAAAGGCTCCAGCAAATTAGGTCAAAGACATAGGTCCTAATTACTCCCACTAACATAAATGCCATCACCACATGTTCCTTATACTGATGCGATAAAACTAGAAGCATAGATTGCGCCTTTCGAATCACTACTAGCAGTCTGACTCATCCTCAACCAATGCCTCTCATATGTAAGCATAACTTCTTTTTAAGATGAATAATTTGATAGAATATGGCTGGATATTAGAACATTCTAATTTTCAAATGGCCCCGCAAGTTAATAGAGAAAATTAGCCCATCCCATTTTACATCAATCTTCCAACATCTAGCATATATTATATGTTCAGCGGATCAGGTGTCTGTACATAGTTTCCTTCATAGTCTAGTCCAACAAACTTGCATATTAATTATTTACATATAGATGTATGTTTAATATCATTAGTTTCGGGAGACAGTCACATACCATTGTCATCAGCTAATAAATATCTTCCTTGAACTGTATTTCTGCATGCATGAAGTTGAAGACCTACATCCCTCCTACAGGGAAAGTACACCACAAAAATTGAGAGAGTTAGAAAGTCAACGTATGCTAACAGAATAAGTATAATAACCAATCTTATCCTTGTCTGCAGGTACATCCACAAATATGTATATGATAGCCAACCAACAAGACCAAGACCATGAGTACCAAAATATTACGTTATTTCTAAATCTTGACTCTAACCTTTTAGTCAAAGCATATTTTGTCAGAATTAATGCTCGTTACTAAACAAGCCCTAATAATACATATATAATATTGTCAAAAGATTTTACATCATCAGACTAAATGTCCTAGCTCTTATGTATAACTAAGCATCAATCAAGTGATGTACTTCAAAACCAACAGATAAAGACAACAAATGCCTCTTCTAAGCCAAACCTTGATGATATCTTAACCTCTAGAGCTTCAGGAAGTGATAATTGGAGTTCTGACACTACATGAAATTATGAAACTATTGGCATGCTTGAAATCCCTCATTTAAGAATAAAGAAAAGAAAGGGCTACCGCATCCTTGTTTGATAGCCCCAAAACATAGGCAGCAGATAGCATCTGACATTTTACTGCCTCTAAAGGGTCTAAATTCCCAAATCAAGACAATCAAATCAACCAACTACGCCTCTTCAACTCTTAGTTAGTTCCAACTAAACATAGCATTCCAGCCATTTACAAACTACGAGAATAATATGTACAGCCAAACTCCTATTAAGTTTTCCAGTTCCTCACAACCCCTGAAGCCTACCTTAAAGCAACAATCAATTAGTTCATGGACAGGAACATATGGGCACTGAGTGGCTCTATACTTTACCACACTGTTCCCTTGCAGAATTGCCTCTTCCTGCATGTATCTTTAATCTGCATTCTACATCGGTCAATTATGAATGGCTCTATACTCTACCATACTACTATGTCATGAGGAGACAACACTTACTATACGCACAAAGACAGAATATCTCTCCTGGTATTACACAAGTTCTCATTTCTCAAGCCACCAAATTTCTCACAAAAACAATAGTTAATGAATCCCACTGCGAAAGAAACCTCTTTGGTTTCAATTAAGCTACTCAATTTCATAATGACTAATGAGTGTTAGGTAATTTGCTTCATTGATGAACCCGGGTCACAGTTCTCCCGCACAAAATAAAATATCAGAGAGTATAATAATAGTTAACATTTTGAAAAAATGATAACTCTTTTAATTTTGAAGAGAAGTCTTCCTTACAACAACAATCAAAGCCTTAATCACAAAAATAATTAAATTTCCTTAATTTACACTATAATCTGCAGAAAAAGAACCCATTTTTAGAGTCACATGATAAGTGCATTACATTAACCTAAAGAGTAGTGAAGATTGTTTATGCTAAGTTAAAATTTTGGGGGTGATGCCTGAGGCCTTTGATCAAATCTCGTCTACATCACCACCCTTTGTATCCCTCTCCACCCAAAAAAAAAATGTGTAATGAAGCTTGGGAGAAGCATAAGCTTCAAGACATGATTTTTACACAATAAAAATTCATTAATTCAACTACATCAATAACTCTCATCTAATATTCAAAATACTAAACAAATTATCATATCATCGTTAATCAATAAGCTATGATCAATTTATTTACTCTAATTACTGGAACAACCAACCAATTTTTAGCCTCAAATTCCAAAAACTACAGATTAAACATTCAAAGCAAAACCCAAATGATGAAATGGGTTTCGAAAAAAACCCAACAATTTAAAAATCACAAATTTGCAAAATAATAAATTAAGGGTAAAGAGTAAACCTGATTGCTGATGCTGTGGTTGAGATATGAATCAAGAAAATGTTAAAGAAGAGCCACTTCAAAATATTCAACTCCGGCATTCTCCCGTAGCCGGAGATCTTTCTTCAGGTTTTTATTGCATCCACGCTTGCATTTTTTTTGTTTTAGCAAGTTGTCCCTCGCAATAAGGTGATTTTTTTTAGCGATTTTCCTAATAATGTACACATATTAACATCAACTAATTCTACGTGCGGACTGCGGAGTATACTTTAGTTATTTGGTTTGAAAACTAATACTCACAATACCGTTTGACAGTCAATTTCGAGGTTTGATATTTGCAAGTATGAAACAACTAATATTATTTGCGGTTCTAACTAATATAGAACCTATAATGGCATTAACGGTTCTTTATCAGGGAGCTAATACCATTAGCGGTTCAATATAATTTGGTAATACCATTACTGGTTCTATATAATTTGGCAGAAGTAAAAGCTAACGGAAACGAGTTACATTCAACTTAGAACCATGAAGTATTAGAGGCTCTATGCATAGACCTCTACTGGTATTGGCTATTTTTTTATATATGGAACCGCTAATAACACTAGCGGTTTTATAGTGATATTAGCGGTTTTATACATGAAACACCCAACATTGTTAGTAGTCTTATAGTAAAATGCTAAATACCGCCATCCAAATTTATAGCCACCGCCATCATTTCAAGCAAACTGACAATATTACCCTTACTAACTTTTTTTCCTATTTTCTTTCTCTAACATTAGTCCATTAACCACAATTGTCAACCACCACCTTCTACACCAGATAGCCACAACGACGGTGAAAGTCGAGGAGAAATGGATGGTGATCGAGGTGGCTCGACAGAAAATGAACCGGGGACACCAACGTCGCGTTTTGAACATGTACGACATTTTTTCGGTGGTTGAAATTCGAAGACCGGAGAAACTGGTTGACAATGGTCAACCGGAGTCAAAAACTGATTAACTGTTACGGTAACCGGTTTTGGGCTCCGGTTACCGTGGACGGTAACCGATTTTGGCCTCTGGTTACCATGCATTACCAGTAACCGGAGGTGATAACCGGAAGTGATAACCGGTTGCCAGCATCGGTAACCGGATGCCAAAACGGTTGACCGTCGCTGGTAACCGAAGGTGAAATCTGATTACCGGCCCGGTCAACCGGATTAGGTCGCCGATTACCGGTGTTGGCAACCGGTTTTCACCTCCGGTTACCAGCCAATTATTGCATAAAAAAAAATCAAGATTCAGAAAGAAAAAAAAAATAGTCGGAAACTACTTACCTCATTTCCACTCATTCCGTCGCCGACGCTACCTGAGTCCGCGCCGCCGCTGCCCGATAACCCCCAAATCTGTGGTTGCGGAGGTAGTGTGGAAAAAGGTGGGTGGGTGGTGTTTGAGGAGAGAGAAAAAAAAATAAGGTAAAAAATGGGTTAGGGTTTAGTAAGGGCAAGATTGTCAGTTTACTTGAAATGATGGCGGTGGTGATAAATTTGGATGGCGGTATTTAACATCCCCCGTTTTATATTGGCAAGTACCAAACCTTGGACCGAGCCTACGTTAACAGTATTTAAGGAATCAAATTTTGCAAGATGGATGAATGGATGTAATACCCCGTATTTTTATACATATTTTAAGTTAAATCATTATTTTATGAAGTATTTAAATAATTTGAAATGAAGTATTTAAATAATTTGTAATGAATTATTTTGGAAATATTTTATTTTATTAATTTAAAAACTTTGGGGGCATAATTATTTTATAAAAGGAAATTTTAAAGTCAACGGAATTTAAAGAAAGTCAAAGACTAGTTTGAATAGAAGAAGGAATCATTAAGGGTAGAAAGGGAATTTTAAGCTAGGAGGGTTTTGAGAGAGGGTATAAATACCCATCACATGAGCAAGTTAGACCTTGCCCAAGGTGGAGAATACCCAAAGGTAAACTCTCTCTCTCTCCTCTTATTTTCTCTCCCTTAATTTTTCCCCCTCCCCTTTTGTTTTGCACTTCACACGCACACACACATGGTGACAGGTCGCCACCACCACTTCCCACCGGCCGACCACCGCCGGCGTGGAGGGCGGCAACAGCCCCATCCCGTCCGTGCGGTTGTGTTTCAATAATAAAAATAAAAAAATTGTCTCTCTCTCTTTTGTTCTAAATCAATCCAACGTTGTTTGATTATTAATTTTTGATGTGTGTGATGATTTCATGATGTTTTAATTATGATTATTATGTAATTAATTTTTAGATTTGGTTTTTGAATTAAAAAGCCCCAAATTGAAAACCCTAGGTTTCTAAATTAATGAATATTGATGGAAATTGATTGTAGTTGATTGAAATTATTAAAATAGGTGTTTTTAAACATAATTACAGAAATTTTATAAGTTTTTATAAATCTGGAATTTTTATATAAGGGTTAGAATTGTGTTTCTTGAAAGGATTTTTAATTACCCATTAATTGGGAATAAAAGTAGGCGATTTAAATTAATTTTCAGCATGTTTTAGAGAGTTTAAAAGTGATTTAAAGAGTGTATATATTGCTGGAAATTTGTTATAAATAGGTATTAATGTCTCTTTGTAATTTTGGGTTGTAAGAGATTTCCAAGTGAGTGATTTCGTGTAGTCGTGGCGATTTTGAGATCATATTCGAGGTACGTTCTCGTACTCGGTAATTATTTAAGTGTATAGAAGCAAGCTAGGCTTTGTTTAATTAATTCCAAGGTAGTATCATGATAGGTGTTGATTGGAATTGTTGATTGGATTGGTGTTGGTGATTTATTTGTGAAGTATGAATTATTTGTGGTGAATTGATGATTGGAATTAATTATGTTGGCATGGTGAATATGAACAACACTTTTATTATTAGCATGATTGAGAGTATGTTTAATTAAAGTAAATGTTTAATTTGGTTTGGAATATAAAAAGAGAATTTTGTGATGGTTCATATAATTTTTATTAATGCTTTAAGCATGGGAAATGAGCTATTAAGTGTCTTAGTACACAAGAATAAAATATATTGCGGTGCCTAAGTGCACTTAAGGTGTTCTAAACACCGAGGGATAGGATTTGCGGTGCTAGCATGTGCCTGGCACGCGAGCTGTTGGGCGTGCCAGCCCGCATGCATGCTCGAGCATGCTGCCACGCCTTGCTAGTAGGGCTGCTTGGTCAGCTTGCCCAGCCAATGCATGCGATGCATGCTGGGCTTGCGGCCAAGCATTGCCTTGCGGCAAGGTGCTCGGCTAGCTATGCTAGCCTACCTAGCCCTCGATTGGCTAGGCCACATCGAGGCTAGGATTTTCACGCACGTTGACTTGTTGTTTGACTGATTTTTCCGTCTCGTCGACTTATAAATTCGACTCGACTTTCGACGCTCTGAGCTCGGTATCCGACATCTTAGTTCGTAAAATCTCTATTGACTCATTTAATCCTTCTGATTAATTCGTCACTTCGGTTCGGTTACATGATTGGGTGTGACCCGAAGGGTTCAGTCAAGATTAAGCTGTAATATTAATTATTCATTAATATTACTGGTCGGAAGCGGCCTCCAGCTAGGCATTCCGATCACTTGACCTCACTGAATAATTAGCTTTCTAATTAATTTCGAACCCTCTATCGGAATAATACACTTGTTCGAAGGACACCATTCCTTTCAATCTCCCACTTGTCCTTCCGGACAAGTGTGCTGATTTTATATAGCATGTTTCCTATGTCACTTAATGTCTCTTCATGAACTATCAGGTAAGATTCATCGTCATCCTTATTACGTCCAAAAGTGTTTCTCGATTTCCGAGTTCGACTGTCAATAAGCAGATGATTTCTAAAATCCATCTTAGCACGGCCATGCATTTTCACAGTCTCGCTCTTCGAGAGGCTTGTAAACAACAAAGACATGTTATCTACTGTTAATAGGGGGAAATTCCCAGTCTTGCATTGTCAACTTCTTTTACTAAGAGGCCCTAGCCGCCTGAGTGTTGCCTTTATAATCCCCTTGTACGGCAGACGTTTGACAACATCAAAACGGACTAGTACTCAAACAAAAGAACTAACAATGCTCATGGTCGAGGAAAGAGGTTCCGACAGCCATAATGAGTAATATACTTATGACGATTGTTAAATCTCTTAAAGCATTCTCATAGGTCGATCCGTTATAGTTCCAAACCAATACTTGTGCAAATGATTTATGACATACTTGTCCTTGTAGCACAAGAAACAGTGCTATATATCATACTACACACTAATCTCACGCGGTCATTAGTTGTCCAACTTTCAAATGACCTCGAGGGATAAATTTCGATATGACATTCAATGTTCACTTAATAGGTGTTTCTTTATCCAAGACTTGTCTTGATACCCTATTTTGAATGTCGTCAAATCGAATGGACTCATTATTTACGGAAATTTCACCATATACCACTGAGTTTAAGCTTAATTCACCGTATACCACCAAAAACTTTCTAATACACCATATAACCTTCAGTTTTATGGAAATGTCACAACATGCCATTAATGACTAACGGAGGTTAACACCGTTAGTCATTAAGGTTAATAATGCCACGTGGAAGCTTGTGATTTGTTCCCTTCTAAATAATTTAATTTTAAAATAATTATTAGATTAATTATTGAAAAAATTAAAAAAAAAAAAAAGAAAAAAAATCAACCACCAACAACGTTCCCCCAGCCATCCACCACCAACGACACCCCCTGCCAGCCACCGCCAACGAACTCCCTCGCCGGTGCGGAATCCGACCAGGACCTCCGCCGGCGCTCCTCCCCTTCCCCTGAACTATCGTGCCTCCCTCGAAAACCCCATTGAATCACCTCAAAAACCCCCCTACCTCCCTCGAAAAACCATCCCCTAAACGCCGGCCGACGTCGAAACCACCCTCCCTCGCGTCGGCAAACGAATTCGCCCTGTCCCGATGAAATCTCCACCCCATTGAACCACCACGTATGCCGAAACCCTAAAACCAAAATCTAGGGTTTCGATTTTGGTGTTTTGGGGTTTCGTGGTGGTGGTTTTCGGCAAGTTTCGTGGTGAAGGTTAGAGGGGTTAATCGGGGATGGGATGGAGGTTTTCGGCCTTTTTGCGAAGGTTAGAGGGGTTAATCGGGGCTTGGATGGAGGTTTTCGGTGATTTGCGAAGGTTAGAGGGGTTTTTCGAGGCTCGATGGTGTTTTAAGGGTGGTGGTTATGGTGGTTTCGGGGGTAAAATCACCCCTTGACCCAAATCCTACCCCCGGCTAAGGGAAGGGGAGGAGCGCCAGCGGAGGTCCTGGTCGGATTCCGCACCGGCGAGGGAGTTTGTTGGCGGTGGCTGGCAGGGGGTGTCGTTGGTGGTGGATGGCTGGGGGAACGTTGGTGGTGGTTGATTTTTTTTTCTTTTTTTTTTAATTTTTTCAATAATTAATCTAATAATTATTTTAAAATTAAATTATTTAGAAAGGAACAAATCACAAGCTGCCACGTGACATTATTAACCTTAATGACTAACGGTGTTAACCTCCGTTAGTCATTAATGGCATATTGTGACATTTCCATAAAACTGAAGGTTATATGGTGTATTAGAAAGTTTTTGGTGGTATACGGTGAATTAAGCTTAAACTCAGTGGTATATGGTGAAATTTCCGCATTATTTAATTCTAAACCACAATTAAATAGTTTGTGGAGTAATTAGTAAAATTTTATTCCACTATGAAACTTTCAAACGTTTCATCTTATGATAAATGGTTTTCTCAAATGTTTTAAGAGTAATACTCTTAACAAAACATTTATAGAAATCACACCCATATCTAATATGCTTGATTTCTTTCATGCATTTGTGAATGTTGTGGTTCACTTATTGCATAGGTTTGGTTACGATTACTTTGCAAATCTTAGCATCTTCATTATCGAACACTTTCATAATAAGATGATAAATTCGAGTGTGTTATGGATTATATGTGATTTAATTAGGATTTATTGTCCAAGTGATGGCTCCCACTCATTTTTCATGATTTGAGATCTTCAACTTGACAACCTACAATCATCAAAGTTCAACAACGTACTATCCATTTAACAACTTCCTTATTATTGCCTCTAAGGCAGCAATGTTCTCAACATATACTTTAGTAGATTTCCTAGTGATGCTTTGTTTGGATTTTACTCCAACTGGCTCACAATGATTTGGATACCCTAATCATTTGTGATTATGGAAATTTATCTTAAATTTCCGCACAATATACATGGACATAAGTTCATGTTGCTATTCTTAAGCCACGACGCGTCTTAACCTCGTGCTTATAAATGGCTTCCTTATCAAGGATCTAATCCTTGCTGAGGTTGTGCTTGCAACATCAATACTCAAATTATATTTGTTTCCATGCATCAAGAACTCATCCTTTTACTTAACCAAGTACTTTAGACGTTCTTGATCATAATCTACAGATCCATTGCTTAGATTCAAGTCGATTGGTATTTTATACTTGTCATGCTCTTAGCATGCAGGTCATGTGACGATTCCATATCATAGCATACATGCTGGATCTAATTGCAAAATTATTCCAATTTGATCACATTCATGTGACTTTTAGCTCATTGACAAGCTAAAGTCGTATCACCTAATCAAAAGTAATTCCTAAAACCACTAACTAAAATAGATAGGGAAGTAGGATCGAATCCACAGGGAAATAATGTTCTATTATTCCTAATAAATTATTATAATCTAAATTATCAAGTAACCAATTTGTATAGTGAGAAATAAACTAACAATTAAACTAAGCAAACTAAGGGAATAATAATCAATAATAAAAATTCTAGGGTATAGGTTCACCAATAAATAATACTCCAGGGTAATACATAACAATAAGTCATCAATTCATAAATTAATCAGATTATAAAAGGCTTTCGCTACGTATTATAATCACATAATTAATCTACTAGTATTAAATCGCATCTCTCGAATCTTGACTTAACCATTTATAGATTAACACGCCTATTGAAACTAAGCCTAAACATCAATTCTTGTCTCTCGAATCTCGAATCAATATTGCATAACTCATACAACTAAACCAGACCTAATCTAATTGCATAGCATTTAATCAATCAATAGGAAATTAATCAATCATTAATAATCAACAATATAAATTACCCCTTCATATTATTCATGGATCCCCACAAACCCTAGAAATAAATCTACTCACTCATAATCAAGTCTAAGCTAAGCTAAATAATTAAACAAGACATAATCAACCAAAGAAATTAAATTACTGAAAATAATAAGGTAAGAAATCGTTACCAAATTAAATGGAATGTATGAATTGCATTAATCAAGAAGTGTAGAGAGAATAATAGTATCAAGAACAAGCTTAAGCAAAATCTGGAATTAAATCTAGTGAGGGAAAAAACGTAATCGTTGAATGTATAAAAACGTCCTACAATTTTAGCAACCGAAAGTATTTATACTAAACTCCTAATACTAATTAAAGAAAAAGCTAAAACAAATTAAAATTCCTGATGTAAACACGCGCCCGGTTGGGCGAGGCACCGCCCGGCCGGGCGACGCCTTTTCTCTTCCAAAGCTTCGCTCGCGCCCGGTCGGGCGCGAGATAGGGCGAAGCTTGCCCTTTGGTAGCTCCCTCGCCCGGCCGGGTGCGCCTTTGGGCGAAGCCCTGCCCGATCGAGCGAGCTCCCGGGCAAAGGTTTCTCAAGTCTTTTGGGCTAATTTTGTTGGCCCAATAAGATTTCATCCTTGGGTCTTGAATTACGGTCCAATGCCCGAGCTCTTCTTTTCTTCACCGAGCCCTTAATCACCGGGTTGATTTCTCTAACGCGGCCCTAGGCTCCGGAATACGATCATAGTAATGCGTTTTCGCTCCAATGCTCGCAGTGGCTCAAATAAGTACGGGGAAATGCTCCAAGTCTGCAATTTCCTGTAAAACAATACCACAACTACGAAAACACTAGAAAACGCATATTAGTAATAAAAGTGGCTCTAAAGAGCCAGAAATACTCCTAACTATGACCAAGGGGCGGGGATAAAATACTATATAAAATGAACATATCACTCATCCAGTTTCACTGAGTCTTGCTAAACTGTTTGCTGTATGATACGGTTGAAAGTCTCTACTAGAATCTTTCTTGTTTGACTTAGTATTTGCCTAACTTATACTTAGTTCAAACATTTACTTAGTTTTATACATATGGGTCGAAAACTTTTCAAGTCTTTCATGTTAAACACGGTAAATTCCTTTACTCGTTCAAACATTTTATTAAGTCTATCCAATAGATCATAATTCCCACTATATACTAAGTATCGCCTTACCTTGGTCCATTGTCGAAAATACTTTCAAATCTAAGCATTTAGCATTTGATAGTCATTTCACAACAGAGTTCGTAAACTTCTTGTTGGACCTTTACAAAATTGACTTTTGCTCCCACTTAACTTCTTATCTATAAGAATTTCTATGTTTCTCCATAAGCCAAACCTTCTTCTAACTTTATGAAAAAACACATTCCAGTTCCTACATGCAATGCTTCTCTTAATCCACCAATGGATTTTTTGAGCTTGCTTTCAAATCTAGCATTATTTAGATTTACATAACCCTTAGACTATATTCATAGTCTCTTCCAAAATCCCATTTTCAGGAAGGCGGTTTCGATATCTACTTTACCATATTTAATATGCGCAATTTTGCTAGAATAATCACGAAAAGACTTAAGCATTTTGATTAGTGAATAGGTTTTATTAAATCAACGCCGTGAATTTAATTGTAACCTTTTCAACCAATCTAGCTATGTATACATATACATTTCCATATTTGTTAGTTTTCTCCTTGAAAACTTATTTGCATTTGATGGGTCTTTACCCTTCATGCAAATTAATCAAGTTTCAAACATGATTTTCAAACATGAAGTATGTTTCGGATTTTTATGGCCTCTAACCATTATTCGGAATTTGGATTTGTCGTAGCTAATTTACAAGACACTATTCACTTACCATCCAATAGTAAATAGTATACTTGTAAGTCTTAGGTTTATTTCTAACTTAATAGAAACTTTACAGGATTCAATCCAAGTCTTTTGGTGAATTCTATACCTATATGGGGTAATTGCATCAAACACTGAGTCTCAAGGCACTTTTAAAGCCCTTTGATTATATTGATCTTACTCCCACAATTCTAAAGTTTTTGCGAGTAATGAATTATCTTATAAGACACTTGTAAAGTCCTTTGAGTATTCTTGATCAATCATTCTCATGAAGCCCTTCTAAAGTCTTCCGAGATTCTCATTTCTAGTTTGTTGCTAATCTCGATGGTCATCGAGTTCATTTTCCTCCCACTTGTCGTTTTGGAAATGTGTTATTTTCCTTAAAGACACCACTTAGAGCAACAAATACTATGTTCACAATCAGGTTGTGGAAGTAATGCCCGTAGTCTCACTTGAATGCTTACAAAGAAACATGTATATTGTCTTTGGGTAGAAGTTCGTTGTGAAACAAAAATCTAGCTCCCACTCGAGCTACCTTAGCCCTTATTGAGCCACTTAGCTCCCACTGAGCTAAGAGCCCTAGAAATATACTTGAAAAGACGCTAGAAACTATTTCTATCCATAAATAAATGTGGTGTCCTTTCTTAGCTTCGACAATTTTGTTTAATGTAACACTAGTCATTTATACAAATCTTTAAGAACTTTATAGGAAGAGATGTGATCCATCATCATTCGAGTCATTTCCAAATGGCATCGACGTCTCCGTCAAGACATACTATATTCTTTGTGGAGCTAATTATGAATTTCCAATTTCATAACCTTGATATGATCACTCTTGGCTCAAGAAAACATCGCTCGATCTAATCTAGACGTTTTGATATCTTGCCAAGTCGATTCTATACTTCATTGAACTTTTGAGCTATTCAAGATCCAGTTTGTTCACATTTGATGAATATAGCCATATTCTTTCAATTTTTTGTGAAAACGTTGAAGTAATGGAATTATCTTTAGCTTTCGGAGTCAATTGTCTACACCAAGCACAATAGCTCTTTTCTTTGTCGATTTCAACAAGTAAGACTTGCTTGCCTTAGAACGATTCCAAATCGATTAACTTTCAAGAGTCTATCTAATAGAGCCTTGAGTATGTTCTTGTTGATGTGACATTCCTATAGATAGACGAAACACTAATCATACCCATGACTTGAACCTTGTGAGTTTAGGTTAGGTAAATGTTTGCTTATAATCAAGCATCCTTGACTCATGGCCTGGACAACCATGTCATTCAAATAAGACCACAACATTGTTATTTACTTTGAATGTGAGTCTTTCCGTGTGTAAACGGATCATTTGCTGATTATGGAACACAATAACCATTATATGTTCCAGCCTTCGCTTTAAAAGGTCTTTAAACAAAACAGATGACCTTACAACTGATGTAGCACCACTTGCTTCATTCCAAGCTTGTAAGTCAATAACTTAGCTTAACTTCATTTGTTTTGAGGTCACTTCGAAAGTGGAACTCTCAAGCAATATCTAATACTTGTGAAGATAAGTTGCTAAGTTTAATTACGATAACATGAGCTCTTAGGTAGAATTGGAATCTCAAATTCCTTTTCTTTGTTCCTTGTTTCTAATATTTCTTATCATACATCATCTCATAACTTTAAGAATCATTTCTTTAAGTGTTTTGACTTTTATACTTTGTTAGGCATAATTAAGCATCTAATGCGCCGTAAAATAAAGTTCCATCTTTTCCTTTAATTCGTACTTGAATTACTATATCAATGAGTCCTACTCATTAGTGTATGAAGCGAAAAGATATGTTGGTTGTCAACTATTGACAATTTGAGTTTTTCAACTCAATACTTCATGTTTATCAAAACTACCTAGTATTTTGAATACATGATGTCCAACCGTCCTTTCGGAGTAAGCTATAAAGTCATTTATGAGAAGTTGTATTTTAGAAATGCCTTTTCTTTCCTTGAGAACCATTCTCAAAAGATTTCCTTTTACCAATCGTTGGAAACATTATAATTTGATTTAGAATTCTACAAATATAAGTGCAAAGTATTACCATTTATCAAGATAACATAATAAGCATTTGAAATACATGCAAACTAGCAATTTCAATTAACTTATTAACGTTGTATTCACACATTTTTAAATTTGTCTCAATTAGGCGAGAATAAAACGATTCCAAGACCCAAAAAATCAAAAAGTGATTAAGCATGCTTTGGCTTGTCTTAACACTTAATATTTTAAGGTAAGCAATCCAATTGCTAATAGCTCTAAGCTACTCTTGATTCGATAAAACGTCGCATCTAATGCTTTCTTGACGTTTATCTCTATTGCCACGACATCTAAGGACTCCTTAATGATATCGTTGAGTTTAACCAAAACTAACATGTATATGATGCCTTGCTTTGGCAAGCACACTAACATACCTTACTTCCCTAGGAAAGTAGTAATGCCTTGCTTTGGCATAGCCCATTACTATTCTCATTAGTTCCGTAAGTGTCGTTTTAGAATGGCAGATTTAACTCAATATTCTTTGGGACTTAGGGTTTCTATGTTGGTTGATTTAAGTGAACTAAACTAATCATTCAACATTCGAAATCCTAAACATGCATTTAATATCGCAATTATATAAGCAAAATATATAGGGCATAAATAGAGATGCATTTGCCAACTAGCATGACCCCTTGAAACTAGAATCTTCAAGGGCCTTCATTGCATCTTCTTGGCTTCGTCTTCTTAGAAACGCCGTCTTCGAGACATCACCACCAATTATGCAACTACTAATAAGACTAGGACTAATCTAAATATTAAGGTACAAAAATACTTAACAGCACGCAGACCGTATTTAGATTTACAAAAATACAAAACGAAACGCAGTCCGTATTTACTATCCTAGTCGGGCCCCACTAGTTGCCATTTTGTAAAAACCTGCATTAGAATATGTATTCCATTCATCCATTGACTAACGTGAATGACCCATGCATTTTACAAATAATTCAAGCAACAATCCAAAACGAGCGCAAAACTAGTGACTAACTTAGGTGGTTAATCCAATTAACGCGCCTAATTAAAACTAATCACAGTTGTTATCCGATTATGTGAATTAACGCAATAAAAGCTCAAGCGATTAATGAAGCTACCACTAAATTTCACATCCAACTTAATTAAAATTAATTAAGCTGGTTAACCAAAATTTTATCAAAAATTGCAAGTACGTGAAAAACGGAGGCCTAGCCTCGTTTTAAACAACATCACAAAACCGCAAGCCTATACCAAAGCCTAGCCTCCCAAGCCGAGGGCTGGGTGCTGCTAGGCTGCCTAGCCGAGCAGCCTTGATGGCACTCGGGCTGGGTGCTGCCTAGCAGCCCCAGTGCACTACTAGCGTGTGCTGGCCGCACAAAGCCCAACAACGTAGCACTTGCTCGCCTTGGCAGCCGCACAGGATGTTTAAATTAGCATGCTTACAAGCTGCTTGCTGGTTGGTGCTTGCGCACTAGCTGGCTGGCCGGTGCTGCTGGGCAGCCCTGCCTTGCGAGCTGGGTCCTGCCTAGCAGCCCATGCCCTTGCGGCATGCACATGGCAGCCCTCACACATCTACGCTCGCACACACTCGCACGCATTACCTCGGCATCCACATGGGGGTTGTGGAAGCAGCCCAGCTACCGAGTTGGTGCTTTGAAGCTTGACGCTTCGATTTTTATGCTCATGCTTCGGAATTAAATTCCGATTTTGTGTGCGTCTTTAAATTAATTCTAAATTTATTTTAGAACTAATATTTGAGCAATATTGAAAATTAAACAAGTCTAACATAATTAAATTCAATTTTAGTGCACAAACCAAAATTAATTCAAGAACCATTCTTCAAATTATTTTTGGCTCAACTTGATGCAACAAAAATTGAGGGCTATTCTCACAATTAATTTAACCAACATAAATTAATAATGAGATTTGACGAAAATAGTTGAATAAATAATCATTCATCCAATGGAAAAATTTATCCAACACTCACTTGTGCACATTTGAATATTATAATCTTTCAATATGAAGAACAATAATATTTCAAGCACAAGTATGAACATTTAAGATTTTAATCAACTTAAAAATGATTAAAACCAAAAATTAGTTCATTATGGATTTTATAAAGTTAAGATCCAACCAAATAAACAATTAAAGATTGAATCTTTAACATTGTAGGGGCTTCAAAAATACATTTTCACCATAAACATTCACACTCCAAGCAATAAATTTGCAAAAATGTGAAATTGCAAGTTTATGTGAAAATAAGAGCTAACCAAATTAAGCACCAATTATGATTTCATAAACATGCTTAAACGAGGGTTAAAATTGCATAAGATTAATGGTATTATCAAACACATAATCCAACAATTGTATGCCATAATTAATCAAGGTTTAAAGATTTAAAAATTTTCGTTAAAAACAAAAAAACCCTCGAAAAACCACTTTCTGGGTGAATTTTGGCTTCTGGAATGCCATTTTTAATTACAAAGTGTGTAAAGTCTGATTTAGTACATCGATTCCACCCAAAATTCACTATTTTTTAGTCAAAATCGGATTTCATAATCCAAAATTAGCATAAATACGATTTTAATTCAATTAAAAACGAGCTCCTAATCTAATTAGGATGCTAAACAAGAAATTTAATTAAATCCATTTTAAATCACCTTAATTTATTTTTAGTTGTAAAAATTAAATGCAAGAGGCTCTTATACCGCTGTTGGATTTTGCTGTGTCCGACACCACGCGGAAACAAAACCCGATAACCGGATCGCATGCTTAATAATTACAACATAAATAAAAGCATGCAAATAAACATAAACATAAGAGAAGAGAGAGAAAGAATGCTCACCCTAGTAGCGTGCTTCGCTCAACCATTGAGCTCGGACTTGAAAGGTTCAAGTTCCGCAAGTGCGAGAACCTCCAACGGCTCACACCCTCGCTACAAACCGTAACCGGTCCCTACCCCGAAGCTTAGTCGGGGTTAGACCAAAAATAACTTAGAGTTTACGAACAAAGATTTTCTCGCTTTTGGAGATCCCTTAGAGTTCACAAACTCAAGTGAAATTCCCAGTACCCAATGATGGGTATTTATAGGGAAATCTCCCCAAGAACTCCCATCATCTTTCAATGTGCGATAGTTGGTAAAAAGCAAAAATAAGATTTAATTTAATTCCAAATTAAATTAAAAAGCCAAAACAATCATCAAACGACAAGTGGCGCAAGGAGAGCAAAGGAGTAGGTGAGGACCACAACGGGAGGACCACCTTCCCATTGCTCCCCAAGCCACCCCTTCACAAAACGGGTGCAATAGGGTGGCGCCTGTTAGGTTTTCAGCAATTTAAGACAATAAGAATTACTTAAAAATGTGGGCACGAAACCTAAAAAGAAGTATAATTCAACTTGATTATACAACAATCAATATTAATCAAAATATTACAACCAAACACCGAATTATCAAATATTACAGAAAATACTAAGAAAATCACTAATGTGAAAGATATTACACTTGCCTCAACTCCAAGCCTTTGTGAACGAACATGAACATGAGAAATATGACCACTTGAGTCTCAATCCTTGATACACTGTCTTAGGCGTGTGAATACTTTCCTAAAGAGTTTAATTTCCCCCACAACGGTGCTTGGGTTCAATCCGGAAATACTCTTTGAGATACAAAAGACAGCCAATTGTTCTTTGCACTAAGAATCGAATTAAAGATGAACAATTCACAAAATTGGATTAATTGGAAGAGATTTCTCACAAAAGTTTGCAAGAATTTTGAGAGAAAATTGTGGAGAATTATGTTTGGAGAGATCAAGAATAATCTTCTGTCCATTTTCTTTCACGAAAATATGTCTTTTAATAAAAGACTCAACCGTTAGGAAAAACCGCAAAACAGGGAGGCGCGAGCGCGCCACCTGGAAGCCCGGGCGCGCCACTTTTCAGCGCGGGCGCGCCTCCCTAAATCTGCGAGATTCCAACAAGAAGGCAGTGAGGGGCGCGGTTTAGGCGCGACCAGCAGCGCGGGGGCACCACCAAGACGCGCGGGGGCGCCACCTACCGTGCAGGCGCGATATCCACACCCTTCCAAATTGCCGATTTCCAGAGAGGTGCGCGGTTTAGGCGCGCTCTCTGCGCGACCGCGCCTACCTTGCGCGGGCGCTCTTCCTGGTTCGCGAGCGCGCAACCATCAACACTCTAAATATCCAACAGCGCCAAGTGGAAGCCCGCCTTGAGCACCAAGGCAGCCATGCTGGCGCCTGGTCTCTCGGCTGGGCCTGCCAGCTAGGCCTTCCCGCACCAGCCCGCAACAGCAAGCCTCGCAAATGCGGGCTGCTTTGTTGCTGGGCACTGCTGCTGCTACGCACCAAGCTTGGTGCTAGCATGTGCATGGCGCACGAGCTGTTGGGCGTGCCAGCCCGCATGCATGCTCGGGCATGCTGCCACGCCTTGCTAGCAGGGGTGCTCGGCCAGCTTGCCCAGCCAATTCATGAGATGCATGCTGGGCTTGCGGCAAGGTGCTCGCCTAGCTATGCTAGCCTACCTAGCCCTCGATTGGCTAGGCCACATCGAGGCTAGGATTTTCACGCGCGTTGACTTGTTGTTTAACTGATTTTTCCTTCTCGTCGACTCATAAATTCGACTCAACTTTCGACGCTCGGCTTCGACGCTCTGAGCTCGGTATCCGACGTTTTAGTTCGTAAAATCTCTATTAACTCATTTAATCCTTCGAATTAATTTGTCACTTCGGTTCGGTTACACGATTGGGTGTGACCCGAAGGGTTCAGTCGAGATTAAGCTGTAATATTAATTATTCATTAATATTACTGATTAGAAGCGGCCTCTAGTTAGGCATTCCGATCACTTGACCTCACTGAATAATTAGCTTTCTAGATAATTTCGAACCCTCCATCGGAATAATACACTTGTTCGAAGGACACCATTCCTTCCACTAATTATTCAAGAATTAAATTGGTATGTTCGATTGCTTGAATGATTTATGATGATTGATTTGTTATGGATTGAGAGTCATCACCAAGTCTAAAATATGTAAACAACGTAAAGTGAAAGAGATTACGCACCAAAACTCTTGGAACGTATATACCTCGAGTATGAACATATAGGGGGAGTTATGGGGTTTTATATTTAACCATACCTTCTACTGGGAGTACAGGACGTTGTATTTTCCTTTATTTATTTATGCGCAAGACGTCCAGTCACTTTCATGTGGCATTTGCCTACCCGGTTAGCTCCAGGTGTAGTATACCTCAATTTATTTGGGGCAGAGATTTAGTTGGAAACCCATTCGATGCATAATCAAATAAAATAAGCAATTCATTTATTTATTGGTTAGTTGTATGGTATGTTGTATGCTTGTAACAGGTGCAACAAGGTAAGTTGTGTGTTGATAGGATGAAAGCATGTTAGTGTGTACTGTTTACGCTTATGTACTCAGCTTTGCTGATTGTGTGTTTGTATGTTTCTTTGGCCTTGTCTTTATTTTGGCCCTACAACGACCCATTTCTAATGGCGAGTAGCGGGGACAAAGTAAAGGGAAGCTTTTCAGGTGATGAAGCATATTCATGATGGGCATGAGTGAAGAGCGAATCCTGTTTAGTTTCCATAATAATATGATGTGTTTATTCGCTTTCATTATTATATATTTGCTTGTGAGACTAACACAAAGGTTTTTAACATTCTCTTTGGGTTTTGATAAGGGCCTACAATGGTTCCAAGATGTAGGTTGACTTCGTTTGACTTTGGTTTGACTTTACTTTCGTTTGGTTTGACTTTTTAAGTTAACTCGTTTTGAATGGTTTTTTTTTTAAAGCGAGTCTTCCGCTGTGTGTCTTTGATAGTTGCCTTAGCCGTTTTCACGGTGGCGGTAATGTCTTAGATTTTCCTAATTCGTATTTTAAAAAGAGCAAAACGGGTATTTTAAAGGAAAAAAATTTCTAGGGTGTTACAATGGATGTCAAATGCAAAAATAATGAAAAAATTATTGTACAAATTTACAATCATAGAAGAATGGAAATAAAGCAATGACAATTAATTAATTATATAAAGGCATTGTCCTATTCACCTTATTTTTGCTAAACTGAAATTATTATTTTTTTTCTAAATTGAGTATATTTTTACTACACTTAAATTATTTTTACTAATTAAAACTTAATTAAACTGATTCTCTATTATATATATTCTTTAAAGTTATTAATTTGGCTGATTAAAACTTATGCATGTTCACTTGACCTTAAAAAAAAAATATTCAGTAAAAATAATTTCAGTTCAGTAAAAATAATTTCAGTTCAGCAAAAATAATTTCAGTTCAGTTCAGTAAAAATAATTTCAGTTCAGTAAAAATCAGTAAAATTAAAGAGGAAATATAACATACAATCAGTAAAAATAATTTCAATTCAGCAAAATAATTTCAATTCAGTAAAATTAATTTTAGTTTAGTAAAAATAATTTAAGTTTAGCAAAAAATAATTTCAGTCCAGTAAAAAAATTCCAGTTCAACAAAAATAAGGTGAAGTGAATGGGGCCTTATTTTTACTAAATTTAAGTAAATTAATTTGAATCATTGAAATTATTTTTATTGAAGTTATATTATTAGAAAAAAAAGTCAATAGGTTTGGATAGAAAGATAAAAAAAATATATATATTGATGATTTACAATAACAATTCAAATGGAAACTACTCACTGAAAAATCAATCACATTTGGTAAAGTCAAATTCAACACTAATTCATTAAATAATTTCCATTAATTACATAATTACAATTAAGAAGCTACAATCCATGAATTAAAAATTATGAAATTCTGACAATTAACAAGGTTTTATTAAGAAATTACAATTAAGGATTTAATTGAAATTTATATGAATAATAACACAGTTTATAAAAAATTATTAATATCACAATTTTCCCCTTCTTATTATTGCAAGTGCACGAATATCAAAATCAAGGCGTATTTGTGGATGTTGATATTGAACTAGGAATTCATATGTCGTTGAAGAAACATCTTCCAAATTTGAATGAAATACTTTCAATAATTATATTATCTATCATATTGATATTTTTTATTTTTTTTATTTTATTTTATTTTTAGTGTGTGTTTGTGGGGTAATCTTCTAAAAGTTGAATTTTTGATGCAGTTATGTCATTGTAGTTTGTTTTTTTTTTTTTTTTTTTTTTTTTTTTTTTTTTTTTTTTTGCCTTTCAATATTCTATCTCTTTATGGCGTATCCCAATTGTGTGTTTTGTAAAACAAAAGATTATATAACTTCGCGTGCATTGCAATATTGTAAATAAAACAAGGATACATATATTTCAGCTTCTTCTCCCCAATGCAAAATGTTGCATTATTTAAACAAAAAAAAAAAAAAAAAAATAGAAGAAGTATTATGTTTGTCATGTAGTAAAGTCTAATTTATTTTTCTATCTTTTATTACACTTTAATGAGCTAGAATCAAGTGCGTTTCATAAGTAACTCACTTGAGTAATTTGTGATAGTCAATTAGTCATCATAGTAGTCAAAGCAATATTGTAATGAAGTTATTCAATTCACACATCACGAATCAACAAGTTTAGGGTTTACTTTTTGTTGCATACCTCATTTGTTATTCATTTAGGTCAATCATTTATACAAAATCTAAGATAACATAAAACAAGAAATAATCTTCCTAAAAGATATATTACCATAAATACAAAAAGGATATGATTCACAAAATCATATCAATATTATTTAGCAAATCATTTCCTCCCATAAATAATCCTAATGATATCACTTTCCTAATATCATTATGTAAAAAATCTCACACAATTCCTATATTTTTTGATATTGATTACATAACATAATTGTAATAAGCATTCTAATCCTCACCTTTTTTTTTTTGAAAGAAAAAATATACAAGTAAAAAATAGAAAATAAAATCTGATTAGGTTTGATAACAAAACAAGATAATATAAGAGGAGTGAAATTCAGGCAATGTAAACGCTACCTACGGAGTACATATGAACTTTTATAAAGCTTCCAATTAAACAGTTTCTTCCCCCATAGCGATTTATCAATATATTACGAGTAAATTAAGTCAGGTTAATCGACAAATATACCCCGAGCACGGACCATTGCCGTGGTATGCTGAGTTGAGTCTGACTCACCCAATCATAACTCAATCTTTCACAATGAAAACAAAATAAAAACTTCGTATTATGAAGTAACAAGTAAACTATATTTCTGGAACTTGTTATAAAGCCAAACCAACCTGGGTTTAGTAAGAAACATCTCAATTCTCAAATTACGCAAACCAAAAAACAATTGAATCATTTTCTCTCTCCTCAATTCAACCCCGCCAAAATTTTATGCTTTAAGCTGAATTTCAATGGCGGACAAGCAGCTTATACTCGTTGTTGAAGGGACAGCGGCTATGGGTCCTTATTGGAAAACCATTGTTTCCGATTACCTTGATAAGATCATCAGGTTTTTCGCTTAATTAGGGCTTTTTATTTCACTTTGTTGTTGTTCGATTGAATTTTCCTGTTTAATTTTTTGTTTTGTTTGAGTGTAATTTAGGTTTTGTTTTGTTGAAAATGATCATGATGATGTTTGTGGTAATTGTTGGTTGATTAAATGATGGTTAATTGGATGAATTGCGGTTTTGAAACTATTTGATTTTTGTTGTTATACTAAATTGTTGACTGTGTTTGGATTTTGAGTGTAATTAGATTATGCTGTTTTGCTGTTTTTGATGATTTTTTTTGTCAAATTGAATGGAATTTTGTTGTGTTTGATTGATTTTTTTTAAAATTCATTTTTAGTTTTGTTTGAATGTAATCTAGGTTTTTGATTTTTTAAAAATTATCATGATGATGTTTGTGGTAATTAGTAGTTGATTAAATGATAATTAATTGGATTAATTGCGATTTTGAAACTGTTTGATTTGTGTTGTTTCACTAAATTGTTGACTGTGCTTGGATTTCGACTGAAATTATGAAGACTAATTCATGCAGTTATGCTGTTTTTGATGATTTTTTTTGTCAAATTGAATGGAATTTGTTGTTTTTGATTGATTTTTTTTTTTTAAAAAAAATTCGTTTTTAGTTCTGTTTGAGTGTAATTTAGGTTTTTGATTTTTTGATAATGATCATGTTGATATCTATGGTGATTATTGGTTTAGTAAATGATGGTTAATTGGAGGAATTGCAATTTTGAAACGGTTTGATTTGTGTTATTTTATACATCTCTAAGGTAAGGCTTTTTCACAAGGGGGAAGAGGGCTTGCCTTTCTTGTTAGTTATGCAGTAGTGCTGTTTTTGATGATTTTTTTTTGGTCAAATTGAATGCAATTTTGTTGTGAATGAATTTGTCTTATTCGTTTTTTGTTTTGTTTGAGTGTAATTTAGGTTTTGATTTGTTGAATATGATCATGATGATATTTTATGGTAATTATTGGTTGATTTAATGATGGCTAATTGGATGAATTGCGACTTTGGAACTGTTTGATTGTGACTTTGTGTTATTTTTACTAAATTGTTAATTGTGTGGATACTGAGTGATATTAAGAAGACTAGATTATGCAGTAATGCTATTTTTGATGATATTTTTGGCCTAATTGAATGAAATAATGTTGTTTAGCTTGTATGTGGAATGGGTGTTTCGTGCTTGATTTTGAAATATCTAATTTTTGGTGTTTGAAAAGTTTGTGAGTTGAATTGCTGATTGTATACAATAATTAGCATGGTTTGGTCCCTCACTAGATCTATTTACGAACATGATCTCAGTAGAGAAAACTCTGCTGAATTTTACTGTGACAGAACAATACAATATCCACTTTACTCACCCCTGAACAACCTATTTGCAGTTTTCACCCTGCTTGATGTAGATAGGTTGATGAGGGTTATTAGATTTACTCCCGTACAATATTGGGCTGTATATTCCGTTGCTTTATTCGAGATGAAACTACTCTTTAACTTAGTGCAAGCTTTTGCTCTTCTCAACTTGAGCTGGTTTTGTTTGCTTGCGCTCTGTTGAATGTATATGTATTGTGGGTTTTTATAGCCTTTAATCTAGAAAGTAGCCGGACTTAACTATCAACAAACTATGCATTTTTAATGCGTAGCTTGCTGCCTTGCTATGCTAGAAATCATGAGTTATTGTGTAGCTTCACTGTCCTACTAATACGGCAGTGAACCAGTTTCTTTCTTCTTATATTATTTCGCGTATCTTATTGTTGATTTTTGTCTTAAAGATAGGATAGATTTTATTTATTTATTTATTTATTTTTATAATTTGAAACTTTTTTGGGACCAGTCTGGCAGTAGAACTTTTAGTTTGTTTTTTGTTAAGTCATTTGCTGCATCAAAAGCTTTTATCTTGATTGGGCCACTCTACTTCCCATTGTCTATCTCACCTCCTTGAAAAGGAAAGAAATGGATTCGAAGCAGGAAGCTTAACATTTGGTATATGATTTTGTTGGCATGAAATCTCATGCATTGACGTGTATTAACTGTCTGTCCTATTTGACAATTATAAGATTTATAAATGTATCTAAGTGAAATCATACAAGCCTTAACTTCCCAAGAAAAAAATGTAATATGTTTGGTTCATATGCAGGTCTTTTTGTTCAAATGATATGATAACTCAGGTTTGTTATTTTTCCTTCTTATGCTTTCTGATTATTTGTCTCATTCTCACACTTTTTTTTAAATTACTCTAATTTTGGCCTTTGTTATCTTCTTCATTCAAGCATGTGCCAAATTTTTATTTTGTCAATCATTTAGGAGGGGGTTTTCTGATTGCAATGTCTAATTTTAGCTGACTTCTGAGTTGCATGGTTCCCTTTTGTTTTCTTGAGGTCTGGTGGAATAATAAGGTTTGGGAAGTTGGTTTCTTTAAAGTATTTTGATGTCAAATGGGCTTTAGTTTTGATGGTTGGCCCCGTCCGGCTTGCTGGATGTGTTGTTACACCAGTGATTATTGATGATGGAGAATTTATTCTTTTAGGAAATTCATTGATAATCACAGCTTAGTGTACAGGGTGTAATTTGTGGACTAAAACAATATCTTGGAGATCTAGAAAATAGTTTTATTCTAAAACTGAACCTGAATTTGCTTTCCCATTGATGATTAAATATTCTAAGATGCGCTGTTAAGATACTTTAAAATCTAAAGGAAGCAAGGAAAGTGTTTTTGAAGATTGTAGATACCGTAAATTTCCAAATATACATGGAAAGTTACCTTTCAACTTATTTTATTTATTTATTAATTTTTGGGTAATAATTAAATCATCGATTCATTCTCTCAAAGAAACAAAGATAATATTGACTTGCAAGACTGACAGCAGTAGACAAACTGTTGGAGTTAGAAGTGATGGTTAAGCTTTTTTTTTTGATGTATTTATATAATGAGATGTAGTACATTTACTTTTTGTGTTGAGTAAATTGAGGAAATAAATTTGACATTTGTTGTGCCTCTTGTTTTACTCACCTAACCAGTCTGTTATAGTGCCTTTTTGACTTTTTTTTTGGGAGTTTCGATGATGATACATTCTACTTTTTCAATTTTGTATCAGGTTCAACTTTTGTACCATTATCTTATCTTCCTGATTTTAGTGTCCATGTTTTTGTTTCTTTGCAAGATACAGAAGCCTACTTCAATTGTTTCTGGTTCAACTTTTGAGCTTGCCCTGGTTGTGTTTAATACACACGGACCTTATTCCGGTAGGTGTTCAAGAATCTTACTTAAATCCATTATCTATAAATCATATGCTTGGATTATGCCTTCATGTTTTTGCTTCTCCATAACAAATGTTAACTTCTACAACCTACCTAAAATATTGAGCTGTTTTTAATTTTTAATTTTTTTTCCTATTCTATTATATTCTCTCTCGTTTCTTATTATTTTATTTTCCTCCTCTCTATAATTGCGCCATATTTGCCGTTGTGAAGAAAGGATAATTTTGCATTTCCCATTCCTCATTAAAATCCTTTTTTCTCTATACATCCATCCCATCCAGTTATATCCGTATAACGTTAACATTAAGTAATACCAAATTTTTTATATAGTGTTCATGTTAAAATGTTGTATATGAGAACAGCACCCTTTTTGATTGCTGTAACACCTTATTGGTTTGTTATAAGCTATTTTCTCTCCCATACTTTTCGGCTAATCACATGGTTTATTTGTAATTTCAGAACTACCTTAAATAAAGAGGCGAAACTGCCAAAGATAAATCATAGAACTAAAAGAAAAAAAAGGTAGTATTACAGACTTACAGTAGTAGATTAGTAATTTACTTTAATTTTGGGAATTCAGGAAGGATAATATTAAGAAGATGAGTATAACTCATATGTTATGTTATGTTGAGAGTTAGAGATTGATGTGCGGAATATGAGAGAAAACAAATTGAATTTAGGATTTAGAATTTCAGAGTGAGGTTGGTGTTGATGATATTGAAAAATACGATAAGAGAGAACTGACTTTTATAGTTGGACATGTGTGATGACAATGTGCTACTGCACTAGTAAATATAGAGGAGAAATGGGATTTTGGGGCTTTTAGAAGTTGAGGGAGGCCAAAGATAACTTAAAAAGGATATAAAAAAATTGGGTTTATAAGAGTGTTTAAGTACATATCACTAGATAGAAGTGAATGGAGGCAAACTGATCTTTATGGACAACCACATGTTAAAGTCTTGGTTCATGCCACCAACCCTATCTTTTTGGGATTAAGGCTTGGTATTGTTGTTGTAACACCAAAGAGAATGCAACTCTTTTTTTTTTTTTTTTTTGTAGTGGGATTGAATTATTGATGTAATGTGGAAGTGACATGCACAAATAAAGGTATAGAAATACAAGAATTTGTTGGCAAATGCAAAGTGAATCTTTACTTCTCAAAAGCAATTTTGGAGTAATCTTAGGGAGTTAGGTGATTGAAAAGAGGAAGAGGGTAAATTTAACCATATAGGAAACAAATTTTAAATAAATTAGTATCTTAATCTTAAGGAGAATTTACTATATCCGCTAGGTTGTAGTTTTAAAATTTGCTTAAATAGTTTTGATACTCATGCCCATTAGTATTGGCACATAATTTTAGGTATTAAGCCGTTGTTTGACTATCAATCGTTTTTTGTGTTAGAAAATAGATTTAAGAAGATAGTGGGTATTATTTTCTTGAAAAAGTAGACGTGCTGGTATTTGTCATTAAATGTGAGAGAGAGTAAGGTCCTAACCTTGCTGGTGAAAAGAGAGATGTATTAAAATAATAGTTTGGCCTTTCCCAATATACAAAGTGTAAAGTTTCATCTGAGATAGTTGAAAAAGGAAAGTGTAATAGATAATCAGCGACATTGGGAGTAATAGCTTTTTCTATGCACCAGCATAAGGTAGATAAATCGATGTCAAACTTCACTTTATAAGTTTATATCTTTTTGATGTATTGAGACCCATTTGCTAAGAAAGAAATCTTCACACTTATCACTAAAATCCTGCCCTCTTTTGCATTTTATGAAATTGTTAAATACTTGATGTTGAAAGCTGCTTTCTCCATCATTCTTTTATTTTTCAAGATAGGTGTATGCTGTAATTTTTTGATGTTTATATATATCTCTATTGCTATACAGCAGTTCAAATCATACAAAAATCGTGGCAGACAATGTTGTACTAGTTACTTTTTCACAATTTCGAAAGAGTAGTCAGTTTATTGTGCACTTGCTGTTGCCTTACAGTAATGGGTAATTGAGTGTCTGGCTTTGTTTCATCTGGGCTATTTTTTGGTCATATTAGTCTTTTCTTTCTCACTGCCTTCTGTTTGCTAGGAAGAGGATCATTATTCTGTATTTCTAATAAAATGTATAGCCCATTAAACACTTGTTACGTTTTTGAGTAAAAGTTGCTTCATAATTATCCTCCAACATAGTACTCAATTTATGTGACATTAAATAATTTTAAACCAATAGTGTAAAAGGGAGAGCAGAGAGAAAAAGAAACAGTAAGAAAAAACACTTAGAGAGTTAAAGACACTCTTAAAAAAATTTAATGCTTGAATATGTAGGTTTCACATGACTTTACTTCACGGGGCCAGGGTTACTATTATCTTGTTGCTTTTAAGGCGTTGATGTGTTAGTTATTAACTCCTGTAATCTATGCAGGCCTCATTTTCTCTCTTGTGGTGCAGTGTATAAAGTTATTTGTGGTCACATATTTCAGATTGGTTTTGATGTCTCAATTAAATTAGATTTTTTTTGTTCAAAGATGAAATTGATATTTGAAATTTTTTAACAGGTTCCTTGGTTCAAAGAAGTGGTTGGACAAGAGACATGGATAACTTTTTAAGCTGGTTGTCTTCCATAACATTTTGTGGCGGTGGCTGGAACGACGTTGCAACTGCTGAAGGCCTTGCTGAGGCTTTAATGGTCTGGATTTTGATTTTTTAAGTGCTCATGGTTCAATTTCACTGCATTTTAGTTGTTGCTATTGCTATATATTTACTTTCTCTTAAGTTAGTATTTATGCTCAATGTTCTGGTTTTGTTTTATTTGCTGCTACATCAAAGTAAATGTTTTGCCTCGGTAGTTTTTTCTGCTGCTCTTGGGTTATAAAGGAGGCCTGATGCATGTTGCTTACCATAATTTGATTCATCCCACCCAACCTTTTTATTGGTTTGAAATTGCTGAAATATACTTTGCTGATATCATTGTGGAAAAGTTAGGTGGATAAGTAACTTGTAAAGAATAATTATGTAAGATGCTGCAACTTGTAAGCTAGCTAATGAAAACAGTATTTTGTACTGATCCTGTGGATGTTTTGGAGTCATTGGCTTCTATTTTTGTATTATGTAAATGTCCCTTACCTATTTTGTGGCCTTACTTAAAATCTAAGATTCATATTTAAATTTATAAGATCTGGCTCCTGCTATGTTTTTTTTTTTTTTTTTTTTTTTGCACTCCCTCCCTCTCTCACTCTCTCTCTCTCTCTTTTTTTTTTTTTTTTTTTTTATTTTTTTTTTTATAATTTGTTATTATTTTTTTAAATGTACACACTTCTCCTTTCACGGAAACCAAGAGTTGTATTTAAATTTAGGAGAGAGAAAAAAGTAAGGTATGAAAGTGACAATTATAAAATAGTATGTTGTGAGTAAATTAAAAAAATCCAAAATAGGAAAGTGAGTAAATTAAAAGGAAACAAAGGAAATATTATCCAAAAGATTGATTTTTGCTGGAACGTGCTCCTATTGACTATTTTAGGCTTTTTTTCTTCCTGGTCTGTATACTTAGCATAAATTACATAAAGATTACCTGGTTACCTTCTTGAGCTGTTTACCCCCCTCCTCTTTCCCCATAACCTCCCCTTTATGTACAGGTCAATCTTCTTCCTTACTAACCTTGTTAAATTATGAGATTGATGGAGGAATTTTTATTCTATCTATTGAAATCATAAACAACCTTCTTTATTTGTTGCATTTCCTTGTACCTTTCATTAAAGTAATGCCAAATTATGTCTTATACAAAGATATGTTCTGTTGATTGGCATTTATATCTAGAGAGAGGCCTGCTAGATGCTGACTTGTTTGTTTGCTTGTTAGATGTTTGCTATCCCTCAAAATGGATATCGAGCTGAACAGAATTTGGATGGAAAAAGACATTGTATTCTTGTTTCTGCTAGTAACCCTTATCCCTTGCCGACACCAGTATATCGACCAGCAATTGAAAATCCTGAGCAGGGTGAAAGTGGTGAAGCTCAAGCCGAGAATCTTTTATATGATGCTGAGACTGTGTCTAAATGGTTTGGTCTGGTACTGGAATTTAGCTGCATTTCTTTATATGAATATAACCTTTTGTTTATCTTTTTACATGTTGCAGCCTGACCTTGGTTTCTGCATGCAGTGTTCTGTCTCGTTGTCTGTGATTTGTCCAAAACCGCTACCTAAGCTTAAAGCATTATATTACGCTGTAAGCAACACTTTTTCTGTAGCTCAATTACAGTGAAGGATACTTTTGTCTTTGTCTAGATTTTGTATTTGCATAATTCTTTTCATGACTTGTGTTTGCCATTTCAGTTACTTGTAAGGAGGTGTCTAGATATTTTTGTGTGTTGGGGGGGGGGGGGGGGGTGGGGGGAATACTTTTCCTTTGTTTAAAATCTGCCTTGCGTTGTTATACTTTTCTTGACTAATGTTTGCCATTTCTATAATTTGTAAGGAGGGCTTTAGTTTTGATGGGGGGGGGGGGAGTATACTTTTCAATTTTTCCAGAAATATCAAACCTCAATTGTATCATTGACTCATTGTATTGAGACTTGTAAAGGTTTTTGAGCTTATTAAGATTATGGTATTAGGTTATGACAGCTGCATACCATCCGCATTGCCTGCAAAATTGGTGTTGATTGCAACTGCGTCAGAAAATTAGAACCCTGAATTTCAAAGTGGTTGAGTATTTCAGAGACTTTGGTGTAATTTTTAGAGCTAATGGTAACATGTGATGTTGACAGACCAGGATGCTATTTCTTAGGACTGCAAGATATGTCAGGTTTTGTTGATCTGAGATGGTTAAAGGAGAAAGAGAAATTCTAAAAGTTCGGTTTTGGGGAAAAGGATTGGAAGGAAGCAACCATTTCTAGGTTTTGTTGACTGACATGCCTTAGTGCCTAACAAGCATGACTGGAAAGGGGCCTTCAGAAATATCATCAGTTTGATGAAAGCAAAATGGAACTTTATAAAGAAGCTTTTCCCTTCAGTACCACCTTGCTTTCTTTTAAATTGCTTCACATCTATCTAAATTTGGTGCTGGGAAACCAATTTTTTCCCTTCACGTCCTGACTTCTTGTACCTTCGTACTAATTTTTCCCATCTAGCTGCTAGAAATTCTGGCTAATTGGGGAATTGTGCCAAACATCACTATGCATCTGTCACAGGACTGAACTTGTTCATCCCTTTGATGTCTCTCGTGCCCACTGAAAAAACAAGAAAGTGAGTACGTTTTTAGCTGAACCACTGTCAAGGTCCACAACCTAAGCAGATTGCTGCAGCTTGGCATGCCTTTTGTCTAATCGTGATACAACAGAAAAGTTTGAGAAAAGTATCAAGATACTAGATTTCGTTTTTGTTAGTATTAGGCTATTAGCCTCTTCCTTGCTGGGATATCAAAACACCCCCAATCTTTTTTTGACTAGAAATTCAAAACTTATGCCCCGATTTTGTTTGTATGCAAATTGGCATTAATATAAATTTGTGTGAATAAGAAAGAAGACCAGTAGCTTCTCATTTTTTGATAAGATTGTTTGAATTCTCTCGCTTGGTCTTAAATGTAGTTTTCCTATTCTTATTTAAGTTTTTTTGCTGAATGTGCAGTTAAAATAAAACTTTACAATTGCATTTTCAATTAACATAAAAATTAATGTGTTGTCATAGGGTAAGCGTAACCAGATGGCGACTGATCCAGCTGTTGATGTTAAACAACCTCACTACTCTGTTCAGATTTCAGATAGCTTCATGGAGGCTCTTGCTGCCTTAAGTCGGTCGGGATTGGCTCAAAGTCAAAATCCTGCCACAACTTCACCTCCTGGCTCAGCCCCTCCTTCTGTACCACCAGGTGGTTAAATGAAATTTGTTGGCAGGCTAGGTCCTTGAGTTGTTAAGTTGCTAACCATTACTAATTGATATAGCATCCAGCAAAGTGGTGATCCCCCCAGACTTTCACCAAGTTTGCAATTGAGCCCCTTAACTTTTAGTTGGAGTAGATTGGCACCCGAAACTTGTATGATTTTTGCATGAAACCCAAACGTAATCACTAGAATTCTTTCTAGAAAAATAACTTGGTGTCCGATAAAATGTATTACTTATTTTTTTTTTTTTTTTGTTTGTTTCACTTTACTTTAAATACGAAGTTTAAGAAAACATTTAAAAAAAAAAAGTGAGTTTAAGAAAAAGTTAGAGTGAGGGTATATAAGATAAACCAAGAGTGTGTTTGTGTGTGTGGGAAGGTGGTGGGTATAAGATAGAGTAAGAGAGAGAATGTGTGGAAAGGTGTAATTAATTTGGGGCAACAGGGGTATGATGGTAAAGATAGTTTATCGAAAATGGAATAAATATAAGTGTGTATAAGGAAAAAAAAACAGCCTTAAAAAGGAAAATGGTAGAATTTTTTTTTTGAAAGCAGATGTAGTTACAATTTTATCTTTGATATAAGTTCATCTTATTTGCTTAAAAGGAAAGAATATTTATTCATGAAATTCATCACTTTTCACTTCCTTTCCGAAGCATAATCACCACCTCTTTCGCTGGAAAGCATCCCTTTAGACCTCCAAGGTTCCTTCACATGGCATCACCAACCACTTTTAGTGCTTCTGTTTCTCACCAATTTTTTCTGTATATTTCTCTGATATGTATGAATGATAGAGGAGGTTTTCCGAGTTATTATTTTTTTGAATTTTTATTCAGTCAACTAAGCGTTTTCACAACTCCTTTAAAACTCTCTTAAATTTTGTTCTTGGTACTCATTTAAAGCTCTAGGTACATGATGACATGAAAAAGCGCTACCTAGAACTCACTTGTTTTTTTCAATGTAATACCTAGAAAGTTTTACATGATGACATGAAAAAGAAATGATTTTTCTCCATACCTAGAAAGTTTTTTTTTTTTTTTTTTTTGGCCAAATTTTTGTTAGCCTTTTTGAATAGAATTTTCATTAGCTTTCCTAGCTGATTGGATTTGGAAATTTGAATACAAAGTCCTCGCAAGGAATATTTTTAGAGGGTTAGGCATCAAATAAGGTGAAGATTCTATCAAAGGATGCATTTACGAAAGGAAGTATGATTTTGCAAGCTGTTGTAGCTTATGCCAAGAGGAGGAGGAAAGCAGGATGAAGAAATGTTGGGTAGTTGAGGGTTGGAGGATGGTTCCATTGTGCTTTGTATTTTTTTTTTGACTGATGTTGCAATGACAGATACTTTTAACTCTGGTTGAGTGGTTGAGTGTTTGGCAGTGATACAGCCATCCTCTCATGAGGGATTGAGGATGATGTGATGATTCAAACTCGGATGCTGATAATCTGATATGGGTTTTCTTAATTGTCCTTGAAATAAAGTTTCTGTTTGAAAATTGAAATTGTGCATCTACAAAAATTGATTCGGCAGATTTGCTTTTATGTTATAATCAATATCTGCCGTGCTATGTTTTTACATGCCAAGAAGTAAAACTTAGTCATTGATTACATAACTGGAGGCTAATTTTATCAATGTGCTTTCACTGGTGAAAAAGATTTTGATGAAGAAGATAGGAAAATAAAATTCAAAATTTGCAGGCTCTCTCTTTTCAATTGCAAGCTACGTGGTGCATCGTTTCTTGTTTCACCAGATCTAGTAGGTTATCAATGAGATCCTGCATTTGTTCACCGAATGGAATATTAGGATCTTGGGATGCCTCCTATTGCATATTTTGGGGAATTTGTCACTCATCTTATTATCTTGGAAGAAGCTTTGTGTGATTGTTGGGACTTGATGGCTGATAACTTGATATGCTAATGTTATCATAGATCTTGTGCTGTTACATTTCTGTTATCCATTTACTAAAATATTAAATTTAATTTTCTTTCAGTGAATGGATATATCATGAATAGACCATCTGTGTCTGCGGGAAACGTTCCGCAAGCAACTGTCAAAATGGTAAGCCTTCTGAATTCTGCCTTATGTGTCTGACTTGTCAATTGTTTTATTTATTTATTTGTTTTTATTTTTGTTGCTGAACCTGTTATCATTAATGCTATTTCAGGAGCCAAGTACAGTGACATCCATGGCATCAGGACCTGCTATACCTCATATGCCATCCATTCCTCGTGCTGCTGCACAAAGTGTTCCTAGCTTACAGGCATCTTCGCCTCCTTCTGTGTCACAGGAGCTGACTACAACCAATGAAAATGTTCCAGATCTGAAGCCAATTATTAGCAGTAGCATTTCTCAGCCTGTGCGTCCTGTGGGTGCCATACTAAACAATATCTCTCAAGCACGAGTAGCCCTTGCTGGAGGAACTTCTCTAGGGTTGCCTTCAATGGGTGGGAACACTATTGGTATGCACATGTCAAACATGATATCTAATGGTATGACATCGAATGTGCCACCTTCTCAAACTGTATTGTCTTCTGGACAGTCCGGCATCTCTACTGTAACTGGGTCGGGAAGCATTGCAGGAGCTTCTCAGCCTTTACAGAACTCAGCCCTCGGTTCATTTTCTACTGCAACTTCAAATGTCTCTGGAAATTCTAACCTAGGCATTTCTCAGCCATTGACTAATCTCCAAGGAAATGTAAGTAATACGATGGGTCAACCTGTATCTGGGATTGGTCAGGGAAATGTTTCGGCTATGACACAGAGTGGGACTAATATGAATCCAAACATGATGTCGAATCTTGGTTCAACTGGTGCACCATCCGGTACTGGCTCTATGATGCCAACTCCAGGAATGCCTCAGCAGGTACAGCCAGGAATGCAACCTATTGGAGTTAACAATTCAGCAGCTAATATGCCGATGTCTCAACAAGCTACGGCTTCTTTACAGTCTTCACAATCCAAATATGTTAAAGTTTGGGAGGTAAATATCAGTGTGCTTACTTTTTTTTTTTTTTTTTTTTTTTTTTTTTTTTGTTTTGTGTGTGTGTGTTTATCTCTTAGTGGCCTCTCATTTATTGTAAATCTTCATATTATTACATATCTGAGGTGTTTGAACATATTCAACAGTGTCAATGGAGAAATGAGGTTCTCAAAATTTTACTTTTTAGCCATATATATTGCTAGATGAAAGCCAGAGAAGCACTTTTAAAAGTTGAAGCGCAAATTTGCTTCCTGTTTTTAATTTCTTTTTTAGCTCAATGTTTTTTAAATGATTCTTTTTGACATGCTTCAACATAAACAGCCCTGTTGATTATTGCCAGAATGTGTTGGGTGCTGATTAGAGACCATGAGAACATGTTTAGTATTGCTTTAGGGAAACAGAAGAATTTGTAGTGGCTTATGCCTTGTGGTCAAGTTTTTTCTTGGACATTTGTGCTTGAAATACTCTTTTAGAGTTTTAGGCCAGTAAGGCATAAGCTTGATAGTGCTTGACTTAAATATTCAATAGGCACTGGGTAATTAAGGGTAAATATTTGTACATATGAACCTCTTGATACCTCAGCAGCTCAGTGGAATTCATACTGAGAGGTTTCTTTGTTCAATTTCTTAATATTATTTTTGTGTGAATTTCAATCAGTGTCTTACCGTCTTTGAGGAGATGAGCCCTCTCTCTCTGCATGGTAGTATTATTTCTGAATTTTGTTACTGACAATTACAGGGAAACTTATCCGGACAGAGACAGGGACAACCTGTATTTATTACTAGATTAGAGGTACTTTTTAAAATATGTATTTTAAGTTTATTAGTTCTTAATTAAGGTCAATAATGTTGTTTACTTTAAATATTAGATAAAGTAATAAATAACACCTGGAAGCTTTTTAATATAATTGTTATCCTTGATGCAGGGGTACAGGAATGCATCAGCCTCAGAGACGTAAGTAGATCTGTTTCCTTGTGTTATTAATCTTTGTTTGTCTTGGCTGCTCATTTATGTGCTTGAAGCTCCCTTGAAAATTGCTACATTATCAAAGTTCATGTAGCTGCTTAGCTGTGTTATGCTGCTATTCTGAGTTCAAATTCTTGGATATTTAGTAAGTAGATGTTGATGCTTAGCTGAGTTATGCCACTCTGCTGTATGATGGTTTTTTATTCTTTTTGTGCAAAAGTGGTGCATTAGAAATTTAGAATGTATGCTTGACAAGCTTGTGGATTGTTTGCTCAAAAGTGCAGGGAGCAGTAAGGCTGTGGCATGTGGATAGAGGCATACACCTTCAACAACTACTCACAATCTAATTAATGATTTGTCTCTGAACTAAAATAGTGAGGAGTCCCTTAAAGTTGCAATAATACACCAGGAAACATTAATCATGATAGCGGAGAACATTATATTAAACTCCTAATAGGAACAATAAATCAATGAGCAGCGAGGGTTGTGATGAGGGACCTTAAAAGTTGCTTCAATGCACTACTGTAGTCTTAATTACTGAGTATATTGTTTGATTATTTTCAGCAGAGTCGCAGAGAACTTAAATGTTAGGATTCATTATAATACTGATTCAGAAATTATAAGAACAGATATCATACAAGTGATTGAAAATCTTGGCGGGAAGAAGATTGAGCAGAGAGAGTCAGGATTACATAGGAGGAATAAAAGAGCAGAAAAAAGAATGAGTGAAATAAATGAATCAGTGAAATTTGAGAACCAGAAATGAATGAGAGAACTGGAAAGGAGAAATTGTTAAAGACGTGGAGGAAGAGAAAGAGGATGAGTGAGCAGATATGGTGCTGTATATTTTAGCCCTCTTTAGTACTATAGGTTCTGTTGCTATTGACTTTCTGTTAAGGTTTTGTATTGTGCTATATGTATTTCTTCTATTTGTATTGTTTGTCTTTATCGCTAGTTGGCGGGGAATATGAATGACACTATCTGCATTCACCACAAATAAAGCTTAGTTGGATCCATTTTGTTCACACCTTACCTAGTCTCCTTCCTACCAAAATCCATAAAAAAATGGGAAGTGGGTCATATACCATTTATTGGCCTTACTAACTCTCTGTTACTCTTGCACAGACTTGCAGCAAACTGGCCGCCAACTATGCAAATAGTCCGTCTTATTTCTCAAGATCACATGAATAACAAGTAATGCATTCCTTCCGGGCTTACTTCCATATTGAAATTGGTGTTTGTTTTTCTTGTATCTTTGATGCTCTTGACATGCACATATGTGTTTCTATGAGGGACTAGAGAGCTCAACTGTTCAACATGAATGTTGATGTAAGTCGGCTGATATCTTGTGTTTTGTCCTTTTTCACTTCCAGGCAATATGTTGGCAAAGCAGATTTTCTTGTTTTCAGGGCGATGAATCAGCATGGATTTCTTGCTCAGCTACAAGAAAAGAAGCTTGTGAGTTGTTGGATAGTTCTTTGTGACTTCTGATGTCATACCTGTGTATACTAATCTTAGTTCTTGTTTCTGGCACATTCATAGCTTGATTAGGAAGAAGAGGGGGGGGGGGGGGGTGAGGAGATGGAAAAAAAAGATTTATTATGTTGTTGAATAAAGGGGAATTGGATTTACTGTATATTGATGCCTGCTGATCTGGAAGTAAAATGAGTCTTTAGATTTGTTGAAGTTCCATTCCTGAAGGTGTTATTTATTGATGTGATTTTGTGAACATTGAGACAAGTGCATAATTTACTGATGTGTTTATTATTGAACTTTATGAATGTGGATGCTTCTTGTGAGTCACATGTTGTTCTCTTCCTGTACGTCTAAGGGAAGCAATAAACTTCTGATGTTTTAGATGCTTTTGTTTATGCTACTACAGTTAGATTGATTACTTCTTTTTTTTTTTTTTTTTTTTTTCTTTCTTTTTTTGCTCTTTGAACTTTCAGTGTGCAGTTATCCAGCTGCCTACACAGACGCTGCTGCTGTCCGTTTCTGATAAAGCCTGCCGCTTAATAGGAATGCTTTTTCCCGGGGTTAGATTTTTTATTTGTTCTGTACTTTATTTGCTTATTTATAAGTTTATTTTAAAAGTTTAATACCAGCAATTTGCTTGAATGATCATTCATAGTGTGTTCGGCAGAGATTGCTTGGCTTCATTAGTTCCTTTATGTTCCGTCTATCTGCATTATACTCCCTCCGTTCTTTAATAGTGTACCCATTTTTTTAATTTGTGTATTGGGAATTGGGGATTCCCCCAAATAGCGTAGTTAATCTCTTTTTTGGGGCTGGTTCCACTACTTTTAGTCCCAAATCTTCTCAGTTCAACTTCACCCATTATCTTTAATACCATTTACCTTTTCCCTCTAAAAAAATTTACCCATTATCTTATCATCCTTTTTTTTTTTTTTTTTTTTTTCCTCCTCAACATCAAATTAGCCACTATCTCCATTCACTTGTTTTCCCTCTCTTTAGGGTAAGATTACCCTTCCTAATTGTGCCCTAAAGAAATGAGGTATACTATTAGAGGATGGAGAAGGTATCATGTAAACAAGGGTCCCAGGAAAATTTTATTACCATACTTATGTTTTATGCTTGTGTAATCGTGTTAACCAAAATGTTCTTAATTGGGAAATAAGGTGAATGTGACGATGATCAACTATTATATTTATAAGGATTTTTGTGTTAGTAAAGTCATGTCATAAGTGTAGGTGCAGACACTTAAATATGAGCAAATACTTATGTCACATGATACCTTCTCCATAAGTATTTGCTCATAAATACACAAATTAAAAAAAAAAAAAAAATTGAGCAAATACCATAAGAATTTCAAATATGAGCAAATACTCATGTTTAAGTGCCTCTATTACATCCAAACAATGAATTTGGGCCAAATATTCCAAACAGGCCATAAAGGTAATTAGTTCATGTCACTAATGGCATAATTGTAAATTAGCAACATTAAATGATCTTGCATTTTCCAGCTTACAAAAAAAAAAAAAAAAAAAAAAAAAAAAAAAAAAAAAAGTGTTTTCATCTAAGGCAATTGTCATTTATTAGACTAATATAGAAAAGAGACTTATCATTCCAGGCTTCCCAACGTCCTTCATAAGTGGTGTAGGGTCGTTGGAAAATCCCTTTGCCGCCCATGGAAGCGAACTGGGTGAAATGGTGATCTATCATAAAAAGCCAAAAAATTCTGGCACCTTCAAAATTTAGGGAATCGATGAAGAACTACTGAACTAGTAATTGATTTACCGTTTCAACCTCTTAGTGCTACCAATTTACCACAGAATGGAGAGACAAGGTTGGTTGCCTCAGATACGAAATGAGGATATGAGGAAATACAAGTTTATCTCCTTGATAAACAAGTTTCGTTTATCACGGGGACAAAAGTGTAATTTTTGCGGTGAAAATGGGTAAAAAAAAGTAGCGGTTTTGCTTAATACCGCTATCTGAGGTGACGGTTTTACTCCGTGATAAACGAAACTTGTTTATCATGGAGATTAACTGGCAGCCTAATGAGGATATTGACCGACAACTTGTTGAATAGTATATATGACAAGGCAGCAGATGATGATTCTCATGTCATAGAATTCAGGAAATTCAACTATTCTTATTTGAATAGTGTTGGGTTTTGTATGAATTCTATTTTTAGTGGAATTACAAAACACTTTTAGGATCTCATGTACATAATAGATATAAATTTATACAAAAGTTGATATACCTGCGTGACTTTGCTTTTCTCGCTTAAAATTAGAGATTAGAACCCCAATTGTGATTCCACTATATGTATCAATCGTCCACGCTCCACATTTGACACAATCCGATTGAAGGCAAAATTTGCGCCCTGTTTCATCTCTAGATTTAGCAGCTTACTATAAAAGGTTTTCTAATGTTAGTTGCTCTTTATACTCCCTCGGTCCCTCCGTGTTTGAATAAGTGTTACACTTACCAAATACGGCCTTGTTTTAATAAGTGTTACACTTCCTTTTTCTTGGCAAAAAGCTATATTTTAATATTATATCTTTATCCTTTTATGGTCCCTACTCAAACCCACTACTACCTTTTTTTTTTTTTTTTTTTTTCCTCACATTCATTATTTTTCAATATACTATTAACCCCACTATCTTCTTTTACAATTTTTTAATACTCCAACTACCCCACTTATCTCTTATTTTATTTAAGTCAATTAAATTGCGTAAAATCATGTGCCGGTCAAAGTATAACAATTATCTAAACACGGAGGGGGTATTGATGTAAAGTGGTCTTTTGTTAAATGTACGGGTAACCGTAGAAAATCGGTCAACAAATTTGGGTGAATGATATTCCAGAAAATATTATGAATGTTGCTTTTAATGATCTAATAATATAACCCCATTTTTATATGGCTTTCCAAAAAAAAAATAAAAAAAAAAAATTAAAAAAAAAAATATTAACATTAGAATGTTTTGGGACAATTATACGGAGTTTTCTTATGCAACTTGCATGGTTATTTTTAATTTTGCCTTGTATGGTTGGTTTGTTAGCTTTGCAACAGAACTGAATAGTCCTCAAATTATTTTCCTAACAAGCTTTGTGCCTTTTTTTTTTAAAAACCACTGTGTAAATTAGGATATGGTGATTTTTAAACCTCAAATACCAAGTCAGCAACAGCAGTTGCAGCACCAGCAGCAACAAAATCAACAGTTACAGCATCAGCAGCAGCAAAATCAGCAGATGCAACAGCAAAATCAGCAGATGCAGCAGCAGCAATCTCAACAACAACAGCAGCAGCAACCACACTCTCAGCTGCAGCCTCAACAACTTCAACATATGCAACAGCAACAAACTATGCAACAGCTGCAACAACAGCAGCAGCTTCCCCAGATGCAGCAATCACAGCTTCAACATTTACCACAACAACAAAACATGCAACATCTGCAGCAACAACAGCAAATCCCGCAACTTCAACAACAGCAAATTCCACAGCTTCAGCAACAACAACAAATTCCACAACTTCAGCAACAGCAACAAATACCTCAGCTACAACAGCAGCAACAACTTCAGCAGCTACAACAACAATCTCAACCTCAGCAAATGGTTGGTGCTGGAATGGGTCAAGGTTATATGCAAGGTCCCGGTCGACCTCAGTTGGTTCCCCAGGGACAAGTACCATCGCAGGGGACCCAGCCAAATATGTCCGAAGGTGGATTTATGGGTTAGTTTGTTTAGGTGTTTTATAATTGAACAAAAATATTTATATGTGTCCCCTTGTCTTTGTCACTTGGGTTGGCGCTGCTAGTTAATATATAGTGAATAGTCTAATTAATTGGATTATGATATGAATTTATCACATCTTAATTATATTCTAATCTATTAAACTATTCTTATGAAATGCAAGAGGTAAGAAGGAATTTTGTTGTAAGTCTTTCAGTGTTAACTAATGTTATTTCCGTTCTTAAAATTACTGTTGTCCTGTTAATATCACATCTTAATTATATACAGTGACAAATATACTGGTACACAGACACAGGTACTTGATCATAAACTTAGCATCAAATTCCTTTTATCCATTTGTATACCATTGTCTTCTATGCCTAAACTTCTCATGAAGTTCGACAATTTTTCTAGCTACTACAGTATTTTTATTTATTTTTTGGTAAATTATCAGGCCATTTGATTTTTTTTGTCAAACCTTTATTGTCAATTATGATTAGAAACTTTTATCATACTGTATAAAAGATGGTAAATTAATAAGAAATAGTATTAAGACATAATTAGTTGCTCTATCCGTCAAGCTCTGTTACTCTTTAATAATGGCAGTTGGATTTAAAAATTGTTGTTCTTCAATGATTGTGTATGTCTTTATAATGGGTGACCCGTCTTATCAAAGTTGTGGTGACTTAGTGAGTGTTTCATCTTATATTTTCGTAATAATATAGGTGATTACATTATGAATTGGGAAGTTTGTGATTGTACACCTTGTAATAATATTGTCCCACAACCACAAGCTCGCTTTATTAAGAGGAGGGAGGCAAGCAATGTTGAAGAATGTAAGTTAGTAAAAGAGAAAATTGATCTTACAAAAAAAAAAAAAAAAAAAAAAAAAAGAAAGAAAGAGAGAGAAAATTGATGGGACTAAAAGGTCCAAAACAAAGTTTGTGAGAGTAAAATAGTGATCTCTCGTAATACCTCCGTTTCTGAAAGTTCGACTTACTTATTATTCATGTGGTCAAAATAAAATAAGTTTGACCACAGTTTATGACTTATACAATAGAAATAATTTAGCATGTGGGACCTTATTAGATTCACCTTATAATAAAATTTTCAAATATCAATTTTTTTGTAAATTTTACTCATGCATAGCCAAAAATATTCACGGTCAAAGATGTCCATTGGAAACCGCGTAAATGTCAAGTGGGAGTCGAACTTTTGGGAACGGAGGGAGTATTTCTTTTACGGTACGGAGCAAACTTAATAAATATCAACATTTTATAATTCCGCACTAAGTAAATTTTGCTAAAGTATGCTTCTTACGTAAAATATGCATTGACAAGTGTGGAAATTCTTACATTGCAATTAATAAAAAAACAAACAGAGGAAGTATTAGACATTTCCCTTAGGTTCACTGTCCCCTGTTATAAATGTTACTCATTCTGTAAAAGGGTTGATATATAGTTAATCTATACTCACCTCTTGACTATTTAAATTATCAACAATCTCCTAATATATTCACTTTTATTTTTCAATTCAAAATTACACATCTTCTAAAATCAAACTTGCATATTCAACTACTAAAATATCTGAAAATTAAATTCTCATGTGTGTCATGGATGGACACTCGTTAAACTAACCGATAATCAAGTTGGAACAAGCAACCTAACAAATTAATTCACATGGGATACAAATCATTATACATACTCCTTATAGTATGATAGCATATATAGGGATTATACACCGCACTACCCACCACACTCCCCTCAATCGAGGGTGCCTTAATCCAATTGTCTTTTACTTTATCTTTTCTTAATCACTTTGATTATAAAGGTCAATAAAATAGACAGTTCTGCAAAGGGGGCAATTTCGACTTTTCACCAATTACGAAAAAAAATTTAGTCCCCTTAATTCCCGGGTTAGTTGGGCCACTTTCCCATCATTTTATTTCCCTTTTCGCCATGCAACACTTCAGTCAGCCAAAAAAAAAAAAAAGTACAAAAAAATTAATAACGTTCTTTTGCTAATTTCACTGTCTGTCACCTTCCTAATCTTGTCACCCCACCGCATTTCAACCAATCAACCAACCACATTAAATGACTCTTGATGGGTCCCACTCTTCTTCAAAGATCTTGCATTTAATTTGATTTAGAGCTGTGACCGTTTCCGTCAACAGCACGTCATTTTGGAATTATTATTATTAATATTTTTGTTAATTTTGACAAATTATTTCATTTTTATAAATTAATTAAAATTTGCCAAACTGTTAAATATTAATTATTTATTAATTAAAATTCTACATGTAAGAGAGAGAGACAGCGGAATAAGACAGAAAGAGGTGCCTGGGGGATCTGTAGCCTCCCTCCCCCACTGGCTACAACTTCAGGTAATTTTGAAATTTTTGTGAAATTTTATTTTATTTGGGATATATTTAATTCTTAATGATTTTGATTTCGAATGAATTAATGGTTTAAATGATTATATTATATGGTCAAATGTTGGAATTGTCTTAATTTGTTCACTCAGCTATAGGTTTAATCTGTTCAGAGGCGATCAAAGGTTGAAACTTTGTCAAATTTCTGGGAAATTCTTAGGTGGGGTTTGTTTAATTCGTGTTATTTTGCTGAATTTTGTAAATTGGTTTGTTTGTTTTTAACAGAATTTGAGAGTACTCAATTGTCAAATTGATGAATTTTATCTGGGATTTTGATTGTTCATTGAACCCAATTGATGAACTTACAGCATTATGCTAAATTGCGTACCTTTTGGCGTTAATTGTAGTATTTGATCAAGTGGGTCAATGCTTGATTATGCTCTAAATGATTTTTTTTGATGTTAAATTATGAAGAACTAGGAGGGTTTGAATCTGATAGTTGAAAATGGGGGTTATGTCAAGACGGGTTCTTCCTGTCTGTGGTAGCATTTGCATTTTCTGTCCGTCGCTGCGAGCGAGGTCAAGACAGCCAGTGAAAAGATATAAGAAGCTCCTTGCAGAAATATTTCCTAAAAATCAGGTAAAAGTTTGCAGCTTTTTCTTAGCTTCTGACTTCAGCACTGTTGTTTGTGTGATTGATTCAGTGGCTTTTGTTCAGTTTCTGTTTCGGTAACTGTTGTGTTAATTAGTGATCATAGCTGCAATTCCTACTTTACCATTATCATAAGGAAGAGAGTTATGTTTTTGCTTTTATATGCCAATAAGGTGATATATGAATTCGATAATCATGCTCTCCAAGCAAAGCCTATGTAGAGATGTGGGTACAACCGTACAATTGGTACTTTGAAGAAACATGACAAATGTTTGCAGTTGGAGATACATTGCTTTGGGCAATGGATGAATTTTATAATTTCATGTGCACAATTTCATGTTTAGATTACACACAATTGTAATCATCAGTTTTTTGATTTGTTATCTTTTGCAAAATTAACAGTGAATAAATATAGAGCTTGTTTGTAGTTTACTAGATAATGAGGGAAAAAGCTTAAGACTACATTTCCTGTGTGGATTTTGTTGGTTGCCTTGAAACATCATGAATTTCATATTGCTTCATTCCACAGGATATTGAGCCAAATGACAGAAAGATTGGGAAGCTTTGTGAATATGTATCAAAGAATCCGCTAAGAGTTCCTAAGGTGAATCTTCTTTTATTATGTTTATCGTTTGTTGGATAAGGTATCTCAGCTAATTGAATATCATCATCATCTTGGACACATAGTACACATTTTAACATGCATTGTATCTTGTAGTCCCTATATCACAATTCTACCTTTACCAATAATAAGACAATAAGTTTCCACCACATGGCTTACCAATAGATGAATCTTACTTTGTATGTTGTTCATTTATGACATACTTTCTATGTTCTAAATTTATCTTTTAGACAGTATTTGCCTAATTTGCACATACATTAAGAAAACTATTATAGGGCCTATCCAAAAGTTATTAAATGCAAGTTAGTTTAATTAGTCGTTATAGAGGTTAGGTAAGAGAAAGTGTAGGATTTGTGAGAGAAAAAAAATTGATGTGATATATAATTTTTTCAGAGAAAACGGGGTCTACATCACATTGTGGCTTGGGCAATTTTTTTCCCTTTATTGGACATTGTGGCTTACTCACCTTTTTTTCCCAACCTTAATCAATTGATTATCTTGCTATGCTCTTTTCCCTTTTCGGACGGTTCCATATGACTAATCATGTTAGCCGAAATCTTTGAGTAGTGAGCTGGGTCTCTTAGACTTGTTGTTAAGGGGTCCAGTTGAAGTCCTACACTCCTACCTGATTGTCTTTAGTTAAGATAAATATAACCGAGAAGGAGAAGAGATGAAAAGAGAGTGGAGAATGAAGAGGGTGCTTAAGAGTTAGTGATCGGCGTGGTCTCATCAACTTATACTTACTTATTTGGACATAATAAGTCCCGACAAAATAAGTATAGACAAAACAAGTTCCAATAAGATTTTACATACAAGCTTGGAAAATTTCATATAAGTTCGGATAAATCAAAATAAGTTTAAGAGAACACACATTTATAGTAGGAATCCAAATACTTAAATGAAGATTTATGATTTCTGCTCCTTTCCATCTAGCTATAGATTGAGATATGACTTCTATGATTGAGATGTTCTTGAAATGGTATGACAATCTTTAGATGTTGATGAGAATTACTTGGATTTAGCTTTTATCTGCTCTTCAGTTTACTGCCATATTTGTTAGCAAGTGTTCAATGATTATGACATAAGGCTCATAAAAGAAGCACATTTGAGTTACATTCTGACCTTAGGTGGCAGGGGCTTTGTTTTCTATTCCTCTTTATCTTCATAAAAATATCTCTTACTTTAATCTGAAAAATGTTACTTGTTTGTGATGATGATAAATTGATAATGATAATGATGATGATGGTCATTAATACATGAATTTTTAATGTCTTCAAACTGCTGATCATTAAGGGTTGGAATTGTATTACACTCCTTATTCTATTTGTCATTTGACTTCGATGAAATATTGAACAATTAGACCTCACGAGCTCACTGTAACTATTCATCTCATCCTATACATTTTGTTAATTTGTAGATAACTGAATACCTAGAACAACGATTTTACAAGGATTTACGGAATGAGAATGTTGGATCAGCAAAGGTTGTTCTGTGCGTGTACAGGAAATTTATATCTTCATGTAAGGAGCAGATGTGAGTATGACTTATCTTTGTTTGTTTATTTTTATTTTATTTTACATTAATATAAGTTTGTTAATGATACAGTTTGGCCATTCATTTTATTATTTACTCTGCCCGTTTGAAGTCATATATAGATCTAGAAAGGAGCTTTTATAAAATTAAAAAAAAAAAAAAAAAAAAAAGAAAAACAAAATAAGAACTCCGAGAGGGGCGTGGAGGGTGGGGTTGTGATTCCTGTATTGTTCTTCAGGTTGGCCAAACATTCTCGTAGTGATCCCTCATAATATATGCTTGTTGTCAACTTTATCTTTCTAGATGAAGACATGAACAACAAAAAAGTATCTCAGTACTTTTTGGTTGTCTTGAGATGATTCAATTCAATGCAATTTTATTGCTTGTGCCTGCTTATTTTCTTGAGTATGAAGCTCGCAAGGTCATCAGTATGTTTAAAGCCACTATTGTTAGTCCTTTTGGACATACGTCTTATGTTGGCACCTCAATTTCTTGCAGGCCACTGTTTGCCAGCAGTTTATTAGGAATCATTCGAACTCTTCTAGATCAAACGAGCCAAGAGGAAATGCAAATATTGGCTTGCAATGTCCTTGTCGACTTCTTAAATGTCCAGGTAAGGAACTAGTTTTCATTGTCCAAACCATACCATACCATGTGATTAGACCAACCCTTCTAATAGGGTTTGTGGAGGAAGATAGTCAGATAGATGGGGTTACATGTTTGATGGATTGATCCTGTAAACACATGGTGGATTTTTCCCCCTAACAAGAAGACCGTTGACTGACCTACTTCACAACTAATAAGGACAGTAAGACACTTCTCATCTAGTTCACATAGCTGTCCGGTATTGAGAATTTTTAGTACTTTGCACTTGATTTTTTTCTTTCTAAATTCGTCCAGCTTTCAGAAAGCAATGGTGTTGTAATAATCATGTTAGTAGTTGTGCTTGATAATTCCTCTTTTGATATCTTAATCCACATTAAACGTGTATATTGGCATTTATGCGCTAGTAGAGAGTCAGATGAAGGGTTATGGATGTGATCAGTGACAAATGATCTAAAGCTTTAAGAGTTTATATCCTACCCAATATGAAAAAATGATACCTACAGTCTTAATATTGATTATGTTTTAATGTAACCGTCTTTTTGGATAAGACTTACCCAGGATGAGGATGTTGACATTCTTAAGTTTCCATAGGTGGAGAGCACATATATGTTCAACATAGAAGGCCTTGTTCCCAAACTTTGTCAACTAGCTCAAGAAGTAGGGAATGATGATAGATCTTTTTGCCTGCGGGCAGCTGGATTGCAAGCGCTTTCCTCAATGGTAATGTCTCCCTTGACTTTCCCAAGAGCATATCTGGCCTTGTTCATCTATTCCTACCCTCATTTTCTAATGTATAATTCAGTCCAGAGATGTTGCAAATCTGCAATAGCTTAATTATGCTCTCTTGTTTACTAATCTATTCTTAGGTGTCATTCTATTCGCTGACGATTTTATTTTATTTTTTTGTTAATTTCCTGAAACTGTTCTGTATATAGGTGCAATTCATGGGTGAACAGTCCCACATTCCAATGGAATTTGACAAAGTAAGGATGAATCTGTGATACAATTATATATTAAAAAATAATCTTTGTGCTTAATTTTCTATTTAGTCTGATTTATCTTATTTTGATAAATGGTTAGATCATATCAGCAACTTTAGATAATTTTGTGGACACCCAAATCATGCTTTTGAATGGCAAGCTGGATGGAGTAATTTGTGAAAGCCCAGATCAATGTAGCCGAGTATCAACCAACACAGATGATAATAAGCTGTCAACTGTAAACATTTGCAAAGATGCCACTTCTTCATCGGACCTTCACAACATTAAACAACAATTAGAACTACCAATGTATGATGACACGTCGACGCCTGTGTCATTCAGCTCATTCTTGTAAATTTTATTGAGCTTGTCTTGATTTTTAGAAAACTTCTGTTTTGTCTCCTTTTGTAGGAATGCTTCAAAAAGTCCTTCTTATTGGGCTAAGGTCTGCTTGTATAATATGGCTGGCTTAGCCAAGGAAGCTACGACTGTCAGGCGTGTACTTGAACCCTTTTTCCATATATTTGATTCAGAAGACTGCTGGTGTCCCGAGAGGGGGCTTGCCTCCTCTGTCTTGATGTATATGCAAGTGGTGTTGGAAGATTCAGGTTAACTTTAATGCTTGTCACTTGATTATACATAATACTATCATAGTCCAGTGACGTGTTACTATCCTGGATTTGGCTAGTCTTTCTTATTTTTATTAAATAATTTTGCAGCTGCGGAAAACTCTCATTTGTTACTATCAATCTTGGTGAAGCACTTGGATCACAAAAATGTTGCCAAGCAGCCTCTTAAACAGATCAGTATCATTCATGTCATCAGGCAACTTGCACAGTATGTTAAGCAACAAGCTTCAGTTTCACTAACAGGTGCATTGACTGACCTACTAAAGCATCTACGCAAATGCATGCAATATTCAGCAGATGCTTCTAGCTCTGGAAGTGGAGCAGAGAAGTTAAATGCAGATCTTCAGTCAGCATTAGAAAAATGTATCTCTCAGCTGTCAAGTAAGGTTTGTTATTTAATCTTCCCTTCTCATTTTTCTTTAACATGCAAGGTGCAACATTGACTTAGTTTGGATCCTACAACTGTTACACTGTGAATTCCTCTAAAAAACACATAAAGAAATGTATGCTTATTGATTTGCATTTTTTATTCAGAGCATGCCTAATCTATTAAAAAATTTAATATGTTAATATTCCTTTTCTCCCCCATCCTCTCTGTTTTATTTTCTTTATTTTATTATTATTATTTTTTCATATGGGCTGGGGTGGAGAAGGGTTGGGTATAGGTAGGGAGATAAAGCATGAACTTAATGGATTTTTTTTCAGATAACTACTGTTCTATGCCTTTTTTAAAATTAAAAAAAAAAAAAGAAAAGAAAAGAAAAGGCTCTAACTTGGAAATGTATGAGATGGTATTAACAGGTTGGAGATGTTGGGCCAATTCTTGATATGATGGCTGTAGTGCTTGAGAATGTTCCAAATAGCAACATTGTTGCCAGAACAACAATCTTCTCTGTTTATCGCACTGCTCGGATAGTATCTTCCCTACCCAATATATCTTATCACAAAAAGGTGAATTGTAATTTTTTTATTTTGAATACTTACTGCAGGCTATAATTTCGAACCATATCTAACATCTGGCCTATTTGCTTAATTTCCAGACCTTTCCTGATGCTTTATTTCACCAACTGCTTTTAGCCATGGGCCATACAGATAATGAAACTCGAATCGGGGCGCACCGTATATTGGCCTCTGTGCTTATGCCCTCTTTGATTTGCCCTTGGTCAGACCAAAAAGAGCTGGCTTTGATAAACAGTTTTGGGCCTTCATCCATCCTTCCAAAATTGGAAGCAAAAAGTGGAAGTTTTTCCATTCCTGAGGAAAGTGAAGAGAAAGTACAATCTATGGACACGTTGAAAGACAGCCAGAGAAGGAATGATGTAAATCAGTCTCGAGTTTGTCGATCACATAGTAACTCGTACAGTTTTAAGAGTGCTATGACCAATGGAAATATGGTGAGAATAAAAAGTTGTGCATAATTTTCTTCTGTTTTTGCTCTTGCTTGAATGTATGTAATTTATTTTAACCTTTTCTTTTATGGTTTCCAGGAGCTTGCTTCACTTAGACTGAGTAGTCATCAAGTCAGTCTCTTGCTTTCCTCTATCTGGGTTCAGGCAACTTGTAGAGAAAATACCCCTTTCAATTTTGAAGCAATGGCTCACACTTACAGTATTGCTTTGCTTCTGACCCGGACCAAGGTTTGATTTTTCTTTCTGCTTCGCTACTGAGTATTGACTATTTCGTGCTTTATAAATGTTCCATAAGCCTAGCACATACCCGAGTTTATCTTCTTCACTTGCATTACGTTTTGACTTAAAATGACAGACTTCCAGTCATGTGGCTCTGGTTAGGTGTTTCCAGCTAGCATTTTCTCTGAGGAGCATATCCCTTGATCAAGAAGGTACTCTTTCTCATCTGCCTTCACTCTTGTCCCTCAGTTATTGACAGAAATATTTCAGTGTGATATCATTTAAGAACATTCGCTTGACATCTGAAGATTGTCTCTTTTCCTTCATTTTAGAATTTGTTCAGAGATTAGTATAAGCAGTTTCTTCTTGCCTATTAGGGTGCCCCCAACCTGACAAAATTATTGGACCTTTGGTCTGTTTCACCCAGAAGAAAAAAATAGGGCTGTGGTTGTACTTCATTAGTTTTATATTAGGCAGAAACCACTGCTCAAAACCCATTTTATAATCAAGCTTAATGTTGTTGGATATTGCAGTGTCCAGCTCTACTACTTCTGCTCATATGCTGCATCCCATGAACATACAAAACGAAAAATCTGAGCCCTTTGAACTTTCCCAATGGGCAGCCTACACTGTTTAAAAGGAAACAAGGTCATATGACAGAAATATTACCTCAGCGAGTGGGTTCTAATAACTGCTATAAATGCCTTTATATTATTTTATTTTGGATCCCATGACTTCTCTTTTGAAACTCATATGACCACTGTATAAAGCACTTGTTTGTTTATAGTTTTATACAATTAGTGATATAGGGATGATATTCAACAAAGTTGAATTTTGGATGTCAATTCATAATTGGTTATTAGGTATTTATTTTTTCATTATTACTGATCTTTGCTTCACCAGGATCTTTAGAGAATTGATGTAATTGATGAACAATACTGAACATCAGTGTCCGAGAGGAATAGTTATCCAGTTCTTTTGAGTCTTTTAGAGTTCAAGTCTTCAAATTCTGGAGTTTTGCTGATTTTCTGCTTATATATATTAGAGATATTACATGTGCACCCCTTTTAATTGTATGTTTGCTTATTGAAGGAGGTCTACAACCATCTCGAAGAAGATCTCTCTTCACCATGGCATCGAGCATGCTTATATTTTCAGCAAGAGCAGGCAATCTTCCGGAGCTGATCCCTATTGTTAAATCATCTTTGACAGATATAACTGTAATATGCCCCACTCAAGATTGCTCTGCAGAGGATTGCTTTTTTCTCTGTTAAATGTTAGCCTTCATAATACATCCCAATAATAATATTGATGGCTAATTTTTTTCATGGCAGGTTGATCCTTATCTGGAGTTGGTTGACAATATCAGACTCGAAGCAGTCGTCCAGAAACTAGTTGATGGTGGAAGGACCTATGGATCAGAGGAAGATGAATTTGCTGCATTAAAATCTCTTTCAGCTGTAGAATCAGATGAACAACAGTTGAAAGAAACTGTTTTATCTCACTTGATGTCTAAATTTAAGGAGTTATCAGAGGTAATTGGCCAGCATCCAATCAGTTTTTAGTGAAACCTAGCTTTTCACACTAATGATCTGTTACCCTGTAGTTATATGGTATTTAAAGAGTTAAGCCCCTATTCATGTAAGAGCGATTTTGAGAATGTTTCTCGTTTGAGATTCAATTCTCTAAGTGAAGAATTAAACAGCATGAATTAAGAGCGTTTTGACTCTTAGCATATATGTTTACTTCTCTCACCTAAAGGTGCTAGTGAAGGGACATATGCTATCTCCTCTTGTTGCCAACATAAACAGAAGATTTAGTGTTATTGCCCTAGTTTGAACCTTATTGCCTACCTTCCCTTCCCAATCTCTCTCAACTAAAAAAAAAACATGTATAACATGGTGAGGGGGTGGTGGGAGGGGGAATGCAGAAATTTCCATTCAGCCTATTGGCATATCCCAGTACATTTCAAATTAAAAACTTGAGCTTAAGAAACATGAGGCTTCTGCATCTTCTTTCCATGTTCGTTTGATGAGTAATCCACATTCTTCAACACTCATTTCCCTCAACGTCTCATCCAGGATAGAGTTTTCTACGTTTACTAGATCTATTCCTTCGTTCACTTCAGCATCATTTACCTGCACTGATCTCTTCATCAGTAATTACTATATTCCATTTTACTGGTTATTACAAAGCTTTCCTTAGCTTGCACATTTGGTGCCTGGTACATTGTTTTAGCAGCTAATTATTTTTGTTTGTATGTGGGACTATATTCTATCCAGTACTTGCAAGTGACATGCCTTTAGGAACTTCATGTACTGAAATGTTTTAGTCTGACAGGTTGAGATGAATGAGTTAAATTAAATATATTTGTTAATGTGGAAATTTTGTGTTGAACAAAGGTCTGTAGAAGGTAATAATGAGAGAAATGATCAAATGTATTTTGGGAAAATGTTGCATGGATGAATTAGAATTTATCAAAAACGATTTAGCTAACCAGATTGATTGGCTGGGAAAGAGTACACATGGAAGTTTATTTAGGAAGGGCCTTGACCCTTCCTAGATTTAAGAACTCCCATTTTCTTGATCTAAATAAACCAGGACCAACTTTCTATTCTAGACGAGTCTTTATACTACAATGGTTTTATGTTTGGCAGGGTGAGCTTGAAAAGCTATGTCGTATATAGTCAATATTTGGCTGTGTAATCAAGTAATCTATTGTATAGGCTCCCAAATATTTGATACATTTTAAAGTTGAGAGTGTGACAAATTCCACATACAATTCTTAAAATAACTCTTCTTACTTTTGCGTGCTTGTTTTATGCAGGATGAATTATCTAGCATAAAGAAACAACTTTTACAGGGATTTTCACCGGATGAGTCATATCCTTTGGGTGCTCCATTATTCATGGAGACACCGCAACAAAGCTCCCCACTTGCACAGCTGGACTTTCAATCTTTTGACGAGGTTAGATTTCTGTGTGTTATGTCTTGTGTATTTTCCCTTTTATAGGCTGAAGATCAGAACTTTTTTCAACCATGTTGAATTTGTACTCAGGTGGGCACTTCATTGTTTGACGAAGCCTTACCTGATGCTAGTGGAAGCCAATCTGGTCGTAAGACATCCAGTTCCTCCAATGCACTTGATATTCTAAACGTGAATCAGCTTCTCGAGTCGGTGAGTTCAGTTTCCATCTATGCTATGTTACACTTGTTGATTCATTCTTGAAATGTCTAGGTTATGTGCTAGAACTTTATGGTCGTAGTCTGCTGGAGTGAGTTAAGGAAACGTTTCACTGTCTTTTGTTTTTGTTGGTGTTTGATTTTTCACACTTGTTTTTACACATTGAGAAATTATATTTTCCTTTATTTGTTACGTTTTAAATATTTGCTGCTGGTAGGCAAAAGTGCAAAACATCGATTAATCTGGTGAATGTAATGATTCATCTTAAAGTAAATTTCAATTCCGCCTATGCAATGGTAGCAGAAAGCGACTTGCTATCAGTTTTCTCAATACCTTTAGTCCTTCATGGTCTCTCATCTTTTTTGTATCCAAAACAGGTGTTGGAAACAGCTCAACAAGTGGCTAACTTGCCTTCCTCCACCACCCTCATATCATATGACCAAGTGAGAAACCAATGTGAGGCCCTTGTGACTGGTAAGCAACAGAAGATGTCAGTGCTCCAAAGTTTCAAGCAGCAACAGGAAACCAAAGCTATTGTTCTTGCTGATGACACTGAGATGAAGAGGCCCACAATCATGGACATGGTAAGATAACATTTAGTGTTTCCTCTTTCCAACAATGCCAAGTATCGATCATCCTCCCTTTGATTGGGTCGGAACCCTCTTTAAAAGTATTTGGGAACTTGGGAAGGAAACCCCTTTTCAAGGGAGATCACGGGTCTTGAATCTGGGATTTGCTGGTAGCCAAGTAGGGTTCCATGCCATTGTTGTCTTCCCCCCTCCACCCTAGATTATAAATAAAGGAAAAAAAAAAAAGACATGACAGGTTTAGTCTACCATATTATTATTTGGAACCGTAATACATTCTAGTATTCTAATACCATGATTCACCAGACAAGCTTGTTTCATTTGGACTTGACTTATTTCCTTTAATTGATGATCAGCCTATGGAGGAAGAACCTATTCCTGATTCGATAGGCAAAGAAATGATCCAACGCCATGATCAGTTGTATCCTTGCTCATTGGAGTACGGTTATCAACCTTTTCGGTTACCACCTGCAAGTCCCTATGACAAGTTTTTGAAAGCAGCCGGATGCTAAATGAACAGGTTAACTCTGTATTTCATGTATGTAATAGCATAATAATTCCATTTTTTTTTCCTCTTATAATCTCCATTTCTTTGTAAGTTTTCCATAAGTGGTTAATTTTTTCATTCTTTGTAATAGAAAGTTATGTTATATAGTATACAAGTTGAAATATAAAATTTTTTGGTTGGTTGAGTTGTGATAGAACCATGTTGAGACACCTAAATTGTTGTTTCAACGGTAATCAGCAGAATGTATCATTTATAAAAATTTATCGATAACGATGAAGCTTAATGCAGGATTTGTATATAGTTTGCTTTGCTGGTTTTTTTTCAAACTTGGTTGTTCGTGTATCAGAGGAGAAAATGCTAGTAACCACCTCCGCAGTTGAGGAGTTGTGCATCACTGAGTTGGTGCAAATGTGCAATCGGTGTTAGTAAGTAGTCGGAAGGTGTTGAAGACTCAAAATGGGTGCAAATGGGAGGTGGGCTGTGTTTTGGGTGAAAATCTAGCTAGGACAGTGGTCTAGGAAATTAACGCGACATCAAACATATTAAACATGACAGCAAACATTCATAATCAAATTGTTTCTTGACGTAGGTTACTCGTGTCTAGAGCTACTTGTTTCCACACTATGGGTCGTGTACTAGCACCTATTATCAGTCACCTTAGGGCTTCTCTCTTACCCTTGGAATGTTTTATTTGAGAATCGTTGATCGTGTGAAAAAAGTAACATGACTAGCTTTCAATGTATAAGCAAGAAAAGCTATTAGATTTTTAAATCCTTGTAGGTATGTTAAATATGACTCGTATTAGTGATTGCAGATAACTCGTAGGACATAATCTAATCTAATCTAATCTAATATTATATAAATAAAGTAGGTATTTTTTAAGAGCATTCGGCGCGCCACATAAGCGAAGGTATATTTTCGACCAATTAAAAATTAGGTTTCTATTTTATTTTGGAATTAAAAAATTTGTTTGCCACCTAAACAAAAGTGACGAATGAGATTTAAGAATTTTGCCACGTAAGTAAAAACAACGAATATTGATTTATTAGGATTTAATTTATTTAAAAAACTAAAAATTATCTTTTAAAACAATCATCTTTAGATATAGGATTTATATACCTACTGTTATAAGATAAATTTTGATAGTGTTTATGATAAGAAATAAAAATTATTCCTTAATTATAATTAAATTAAAATTTGTGATATTTACCATTATAAATTGATGCATCATATGACACCAACAAAATTTCGTATCAATACAAAATAAACCAAGCAAATTTTGTGTCAGTTTTATTAGGTCATCAATGGCTGGGTAATTCTTAGCCTAATTTATAAAACCCATGTTTAAATGTATATTTGTGATTATTACTTAAATTGTGTTTATTTGAGATACTTAATGATTATATGTTTATGTTTTGTTTACTGAATTTTGTTTTTACATGCAGAACTAATTTAATCAGAGAATTATATTCGAGCAAAAATCTTTGGAATATCAAAGTACGAGTTTCTCGCCTGATGATCCTATTGGATGAGGAGGTATTATATCTTTATAAATCGTTTACATTTATTAAATCTTTTAATGAACCTTTTAGTTTTTATCAATTAATTTTATGATTAAAACAATTTTTTTGTGATTTAGGTAGCTAATTAAGTCGGTCATAAAATTAACTTAATTTTTTATTTTTAATTACAGGGTGATTACGTTCAAACCTCAATTAAAGTCAACTTTGTTCTACAATTTTGTTCAAAATTGATTGAAGGAAAAGTTTACTCCATTAGATATTTTTCAGTCGTTACAAATAAGAAGCAATATCGCACGCATTGTCAGCGACAACAAAATAATGATTCAATTTTCCAAAATACTATTGTTTGGGCGATCGGGGACAATGAAAAAATTCCAATGCATAGATTTAATTTTGTATAATTACAATTTTTAGATTAATTTCACAATAATTATTCACTTTTTAGTAAATATTTTAATTTATTTTATAAGACTATAAAGATTAATTTTATATAAATTTTATTTTTGCTAACATGTTCTATTTATCCACTTTAATTACATGGAAGAGATATGGGTGTGAACAAAGTTGGTGATCCTATCGAATTTTTTTTTAATACAAATTTTTTACATTGAAATATTACACTAATAACTATTATTTTTAATATTCATATCAAAATATTTATTAGGGGAATAAATTATATAAAATTATTAAAAAATTATCCTTAACAAACAATATCAAAGTAATAAAAAATATTATGAGTATGATCTAATTACAAAAATTATTTTTATGAGATTTTATGCATAAAAAAACCGTGGGATATTAGGATTTAAATTATTAAAAAAATAAAAATTATCTTATGAAATTAATGGTTTTATCTAAATACCCGATTAATAAGATGTTTATTTCATAAAAAAAATTTAAAACTCATACCGCAATAAAAAACTTTACCTTTTTTAAACATTTTATGTCTAAAAATTTGAAAAGACAGATAATTTTTTAGAGATCAAGAGATCACAAGAAATATATAAAATGATATATAGATTTGAGAGTTTAATTTCAAGTGTAAAAAGCAATGAATAATGATTTAGGATTTAAATTATTTTAAAAATAAAAAATTATTATCTTTTCAAATTAAAGATTTTATCCTAATATGTAATCAATGAAATATCATATTTACAATTTTTTTTTTTTTTGAATGATATCATATTATTGTCATATAACTAAAAACAACGAATAAAATACAAAACAACAATAAATTAAGTCGCATTATACATTACATTAAAAACATCATACTTTTGTAATTGGCAATATCATTCTAATTAAATTATTATTTGTTTTTTTTTTTTTTTGTCTGAAATTATAAAATTGTAAAATAAATCAAATAATTATACAAAAAAAACACTTAGAGTATATAAGAAAATATCTTTTCTTGAGATATATGTATGAAAAATCGTGCATCGCACGGTATTATTTCGACCAATTAAAAGTTAAATTCGTATTTTATTTTAGAATTAAAAAATTCACTCGCCACATAAGCAAAAGTGACGAATGAAATTTAAAAATTTTGCAACGTAGGTAAAAACGACGAATAATGATTTATTAAGATTTAAATTATTTTAAAACTAAAAATTATCTTTTTTAAAAGATGATCTTTTGATATTATGATTTAAATTACAAAAAAAAAACTATAAATTATACAATTATTTTATACAAACACTTTAAAATTAAATATTTGAAAAAGGAAAATATATGTTCATTTTTTTTTAAGAAAACGTTCAATCAATTTTTTTTTTTTTAAAAAAACATTTTAAAAGAAATATAAATTATTAATAATTAACTAATATTCTTCAATTTTTTTTAAAAAAAAAAAATCAATATTCTTCAAAAAAAATAAATAACAATAACGTTCAGTCTTTATCAATATTCTTCTAAAAAAAATAAAAACAATAATGTTCAATTTTTATCTTATCTAGTAACCCATTTCGTGATTAGATAAAAAAAATTATAAGAGATTTATTTGCTACTCCACAAATATATAAGATAGGATGATATTAAAGATTTGTATACATCCTCTCAAAAATATAATTTTGATTTTTTTTTTCAATTGTAAATAGACAACACATATATATATATATATATATATATATATATATATATATATATATATATACTATACGAAAAACACAAACATGTGAATATTATTTATTTACACTTTTTCATGATGTGAATTTTTTTCTGGTCTAATGATTCGTTGATTAACAAAAAATATTGGAAATAATGTAAGTATATCAAGGCTTTCTGATGGTAAACAAAATAAATTGATTGTTATTCATTATTTTATAAGATGTATGTTTTGTTTTATTTTACCTAATCTAATTATGTTACTTATCGTATTAAATTTTGTTAAACTACTTAATTGTAACTTAATATTAATTATTCTGTATTTGAGGGGATTATGTCCATGCGCCAATTGAAATAAATTTCTTCAAGCACTTATAAATCCAAAAGAGAAATGTGTGGATTGGAAAAGTAAGGGCCTGTTCTCTTCTGCTTATTTTCAATTCAGTTTAGTTCAGTTCCTAATTTCCTTCT